>CAXIVR010000001.1:28003897-28561397 GCA_964035755.1 Teleogryllus oceanicus
TCTTTTGCAATCTAAATGTCTGGGCACTAAAGGATGAGCTTCCCCCGAATATTATGACAGTTCTCAGATTGGAATGTACATTTGCAAAATACACGCAACGAGCTGCATGCAGGCTGACAGAATTTGAAAGAATTCTGAATGCATAACATAATGAGCTTAATTTAGTGTTTGATTCTGTTATATGTACATTCCATTTGAGGTTTGACTGAATTGAGAGACCTAGAAATTTTGTTACCTTAACATGAGATACTTGCATATTGTTCATTTTCAATGGAGCATACGATTGCCGATTTGAAACGCAAAATTGCTTTGAGACAATTTTTCCTTCGTTAACTATTAATTTGAGACTATTTATTACAAAACCAATTTGAAACTTGTACTATTGTACTATTTATTGTTTCTTAAGGGGGTCCGGTAGGCCCTATCTCGCCCATGTTAAATTAGCAAGTTTTAGTGCACCTTTTCTCATAAACTATTTGAAGAACATTTTTGAAAAAAATTGAGAGCATTCTACCTACCCTCTACGTATATTTAACATGAGAAATTTGCAATATCTAACTTAGATGTTGTTTAAAAATTAATTTTTTGAACATGAACAAATTTTTACATGTTATTATATTAGAAATCTTTTTTTTCTAATCTAATAAAGAAAACCCAAAAACCGTGTTAAAATATTGTTAACAATATGGTGTAGCACTCCTAAAAATTTCATGGATTTATCTTTAATAGTTTTTGAGGAAAGGTACACTTTATAAGAAAAATTACAACTTACGGAAAACAGCATTTAAAGATTTTAGTGCATTCCAGCTGCATAACTTGGTTCATCTTCCACATATGCATCTTTCAATTTTCTTTTCACATTTTTTCTTTTCTCTCTTGCTCTGTTTTCCAGTTCTTTTATGGCTTTCTGTGCTTTTCTAATCCTCTCTTTGTCCATATTCTTCATCGCCTTTAATGTGTTGAAACCTACACTCATGTTAAATTTCCTTAAAACTTCACATCTTGCAATGTTGCCATCATTGAAAGTTGCCACAGCTTCAAACACCAAAATGAAGTGTACTCAATGAAACAAAAAGGTTTTTTGGTTCTCTACAATAAATGACATTGTTTATGCTTTCGTTCGGATTTTGGGTACGTCCATGTAAACATTTTCTCAGTAAATCTACATTAGAGAGATATCTGAAAATGGGTTTGATTTTTTCTACCACAGCATATGGCAAAGCTTCTTTGCGTTGAAATAATTTGCCAGTTTCTTGGGCTCTGTTAAACTTGCACCAGCTTTCAACACCTTTGGAGCATAATCCATGACACGGCGCATCATCAAGAAAATTTGGAACTCAGTACTCCTTTATTCGATCTGTCAAAATACTGTCAGTTCGTCAGGGGCGCCACGCCCCCTCCTCATGTTCTTTAAAAATTAATTTCTGCAACTTTAGTACAACAAAAGTATATGTATTATATAGCATTGGAAAGGGGGAAAATGAAACTATTTAAAACTGTTAAAAAGTAAAAATTGATTTTTTTCAATTTTTTGCATTACCGGACCCCCTTAAAGTTGTTATGTGTTTGGGCTTCCAACGAAAACTGAAATAGGGTACTACGCACTTAATTTGAGTTTTGTATTCGCTATGCGACTTAGCTCGATGCCAAATTTAATAACCTTATAGTTAGAGCATTAATATATATTTTAGTAGAGAATACTTGAATGAAATATTACGTGATCTTAAGGAATAATCCTTCCAAAATTATTATCCATGCTGTGATTAAGTAGTAAAAAGCCTTTACACAATATTTATTTGACTACCGTTCAATTTAAAAGTCTTAAAAAAAACAATGATGATACAAAAATGATGGAAAAACAATGATTGTACAAATCAGTGGAACAACCGCCGTACTTACATGAAACGTTCCTAAGAATTTACATGACGCCGTGTCGCATTAACCTGATACTAAATGTGAGGAGTTTGTTTATTGATATCGTAGGCTTCCGCGGCCAGAGTCATGATCTGGGCTGTCCGGGTGACGCCGCGTCGAAAGCTGGGGTGCCGACGTTTCAACCGACATATCGCGGTCCTCTTCAGGGCAGTGCAGCCCTGAAGAGTACTGCGATGTGTCGGTCGAAACGTCGGCATCCCAGCCTTCGACGCGGCGTCACCCGGACAGCCCAGATCACGAGTTTGTTTATTATTTAAGATAAATAATTATCCTGGCCATACTTTATAATAAATCTTTATTACAGTCAGTTTGAAAGAAATAATATGAATAACAATTGAATCAATTACCACAACTTTGATCGGATTTAGTCGTTTCCGTTGTTCTTTAAAGGGAATGCCAATATGGCTTCTTTTTTTGTAACTGTGAAGGTAATATTCCTGAATGTTCTTTCCTCAAATGTTGACGTAGAAATAATAAAATCAATAAAGATACAGGCTAAAGTCAATCTTGAGTTGATGTTTTTCCAAATGTTCAAACTAAGATGGTGCCAGAAAATATATAACATGAAATGGGGTAATTTCAATTCGGAACCCCCTACTTATAAACAGTTTTGAAATAATTCAAAAATTAATAGTTAGCTTGAAAAAGGTATCCATAATGGAAAGACAACTTCGTAACGTGTGCTAATTGTTTTTTCTAAGTTGAGTAAAACTAGGCACAGATTTTGGATTGACGAAAGCGAGCATAGTCGCCGAGCCCCCTCCCTGAATCTACCACTGTATTCGACCACCGTGTTTCAGAGTCTTCGGTCAAAATATGAATCGTGTTTCTGTAGCATTCGAACCGATGGCCTAGAAACACAAGTTACTATATCGTGGCTTCTTGAAAAGGTTCATGTAATGTGGCTAATGAAGCACAGCCCAAACAGAGTAAGCAAGTGTTCAGGCGGGGTCTTTGCGGTAGACGCTACAGAAGACAACCGATGTCACATGCGTGTTGCTGCGGAGTAGCAAACGAAAACAACAAAACCAGCTGCTAACTTCTCAACACTTCGGCGACACGCGATCCATCTCTGCATTCGAACACAGCATCCTTGAATTTGTAGAAACGACTCACGGATGCGCCGTCGTCTAAACCAAGAAAATCTGAGGTGGAATTCGGTGTTAGAGCAATTGTTGTAGCGAATGTAGAGGATTGAGTCATTCCCCAATCTGTGGATGGAGGCGTGTTTTATAAGGTTTTCAGACTATTAAAGACGCGACGAATCTCTGGCATCGAGATATAACGCAATTACCACGTAGTTACTGAAACCTCACTGACGTGGAATCGCCCAAACCGATAAGAAATACGTATTTAGAGACAGTTCCGTCTCGGTACTTTCCAATCATTCAACATCGAAACGTGTAAAGTTGTTTTAAATGTCACTTCAAAGTACTGAAACGACTGATTAGAAAAAAATGAGTTAGCCGTTTGTTTTTTAACAGACCGTCAGGTTTTCTTCCAATCACGGTGAAACTTTCGACTGTTTGATCTTCAGAGCTACAGGAAATATATCGTCGATGTTTCCTGTTGATAAACAGGAGTGGTGGCAATGGTGAGGATGCGAACAAATCCCTTCTAATTTACACTGTTGTAATGGAATTCATTCATTTTCCTGTGTAAGAGGTGAGTGTGATAAATAGACATCGGATGTTTAGGCACTAAAAAATCGTCTTTTAGGCGCCTAAAAAGGCACTGAAAAAGTCAAGAATAAGGAGCAAAACGGCACTGTCATAAGTTATATACACAATAAATAGGAAAAATTGTAATTTTTGTCTATATTATTTTGTAAACTTAAATGCACAAAATCAGTTCGTACATTTTAATGTAAAACTAGATTTACATATTTACTACTCTTCTACATTTTAATCTTAATAGTTTCCATTAACCAGTGATATTTACATATTACCAGTAACTTTTGAAGGATCACAATTTCAAATTTACGACGACTGGGAAACAAAATCAGTTTGAATGCGGAGAAGAATGTGACTGGCATATATTGGCGATGTGACTGGCATATATTGTAGCAGTCCAACACTAGCAACATTGAAACCTTCTGGGAATTTATGTTTATTTCCACTTAAAATTTCGGTTCCCTCGATGTATTGTCAATCGACCATGTTGTCAGATCATGTCTGGTATTTATGAAATAGGGAAATGGAGAAAAATCAGTTGGTATACTTTCAGGAATTTTCTCGTAATTTTAAATTTCAAGACGTGAATTGAAGGTTTCGTAATGAATGGTCACGTTCGTAAATAATGGTCGTAAATAATGTTCACGTTGGTCAGTTCGTAAATAGTGGTCACGTTGGATCATCGCCGATTTTCCGATATCTTAGCATTGTATATAAATATAATAAATAAAAAGCAAAAAGTTCTAAAAACGTTATTTACAAAAATAAGCATTTATGCTAAAATAAGCATTATAAAATTTCGTCACATCTCATCATTTGTCATGACTCGTGCACATGTATTATCAACATTTAAATACGTTCCCTAGAAAAAAATAGGCATTTCCCTAAACGTCCCATGTCTAGTGATAAATACGAGGGGCTACGCCACGATACTCCAAATCCCGGTGACAGATGAGGGTCCATGGAGGAGCATCGGTAACCCGTGACGCTCACCATTTCGTGATGCATATTATAACTGAACCCCGTAAGGAAAAAAATCTTCCATTGCTCGTATTGTTATATTTATTTACTGACTTACTTTTGCCACCATCACACCAATCGGCTGCCGTCCGTCAACTTCCCTATTGCTGTTCAACGTGCTTTGACGAGGTCTTTCGTCCGGTTATTCGACAGTTTCCCTGATCCATTGAGCAAATGCTGAGATGGCCCCTTGTTTTGATTCGGGACATAAATGTAACTTCATTTTCTGTGCACGTCTTCTAGAATTCAGTGGGAAATACAATTATTTAAATTATTGTTTCCATGTTGTCGCGGCAGGAAGTATTATTCCGAAGCACAACATGATAAGAGCCAAAATTTATTGCTGCTTGTTTATCCTTGAAAATTGATTTTCTTACATGGGAGTATTTTTTTCTTCAAAATTTAAGTAGTATTTGACTTAGTGTAGGGATCACAGAATTTTGAAAATGTTCACACAATTCACTTTGTCCCATAGCACGTCTTACGCAGTTTTAACGTTTTTTTTGACGTAAAATAAATTTTAAAAAAGTAGTCTTGGGAACCGGGTAGCAGTCGATGATCTCTGAGCACATTGTCGTCACACACTTAACGCCTAGAGCGTGGCATCAGTTGAAACTCGTATAACCCAAACAAGCGCCGTAATCAAGGACGTTTTCTATGCGTTTTTCTACAATTATATTCTAGAATACCGAATGTGTCGGCGATTTGACTCCCAACGCAGCCGCATCCTCGTCTTCAGTGAAATAGTTATGACAGATTGATCCACACCATCCTGGGTGAGATCCAGGGTGACAATTGAAGAGGTCGGCGAAGATAGAGTTCACCGTCATGTCAAAAGTCCAAAATAAAGATCTTAGAATGTCACCTGTAAACATGATCGTGTATACATGAATGTCACGTGTAATGCTGTACAAACGTGTTTATAGAACTACACTATGAATGGTGTAGAAAATGTTTATAGAAAGCAGCAAGAAGTATATACAGAAACTAAGCCATGTGTGAATTTACAAAAACCTTGTTTTTCCTCTAGCTGAATCCATTCTTCGAACGAATAGCATTAACGTGACATCATCCAAATCACAGATATGGCAAGCGTTCTCGTACAGTGCTCCCAACGACAACAACGGTTCTATATGGCATCGTCGGAACAACCTTCGGCATAAAGCGCGTATTTCCAATGTCGCAAGAATGTCACGACGCATCCGAACGACCGATATGAGATACGTGTTAATGCGAGAGTTGCAAACGGCAACAATTTTAGTCTTGGTGGCACGAGCAGATACCAATCAACTGAGTCAACGGATGTGGCATCAATCTAATAACAGAATGCAAAGAAAATATTCGTGCAGATCGCTAAATCGCATTTCCGACATAAAATCTTTTAAAGAAACAAAAATATATAGTGTACTCGCAAACGATTTATTATTTATTTATTTTACGTCAAAAATAGTTAAAATATGTGTGTGACATGCTATTGGGAAGTGAATTAAGTGCACGTTTTCAAAATTCTGTGATCCCTACACTAAGCCATATGCTACTTGAATTTTGAAAACAGAAAAAAATTAGCGTTTCTTGCAAGGATTGTAAAAAAAGGCTCCAATGTAATAAAATCTATTTTCAAAGATAAATCAGCAATTAATTTGGGCTCGTATCCATCATGACCTTCGTCAAGAGATTATACTTCCCGCCGTGACAACACGCAAACGATGATTTGAATAACTAAATTTCTCACTGAATTCTAGAAGACATACAAAGAAAATGAAGTTACATTTGTGTCTAGAAGCAAAACAAGGGGCCATCTCAGCATTTGCTCAATGCATCAGGGAAACTGGACGAAAAACATGATCGAGATGGGGGTCATTGACCCGGAGGCTGCGGTACAATACTCGTTACAGGTTGTTAAGAATTATACAGTCCAAATGGTAAATAATGCATTAAATATTAAAATTAATGTTACTTTGCTTGTGATGCTCAGTATAGTCTCTAATGGTATAGAAACAGTTATGCAGTAGAAACGATTTCATTTTGGATTTAAACTTTCTATCGAATTTAATCGTTTCATGTCATCTGGCAAAGTGTTGTAAAATAACGTATGTATTGTATGTGAAGTTTTTGTAATGAACTGTTGATACTGTCACCTGATGAATATGATTACCACGTCGAGTGTTATAGTTATATATATTGGCGTTTTGTGAAAATATATTCCTACCCTTGCAAATCATTTTGCCAAAAAAACTGATTCGTCAATCAAAAGTAATGGTAAAATTCCTAGATTAATAGAGAGAGGCTTACAAGAATCACGTGGGTGGAATTTGCTTATTATTCGTACAATTGGTTTTTGTAATCTAAAAGTCTGGGAGCTATAAGATGTATTTCCCCAGAATATTATGCCATATCTCAGGCGGGAATGAACATTCGCGAAATGTACACAACGAGCAGTCTGAAGGCTGACTAAATTTGAAAGTCTTCTGAACGCGTAGCATAATGAGCTTAATTTTGTGTTCAATTCATTTACATGGACGTTCCATTTGAGGTTTGACTGAATTGAGAGACCTACAAATTTGGTTGTCTTAACATCAGTCAATGGTACACCGTTCATTTTCAATGGAGTACAGACTTGTTTATTTGAAATGGAAAACTGCATTAAAACCGTTTTCTTTTCATTTACTATTAATTTGTTATTTCGGAACCAATTTGAAATATCTGATATTGTACTATTTAGTGTCTTTATTGCAAAAATGTTCGTATCATCCGCAAAGAGAACTGTTAAAGAGGCAGCATTATTCATGAACTTGCTTTCATCAATGTTCATGCAAACATTCAATTATTGTATAGCAGAACCAATGTATGAATGACAAATTCAATCAATTGTTATGAGTGTAAACAAAATTGTTAAAATATATGTTAATATAATAATTGTTTGAAGGTACCACAACATAATGTAATTATGTCTGAAGGTTATTATTATATTCTAATTATCTTAAAAACTTATTAATTGTAGTATAATAAGGAAACATGTCTCGTTTAATCATAATTTACACTTAAGAGAGTTTAATCATAACTTATACTCGAGATATTAATGTGACCCTGATGTGTCGAGCAAAAATTACAAAGAATAAGGAAACGGAATGAAGAGGATTAGTGTTATATATGTAATAACAGCACAGACTAATATAACAGCACAGATTTTGGATAGGAATTGTTTAGAAATAGTTTTGCAACCAATGAATGCTCCTAGCAACGTATCTTTCTACGCTTCGGGTAATATTCGTAAACTTTGTAAAGAATGACAACCGCTCCTTTCGCAACCGTACATCACGAAGCGTCGAAGATTCGTAACTGGGAAAAAGCGCGTCACTTTCACGCTACGTGTGAACTATGTAGGGACGTAGGGTTCTGTGCGTGAAAATTTTGCTCGTGTGAACTAGGCCTAAAACTGGCTGAATTGGGAGCGTATGTGTTCTCTGATAGCGTTTGCTCCTGGCCGAATAACCCAACTTCGGTAGGAAAGAGAGATGCCCCAGAATAGTTGTTATGGCATTTAGCTAAAAAAAATCTTTGTATCCCTTAATTATTTTTTTTTGTATAATAACGTCCGTTGAATCATGAATCATATTTTTTGGCTACAGAAACTACGACTGTTATATCTAGTGAATAAACTAACTTATTTATTGCACTGCTAATATAATTATGTTTATCGAAATATTACAGTGTATAATAGTTTGATTAAAAAATTAAAGTCTATGATCCTTTTCTACTTTATCAGCATATTTAGACATTTATTAACCATTCCTTTACCGAGTCGCAATATACAAGATAAAGCTAAGCGATTGGGAGTAAATATATTTATTTCACCAGTGAAAACTTCTATGGTTCCTGCCGCCGTATCTGTTGCTAAAATTTTTCACTCCTCAACACATTTTATTTCGCTCTCTTGTGCTATAAATTACTATCAACTGTTCGGCAATGCTATGTCCAAACTGGCAAGGAATGACGAAGAGGAAATCATACTTAATGTCTTGCGCTGAATAAAATACGAACATGAGCGTATAATAAGTGTGCCTTCACGTCGAGGGGCACGCGGCTGCAGGGTTTGAAAACGTCCCAAGTGCCTGATTATCTGCGTGCCGACCAGCGGCCATAAGAAGGATGGTGCGTGACTATGGGCTGGGCGCATGACCCACTCCCGTTGCCGACGCAGCGTGAATGAATGGACGAGGTGCAGTTTTATGTCTGACCATTGGACGACCACGCTTGAGGTCAAAGGGGTTATCCTACTCGGGGCCGGCGCATTTGTCGTTTTGTCGTACTGTGGTCTGCAGGGCTATCCGTCGTGCTATCGGTAGATTTCATGAAGGTAAGTGGGACGCTTGCGTTCTCTTGTGCTGAGAAGGATCAGCGGCGAATCCAGGATGGAGGGGGCATGGGAGCAAAGTTCCCAAAATCCGCAATATTTTTCTGTACTTTTACTCAATTAAAAAAAAAATACTATGTTAATCGCATTACATCTTATCCAAATGAGAATGGGTCTATTATTAATACTTTTTCTTGCGTTATCAAAGAAACAACAAGTGTTTCAGTAATTTTTAGAAGCCACCGAACAGAAAATTTACTCTCTTCCTCTGGGATAAAATAATCCTGGATCCGCATCTGAACAGAGTCAACTCTTTAGTACATTTTGAAATCCATGAACGTGGGTTATGATTGAAGTCAGTTTTGTTGAAAAATTGACGTACATTTTTCAAGTAAATTTATTTTTATTTATTTGAACGTCAAAACACTTTAAAATTGTTTTTGACGTGCTACGGGGAGAAGTGAATTCTGTGTACGTTTTCAGAATACTGGGATCCCTACCCTAAGCCAAATACTAGTTGAATTTTAAATATAGAAAGAAATGATCGTTTTTTGCAAGGATCGTTAACAAAATATTCGCTACGATGTAAACAGTCTATTTTCAAGGGTAAATCAGCTATAGATGTTACAAATTTGTCTCCCCTTTCTTCCTTCGCTGCCGAGCAACTAAACACGCCAGGCAGAACACCACCTATTCCACATCCACCGACGCCACCATAATGTGACGTCTCATTGTTGTGTTTGTAGAGGCCATTAAGTCCTTACGCAGCCAGCTCATGTCCGACCTTAGGTGGAAGAATACTGAAGGCGAGATGTGCGAACGTGGATCATTAGCTTGGCACTTCTTCGGCATGGGTCAAATGGGAACCGGTAAAATGCGAAAACTTTCGTCCGGCAAGCGACGTCTTCAAATCTCCCTGGCCTACATACATTTTCACACCGCCCTCGATCTTCCCTTTCTTTCTCGAAAGGAACATCGCCTATTCATTTGGCCCTTTTTTGCCCTTGGTCTATTAAGGACCAGGACCCCGCCTGAGATATTGCATAATGTTCTCGGGAAATACATATTATAGCTCCCAGACTTTTAGATTGAAAAAAAAAAAAGAATTGTACGAATAAAACCAAATCCCACCCACGTGATTCTTGTAAGCCTCTCTACATTAATCTAGGAATTTTGCCATTATCTTGTCTGTTGATTTACGAACCAGTGGTTTTTGTCAAAAATGACTTGCTTAAGCAAGCGGGAATATATTTTCAGAAAAAGGCCGATGTCTATTACTAAAACACTCGACGTAGAAATCATATTCACCAGATGACAGTATCAACAACTCATTACAAAAAATTCACAGACAATACATGTATCTTATTTACAACACATTGACAGATGACATTAAACGATTAAATTGATAGAAAAGTAATTAATTTTAACAATGAATTTAATGTATTATTTTTCATTGGACTGTATAATTCTAAACAATATATAACAAGTATTGTATCGCAGTTGGGTTTTTCCAGTTTCCGATCCATTGAGCAAATCCTGAGATGGCTCCTTGATTTGCTTCTGGACATAAATGTAACTTCATTATCTGTGCACGTCTTCTAGAATTCAGTGGAAAATACAGTTATTCAAATTATCGTTTCCATGTTGTCCTGGCTGGAAGTATTATTCCTTGACGAAGGACATCATGCACAAGAGCCCAAAATGTATTGCTTATTTATCCTTGAAAATAGATTTTATTACATGGTAGCGTTTTTTCCCTCATTGAAAATTCAAGTAGTATATGACTTAGTGAAGGGATCAGAGGATTTTGAAAATGTGCACAGAATTTACTTCTCTCCATAGCACGTCATACGCAGTTCTAACTGTTTTTGACGTAAAATAAATAAAATTAAAATAAATATTACATTAATTCCTTTGGATACAAAGTCTCAAGTAAAAATTAAATATTTGGAAGAATTGTAAAAAACATTTGAATCTAAAGTAAATAGTTAACACTTTGATGTATTATACAAAGCTTTGGATGCTGGATTTAAAGTATTACATTAATACAAACATAGGTTTCTTGATATATGATAAAGAAATATTTCATTAAATTAATACATTTATTTTATACTTTTTTATAAATAACAATGGTTTACAAAAAACATTCCGTTACAAGAATAAGACATACTTTTTCTGGAAGGCAATTTGCCTCTCAATGCAGATCTAATTTCAGGATTACTGTATTGGCCTCAATTTTTATGTGATGATCGTTAATGCAAAATGCGTATGTCTCCCTAGTATTATATGTATCTGACTAAATAACACGCTCTAATAACATCAAATCCAATTGCATACTGTAAAAAATACAACAGCAACAACAATAACAACAATAATAATAATAATAATAATAATAATAATAATAATATTTATTTCCAACTTGCTTTACATAGATACTTGTTGTTTCTTGGAATTACTAACCATCGATAACCAGTTGTGATGGTTAGCAATACTGAATAGATTTCACTTTTCTTAATTCTTATGTGGTTGTATTTTTTATTTCAACATCATTCAAATCAACAAAATGTTCACCATTATTTTTTTAATTTACGGACTTAGAAAAATTCCTTTATTTTTGCTTCACTGAACTTTGGCAATTTCTCTCGCAAATACATGAATCCACGTGCGGTTTTGTCAACGGCTTTCACAAAGTTTTTGAAATGAGATCCAATTTAATGTGCAGTGGAGACAGGTAGACATTTTTGGGCTCAATAACAGGAGTGTTAACCACATTTCTCTGTCCAGGCAGTAGTTCAATTTGAGCATGCTATTTTTTCTCATAATAGTGATTTTTTCTGTCTCTGTTATCCCACTCACGTAAAAAGCAGCAATGCTTTGCATATCCGAGATGCATGCCGAACAAAATTGCAATTGCCGTAAGATCTCCTCATATATTCCATTCGTATTTATCATATTTGATAAGAGTGAGAAGTAGTTTAAAATTTTCATACATCTGCTTCAAGTTAACTGCTTGAGCAGTCGGAACACACGGAAAGTGTATAGCCGAATAATGCGGTGAAAAGTGCCACCAAAACAAATCGATAATCGTGATGCTCATATGAAAGAGAATAAAATCTGCTGTAGTCACAAAAGATCAGCCTCCGAGGACAATCTATTGCAGAGATAAAACGAGAAACATATTGATCATGTTTTATTTTTTCTCAACTTCTATTGCATCTACGAGGCTGAAAAAATTGAGACGGGGAAAATAGATGAATTTTAAGGCATTTTTGTCAACCAATGTTGACACCGAATTCATATTTTTAAAAAATGAAATTGATATTCGACATGATATCATTGGAGTGCTGTCTCTTTTTTCTCTCTCTAGAATGTCTTACAACATTCTATTCCGTATATATTTTTCAGATTTTTAAACAATGTGGACGATAGTGAAAATAATTGAAACCAATTTTACCAGTATAAAAATTTGAAAATCGCGCCAAAATGTGATGGAGGGAATCATTTTAACCGATATTTAAACACAGATTTAATCGCGACATATTAACTCGAAATATTTTGTTCGCATTGTGCTGCATTCAGATTGTGTTGCTAAAATCTGTGAAGAAGCTCCGATCAATTACATTGAAGTCATCGCCGACAGCCTTAGTGAGGGATTCAATATCATTATAAAAAAACTATGTCGCTTTTCTTGCAGAAACGTTTTGAAAAAAATACTTGGCGATCACGAATAACACTTTCTTTCGTGGGGAAAGATTATATCCTTTTAGTCGCGAAGCTAAAAGCTCATACTATTGCTTCGACAAATTTTAATCACGTATAAGATCGTTGAGATCCCCTAGGAAACAAAAGATGTGGTTCATTTGAGTCACAGGGGGCTTGAAATGTTGGGACAGCATGGATATCTTTTCTGTCTTTTGATTGTTCGTCACTGTAGCATTGATCTTCACTCACTGTCACATTGTCACGAGGTAGTGGTAGTGCCAGTTCTTTACTGACATATAGGCCTCATAGGCATCTGGTAAAATACCAGCTTACCATCTGCTATAATAGCAGATGGTAAATTAGGATATTGCACCTTTTTCTTCGTTTCTGAGGTGGTTCCAACTATTTTTGTCAGGAATAGCAGTCAGTTGTGGGATCCGTGTTGGTTCCCTCCACATCATGGGAACAGCAAAGGACATGTGTCGTGAACGTTTTAATCAGAATGTCAGGGGCGTAACACACGACACACAGCATATATGGGGGGCACATTTCTTATCCTGGTCGCCAACCTTACACCCGAAGTACAGTTCAACATTGCCTTATCAGAGGATTGATGTTTCGTTTTTGCAATTTCTGAGTTAATTTTCCACAGATATAGCAAAACGAATTTGACCTATTTACACAGTTATAATGTATTTCTGTTTCTGAATTAATACGAACCTAGGAAAATAAGAAGTCAGATCCAAGCCACTTTCCTCACCCTCATACGTCAGTGGTGGGACGCAACTGGCAAGGAACAGAACACGATTCTATCTATGACTGAGTAGAAGTGAATTTCCTGAATTCAGTGCCATGTAGTATAGGAATTCCTTGTACCAACATTGATTATTCCTGAACACTTACATCTGCAAAATAATTAAATATCGGTATAACGAAATGACCAATATGCAGGGTTTTCAAGCATTTCTGTAGTTGGTGAGTAGCGTGGCACAAGAAAATTGAGCCCAATGAGCAAAAACAGATTTCATATTCGAATTCAGTGTCGAAGTCTCAACTAAGAACACCAATCTTATTTCTTTGTTACAAAAATGCTGTTGACCAATGTAATTGTTTAATCCAGCGACACCAACACCAACACAATACGCACACGAGACTCACAAAGAGCAATAGTTTATAGGCACATCCGAATGGGTAATTTGTGAATACACTTTCAATACAATTTTATTTCCCAAATTCACTGAATTTGGCTACTAATATTGGCACTTTAGTGTTATTGAGTCTCTGAATTTCAGTCCACCTTCCTTGGTTCTTTTGTGAGGAAATATAATGGTCCATTCGGGAAATCATATCACTGGAGTTTTGTTGACACACACAATTTCTAATGTTTTTCAAATAATATTAGATCTTCAGAATCGAAATAATTGATGAAAACCACAGATGATGGTGACCAGCCTTTTCGAGGTATAGACCGACGCTCCTTTTTCTTGTGTTTTTTGAAGGGGAAAATGTGACTATGTTCAGTCGATTTTAATGAACTACAGTAATGGGCTGATCAACCACGTACGTTATCTGTGTGACATTACGTTTATTACAAAAATATTTTAAAATATATAACTGTAGGCAATAATAGCTAATGTAACAATTAATAAAAATAATGAGTTAAAAGCATGTGAACCTAATCTAAACATGCGTAAAAATAGCATGTACCATATGTTTTTATAGTACTTGTTTAATTTTCATATGCTAGTACATACAGTTTTTAAATAAACATTTTATAACGTGCGATAAATATTTTTACAACTTCTCATCTACAAAACATTTATAATTTCTCATCTAAGTACTTGGAATAGTGAATTATGTCAACAAAAATTTAGTATTATAAACATAATAATTCCACGTCTTCCCCAACTTTCACTCTCAAAACTTGCATTCTACTGCACCCAAGTCAAAACATACCCACCTACATCACCGCTGGCCAGATTGCCAGCACACTGCTGTCCATGAACTGCAGTGTTTCCAACGTCAAGACATTGAGACAGTATTCATGACTGAGAGTGCGGCTGAATACACAGAACGGCTGTGAGCGTAACTTTTTTTTGGGGGGGGGGGGGTCATTCAATCTATTAAATAAGGAGTAAAAGATTTCTGTCAAAATCAGTCCATATCAATCTCTTTCAGGCAAAAATCTCCTATTCAAAAACAGGGTGGCTGTCGGGTTACATCAGATGAGCCAATTCTGATGATTACTACTCTTCTCTCTGTCTGATTTTTCTACTTGTATTATATCCATTATATCCAGAATAGTTTTCATATATACTTGTCACACGTAATATCACTTCTACTTTCCACAATAATATGGTAGACTAACGCAAATTGATGTACACTTTTGTCTTATTGTTTTCACTTTTATATTGGCACTTTTTCACATCTTTTTCATACATATCTTGTTATGCACTTTTTCATTATTGGTGGTGGTCACTAAACTTTTCATATTCGTACTTCCACAATGTTCTGTCCTGAGTCAATTTTTTCCACTGGTTACCCGCTATTTTCTGAATTTTGCTGCACCATCCACACATTTTGTCTTCCCACGTTCCTTGTCCCTTCTCTCGGGTCCCATAAGGTTGCGTATGCCCACCGTAGTGGATTCATTCTGACTACACGGCCTCCCCATATCCATTTATTAGCCTTTCTTGTGCATCTATTATTTTGACGCTCTTTGTATTTTCTTCGTTACTCATTTATTAGGCTTAGGTTTAGCAGAGTCCAGATGACACGCTTCACCCAAACCCACCACCCAAAAAGCTCAATCCAAAGGGTCACACTCCCAAGAAAGATGGGAGGTTGTGGCATCCTGAACATCAGCAATATCCATATCCAATATCCACAAAACATGTCATCAACCTGAGGGAGTACTTCCGAACGAAAGCTATATCATCTCATCTACATTGAGTGTCACAGGAAGCAGATGATAACTATGCGCCGTTATGTCTCAGTCAAGATGTAATTGAATTTCAGCAACCATCCTTCCACCGAGAGATGGAGCTATGGAAGCAGAAGGCAATCCACGGCAGATACCCGGCTGAAGTAGTCAATACCAATGTCAACGCTGATATGTCGTCCAAATGACCCGGTACTGGATATCTGTATCCCGAAACCAAAGGGTTCACGGTTGCAACCCAAGACAATGTAATTTCGACAAAGAATTATTTGAAGTACATCATCAAAAATCCAGATGTGCCCTATGATGATTGTCGGGCCTGTGGTCATTGTAGCGAGACTAATCAGCATATTATCTCAGGCTGTAGTGTACAAGCCCCAAATGAGTATAAGAACAGACATGATACGGTGGGACGAATTATCCATGCCCAACTTGTCGAGATTGGTAATTACATTACACCATATTACAAGTATATCCCAAAAAATGTGCTTCAAAACAACAGCTATAAACGGTATTGGGACCGTAGTGTACCGACAGATCAAACGGTGCACCACAACAAACCTGACTAACACTCTCGGATAAAAACAAAAAAGTATGCTTTGTGAATACGGCAGTCGTCGATACTAGCTATCTTACCACAATGTATCAGATAAAGATCCAGAAGTACCAAGAATTGGCACATATCGTGAAATAACTGTGGAATATACTAGAAACAGACTGTATCTGTTGTTCTTTTAGCAACGACATCATTCCGAAGACTTTAAAGTACTCGCTAGAAACACTCGGAATTAAAAAGAGTGCCGCCATCAGTCTCTAGAGATCTGTTTTACTCAGTTACGTGCTCATTGGTGAGGAAGTTCCTGGTAATGGAAGTTTTTAGGTTCTACAATAATCAATGTAATTATGTTTCTGAATTGTACCCATAAATAGGCATCTTTTTGTCGCCTGTACGAGAACTACTAATTTTGTTTGTTGATATACAAATAATTTATAATCCGTATTAAGAATTTGGAAGTCATGCTTTGATAGATGATATCTGTATAACTTTTGCGTCAGTACCAGTAAACTGTGCACAATTTAATAATAATAATAATAATAATAATAATAATAATAATAATAATAATAATAATAATAATAATAATACTGAACCACTAATAATAGACTCTTGTATGTAACCTGGCGTCTAAGATCTTTATATGACATATGTGGATTTTAAAAAATCCTTCGACTCTATTCCCCATGATTGGCTATTACTCTGGTCTACAAAATTAAACGTTTTTCCTTCTCAAGAATGAAAGTAACAGATTCTAGAAGTCTTTTTCATACTAAATTCAAATATCATTTCGGTTTTTCCCCATCAAGCAGGAGTTTTGTGTGATATTCATTTGAATTTTGTATAATTTTTAATAAATTCAGTAACTACCTATCCAACTTTAAATGGTATACTACTAGTCCTGATTTACATTCTGACGACTGTAACTAAAAGAGGTAATGATGATTTTTGGGCCTATTCTCATCTGGATCATCTCTCTTCTTGGTACAACAGTCGTCAGCCAAGACATTAGAACTACACTTGCCATAGTACATGTTTTCCATTGTAGAAATTTATTGATGAAAAGGCTCATCATGCTCAGCGCCTACAGCCGTAACATTTAACGGCTAGAAGTATATGTCAGAGTCTAAGAAGTGAATTTTCGAAAACATGTAACATCCCATAGCTCTATAAGAATGCAGAAGATCTACCTGTATTTCCGATAGTTTTCTGCTTTATGATTTACAAGAAAATTACAGTATACATTTTTGAAAGATTGCCAGGCTGCTTTTCCCAGTGGATTTAACAGTTCTTCAAAATGTTCATCAACCATTAATGAACATTTGTGGTCCTAAAAAATCCCTTCTGTCAATTTAGTATCTGTACTTTGGGAATATTCAATTTCAAATACAAGAATTTATCAGAAAGTTTATCCATTGCTTTTACGAAATTTTTTATTCCTCCTAATTTAATATGGAACCGAGGTAACCATATTTTTCAGCATTCACTAAATGGTGATGTGACACATGTGTCTGGTTAGGGATACAGAGTTTAATATTTATCAAACAAAAATAACAATCATTTAGATGATCCTTAGGTTCCCTCAAAATCATAGGAATTGCAAATCGCATAAGATGTGTGCCATTTTCTATCAAGACAACAGTCTTAACACTCAGAACATATATTTGGGGACCAGCTCTTTTCAAACTGTCAAACTTGACAGCCAAAATGCCAGTCATCTTGACACCCTAATGTTGATAACATGTTTTTGCAAGTGGCGTTAAATTTCGCCTCTGAGTCTTTCAAGTCAGCTTTAATATACAGCAGAAAGAGCCTCTGAGTCTTTCAAGTCAGCACAAATACAGCAGAAATTATCTGTATGATGTACCCTCTTTCTTGGCATAATGAACATACAAAACACTTAAAACACATGTTACACTGTACACTTCTAAACACAAAGGAAGGAAAAATATCACTAGCGATATTCGTGCTAACACATTCATGAACACCTCAATAGTGACACATCACAATTCCATATTAACTGATCTGTGCATGTTAAAACATGAATGAACCTGCTCAGTATTGCCTGTTCGTGTTTCAGCATGTTTTTTACAAATAATTTCCTTAAATACAGCATGAATAAAATCGCTACTCTTAAGGTAAATATTCTTATGACAGTTAAAGAGAATGTTAAAATCATATTCTCAAAAGTAGCTGTCACAAAAAACTGTGGTTGATGGGAAAATTCTCAATTCAGTAAGAAAAAAACGCCTGGAGAATGAAGATTGTCTTGAAAACGACCAACTCAGACCACTGAGACTGATGTTATCCCTATAAAACATGAGATATTTCAAGGTGATTCACTAAGTCCACTATGGTTTATTTTGCGCATGAACCCCTTGTCGAATATGTTAAATGTCACAGAGTACGGATTTACGATTAAATCAGGAATTAAAGTATCATATCGCATTAACTCTCTGACATATATGGACGATGTAAAGCTGTATGCGTCAACTAAGACGCAGCTCACGTATCTCCTGAAAACAGTGGAAAGATTTTCGAACGACATAAGGATGCAATTTGGACTGGACAAATGCCAAGCAGGGAGTTTGATTAAAGGAATGCAAACAAAATACTGCATATGACCTTGAGATCTGTGAAAGAATATGCGGTATGGTAGCTGAAGAAACACACCGACATCTGGGCATTGAACGAGCTAGGCGCATTGATCACACTAGAATAAAGAAAGATTTAACCACCAAATTGGGAGTGTTGAAGAATTTTAAAAACTGGACTTATTGGAGGGAACATTTACAAAGCTATTAACACTTATGCTGTGCCTATCTTCGGCTACTCAGCGAGAATTGTGTCACGATGTATGAGAGACATAGAGAATATTCAACAAAGGTTAAGAGTACTACAATTAAAAACCCTTAAACTTCACCCTAGAACCTCAGTTGAACGTGTGACCCTCCCACGACGCCTTGGCGGTAGAGGCTTCACTGACATTAACACCATGATCTACAGGTTGAGAGCCTCAGAAAATTCTTTCACGCGAAAAATACCGCTTCCTAGCTACACGCAGGCAGTCTGTGCAGTATAGAAATGGACACCATTAAAATTATGACAATCAGACGTAAGCCTTACACCAGTTAGTGGACGTGGAAGACATTGTGGGAATTCTGATGTGGTGTTGTTGACGTTCTTATGAGAAGAAATAAAAGAGGTCACTTGCAGACTGATGATGGCGGCAAAGCCGTCGAAAGCCGGCAATCTTAATAAAAATAATATATTGACGAAGAGGACCTCTTTTATTTGTTCTCATGGCAGACATCCAAACGAGATTAGCCATGCACATGTCGATACATACTCGTCGAACTACTGGATCTCAGCGCAGATCTTCCCTGAAACAGGATTCGTGGTTGCCGCACAATATCAAGTAATTCCAACATGCAGCGACAGAAAATACATACTGAAGGACCCAAGTGTGAACGATGAACGCTGCCGGTACGGTTGTGAACAAATTGAATCAATTCAGCACATTACATCAGGCTGCTCACGTATAAATGGATCAGTGTACAGGAACAGGCATAATGCAATAGCGAAAATAATCCACCAAGAATTGGCCCAGAAGAATCAATTAACATCGCAAGCACGAGTCGAATTAACATTTGAAACACAATGTGTATAACCCGGAGGAGTGTTTTGGAGAATCACCTTTATCGGCTGTACTGGGACAGAACGATTCTCACAGGCAGAACAGTCATCTCTAATCGACTTGATATTGTTACATTGAATAAAGAAAACAGGCAAGTCGGTATTATCGATGTCTCAAACCTGAACATCTCCTATCTTTAGTTGAAATACACAGAAAAGAAGACTTAGTATCTGGATCTCTCAAGAGTCCATCCTCCAACAATGGAATACTGACAAAGCGAGAATCATTCCTATTATAATATCAAATATATTAATCCTATTATAATAACTTACACAGAATGAAGAGCCATTCCAAAGACCATGCCTCAAATTTTATAGAAATTAGATCTTCCTGAAAACGTATGGAAGCTTATGCAAAGGGTTACTATCATCTCAACAGCTAGAATCGTCAGGAAGTTTGTGGGAAATCAACATACATGATTATATTGAAAATTATAACCATAGTTTGTATTGTGACTATATTAATCTTAAAATAATAATAAAAAAAAAATAATTTGTAATTTATAGTTCATTACCTTTTTTAGTTTAGGGTCCAGATAAGTCAGAAACATCATCTGGTTCCAAAACAATTCATATACAATTAAAACAATATAGACAATAAGCAATACAACAAATGAATGCAAGTATTTTACATATTTTATATTAGGAATTAACAAATTACACATATATGTATATGAAGTAAATTAAGGCATAATCACAACACATGATGCAATAACTTAGCCTATATCAAATTGTTTTGGTACACACATATACATGCTCAATTTCACAGAAATACACTATGATTATACAATTTTATTTGTTAATAATAATAATAATAATAATGTAATAACAATGCATATTCTAAAAATGCGAGATCTCTCCCCACCCACACTCACTGCAGAAACTTCTGACACTCAAGAGGACCAATTCATTCAATGCCGTACAAATCAAAATACGTGACGCGCGTATTAGGAGCGCTCCACGCCCGCGGGGCAAACGCTGACCCGAGCTGCCTTCCAAATGGTGCTGCACTTCCACCCATTTGTATTCATTTATGATTATTCGCGAGGAATTAAAAAGTTGAAGTCCTGTTTGACAAAACATATTAAACCGGCAATAGGCGCGTCATGTTTCGAAATTAAATGTAAACTAAACTGTGAAATAATAAGAGCGAGAAAACAGTAAATAATTCTGTATTTTGTTTCTTTAATACTCGTATATACGTGTTTGTTTTAAAGTTTAAAACAAGAGTTTTACAAACAACAAAGAGTTTAAAACAACAAACACAAAACTAATATTTATGAATTTGTTTTTTCTAGCACATTTACAGATGTATTTCATGTGTTTAATGAACATATACTACCTTGACACATTGAAGAGAATGATATAGATTTTCTGTTTTTTCGTCACCTATAGGTAAGAAACTGAACCAAGAAAATATTTTGAAATATTAAAAATCTATTGACATTAATATAATGTAAATATTTTACACTGTGAATTAATATTGATTCATAATTTAAGTATATTAGTCATCATAAGAATAGTTAATGTATGTTTCATACAAGGGTATTTTATTTTACAATGAACAGAAAGAAATATAGAAAGGTGCTATGCAAAAGAGGAAACTAAAATAAACGCAAAAATTGATATGTAACATAAATACACTGCGTCAATAAAAGGATCTAAATAACATATGCCGTGGTTGTGTGAGTACGGCAAAACTGCTTATGATGCTCTGAATCGTCATTTGTTTGGCAAGAAGTAACACAGAGAAGCGAGGGGTGACTCAGCGACCCCATGCCGCATTGCGTTTCCTCTGCGACGAAATTTCTTGGTAAGAACAGGAAGCAGTTGAAAGATACGGGGCCAGTGATGTGCATAAGCTTTCCTCCAAAGGTATGGAAAAGCTCGAAAGATTATAAACATAATTAAAAGTACACTGGGGTCCGAATCAATGCTGGGGGGACTCGGGATTTAATTAAATCTCTAAATGAGTTCATACACAATTTTTTCAGAAAAGAGTTGTTTTTGTGTAAATTTGCGTGAAATAAAGCAATTTTAAATTCAAATTTTCTCAAATACAGCTCTTATTTTAAAAAAAATCGGATAGTGCTAAATATGCTTGTAAAAATGGTGCAAGTGTGATTTCATTGAACTCTGAATTTTCGAAAATTTCAAGTCACTAATAATGCGAAAAAGTGTGTGCTGTAGTAGCATTATTCATTTAGAAAGCAAGAAGATCCGAATGACGCTTCCCGGGAGTCTTTAAAGATGTCTGGGAAAATGGCAACAATCCTTCAACGTCGGAGCTGTGAAAATGATCGACGTTGTTGGCGGCAATCACATTTGTGTGGAAACTTGTCCTCCTAAAATCGTCTCTGTGTAACGTGTGAATTTTTGGAAAATGCCTGCCATTTCATTCTTTTCTGTAGGAGTGTCGTCTTTCGTGCTATTTCACTGACGCGCATGGATTCCCCTAGTAAGAGTTGAGCGTACGGTACTTGTTTTGCAGCCGTGACTAAGCGACATGCAATTTGTATTCTGTGTACTACGCCATCATACGTGCGTGATGCCCTTTTACGCATTGTAACCTGCGCACAACAATTCGAATGACGTGCTTTAATTCAGGTTTTGTCTGGGTGATACGCAGGTAGCTAGTGATTTTCCTCTATTAGACAAGCAGAAAATAAAAATAAATAAATAAATAAATACATAAATAAATAAATAAATAAATAAATAAATAAATAAATAAATAAATAAAAAATATCAGAAAATTTTAGTCCAAGGTATGTAATTACAGAGGTCTTACGGTATAACGATTTACATGTACTCACTGGCATGGTTTCGGAAGACCCACTTGTTGGGAACTGAAGGTTTCAGGTTTATCATTGTAATCGATTCCACCGGGAGCGGAGGCTCAGTACATCAACTGATGTCACTGCAGTACCTCTGACCGGGATGTCGTAGGTTCGAGTCCCGAAGGCGACCGAATTTTCAACACTAGCTTGTGAGCTAGGTCGAATTCAGTCGCTGTCTAGAGGACAATTCTAGCAGACGGCTGCTCTGATAGGTAGTTTTACGTGTTTTTTCCGATCAACACCTGGCGACTGCCGGAGCAGTACAAACTCTAACAAACGGGCCACGTACCGCGCGCGATCTTTCCTTCCACTTCCTTGTCCTAACCTCACCCCCCGACACACACACACTTACACTAACATGCACTACACTACCACACATGCCGAGAGACCGGTTGGGGTCTTAGAACTTGTCCCGGCTGGGGCAGTGCCTCGCTGGTAGTAGATACATGGTTGAGGAAACCCCGCTAGTCGACGGTAGATAGGCGCCGGATCTCACCATCCAGTGGGGGAAAATCAACGTCACCTCCCGATGAAAAACTTGCAGTACACTTACGGGACTAATGACCTCAGTTGTTGACGTGCCCGGAATCATCAATAAAGCAATGTATTGTGTATATTTTTTTGCATAATAATGCATAATTTAATATAATATAATTTTTCTCACCAAAAACGTTACAGGGAAAGAAATTCACAAATTTGTTTTTCCGAAGGGTTGAAATTACCATATTTGTTTCCACTTTCTGTATATTTCTGTATATACCACAGTCAGTCATCCTTCTTCGTACTTCGTTTAATCTTGCGGATTCGATGGTATAACGGTCAGCATACCGGGCTGTTGCACCCGAGTTTGCGGGTTGAAACCCGATCGAAGCCGTGGATTTTTAAGGGCGAAAAAATCCTTCGTACGCTTTCCTTCGGAGGGGAACTAATGCCGGCTGTCCCATGTAGATTTACTGTATGTAAAAGATCCTCAAGCCTAAAAGAAGCCTCTTCAAATTGCCTGTTTCATCGCCCAAGTAATACCTTCGTTCTCCCCTAGTTAGTGAAAGGAGCGTATCGAAATTTGCGTGGTCAGACGGAAGAGCGGGCCTGATGGCCCGAGTCTCGCCATGTAAAATAAGGCATCAACTTAACTTAACTTTCCACGTGCCACGCTTAGTACTACTGACGCAAATAAAACGTATCTTATTTTCAAGAGGTCATTGTATTGCAATGAATGATTGCAAAAGCAATAACAATTCTTATTTAATTGATTCAAATGGCGATAACCAGTGCCGCCGGGTAATTTTGTCTCGAATATCTTTTTTTCGTACATATATCATAAAAATTTCAATAGCAGCACGAAACATCCGCTTAAGAAACCAGTGCTGCTACAACAGCCCATATTTTCTTTCATTATTTAAACGGCTCCGCGATATTCGCCAATAAATATAGGAAGCAAAAAACCGACCTAGCCAAATACTCTTTTACCAAAAGGACAATAACTGACTTGAACAATCTATGCGCTGCGGTTCAGCGACGTTTCTCTCCATGGCGTTGTTTCCAAAATGTCTAGGGAATTGCGTGTGATTAATGACGTTATATAATTTTGTATCCTTTTTATCAGTCAATTTTCCGGTAGTCTGTTAAGATGACCAAAGAATTTCATTCGCCTTTTCCTAGTATCAATTTCGATGTTTGAAAACTGTTCTGTTGTTTTAATTGTTTGCAGCCTGTAACCGTCTTGGGTATGTCTTGCTCCTATAATTTTTCTAATGATTTTTCTCTTCTTTTTTGATTTGTTCACGTTCGTGTTTTCTGTTAAGGTTCAGTGTTTCACTTGCATAGAGGATTGTTGGTTTTAAGACTGTGTTGTAGTGCCGAAATTTTGACCCTCTTGACATGCATTTTTTGTTGTAGAGATTTTGCACTAACCCTAATCCTTTTTTGACTTTTGGAGGCGATGTTGCTGTGAGATTTTTTCAAGGCCTGTCGGTTCAATGAATTGTCCCAGGTATTTGAAATATGGGACCCTATTGACTTTACCATATTTTGATTTCAAACTCGCAATTTCTGTTTTTGAACAAAAGAATTCAGTTTTCTCGAAAGAGATTTGTAAGTCTACTTTTTCTGCACATTCTTTAAGTACTTCCAGCTTTTTGACAGCAGTCTGCTCATCCTCTGTTAGTATCACTAGGTCGTCCGCGAATGCGTGGTATGGTATGTAGAGGTTGTTTTTGGCAAAGCCCAGTGGAATTGGCTTCCACAACCCACATTTCTTGAGTTCTTTTTCCTATTCTTCCATAACTTTGTCTAGAACGACATTGAATAGAATAGGAGAGAGTCCATCACATTGTCTCACACCGGTTTCAATGTCGAAGGGTTCTGAAATTTCCCCCATAAATTTTACTTTCGATTTCGTGCCATTTAGTGTTTGTTTTATGATTTCACGTGTTTTGGGATCTAATCCTCTCTCTCTCTCTTCTAAAATTTGAAATAGTGACATCCTGTCTATTGAGTCGTGTGCCTTTTTGAAATCTACAAATGTGCCTACTATAGGTTTTTGTCTAAGGGCTCGTATTTTGAGAATGGTTTTGAGGTTGAAAATTTGCTCTGGACATGATCTGTTCGGTCTGAATCTTTCTTCATATTCTGCTATTTTGGGTTCTAACTGCTGTTGTGTTCTATTCAAGAGACAAGCTGATAGAAGTTTGTAAGTGACTGGTAAGAGGAAGATCCCTCTATAGTTGTTTACATCTGATTTATTGCCTTTTTTATGTAGTGGATGAATGAGGGCAATCTTCCAGTCATCCGGGATTTTTTCAGTTTGCCAGATGTCTTGGATTATTTGTGTAATTTTCTTGAGAGAATTTGGGCCTGAATTTTTTAAGAGTTCTGCTACAATTCCGTCCTCCCCTAATGCTTTGTTATTTTTAAGTTTCTTGATGTGGGAATAAATTTCTTCTTGTGTTAGTGGTGACGAGTTTTGAGGTGTGATTTCTGGCTGCACTTTCGGGAATCTCTCTTTAAGTGCCGGACAATTTAAGCTGTGAAAAATATGTGGCTAGTTCCTGGCAATTTTCCATATTTGTCAAAGCCAAATTACCATTTTGTTTTTGAAAGCAAAGGTTATGAGGTGAGTACTCTTTGACTTGGTTTGAAAAGCTCCTGTAGAAATCGTGTGTATTATAATTTTTGAACTTGTCTTCAATTGATTCCAGTTGGTCGTTCACATATTTTCGTTTATTTTGTCTTAAAATCTTAGATGTCCGTTAGCGAACTGCGAAAAATTTCTTCTGTGTTTCTTCTGATTTGTTGCAATTTATTATTATTATTATTATTATTATTATTTCATATTTCAAAATTTCACGCTCTTCCGGAGTTTTCAAGTATAACTCAAGGACAGAACGTCAACACATATGGTGAGACAGATGGTGAGAAGTTCTTGCTCCAGTGCACTCAGGTTCCGCTTCAATGATTTAGGGAGAGAACCTTGCGCACAATGTTGGTGGTTGCCAGCAACACGGCCTTCTGCATGGTTCTGAGGTGCCACTCATTTAGATGGAGTTTTTCTTTCACAATCTTCAGCCACAAGCCCATTAGTTGAAATAACCACGGGCACAATATCTACCTCTATTAGTTTGTACAAGTTTTTCAGCTCACCTGAGAGTGGCTGATATTTTCTCATCTTTTCTGCAATAGTTGTCAGCAGAGTATGATCCAGTAGGACTGCGATATCAATTATTATTGCCCTACGAGTAGTTTTGTCGAACACAACAATATCAGGCTTATTTGCTTCCACTGTTCTATCTGTAACAATGGGAGTATCCCACAAGATTTTTGTTCTCTCATTAGACAAAACTTGTTCTGGTAGATATTTGTAGTATGGCAGGCTTTCCTTTATCAGGTCCGATCTTTTAGCAAGAGCTTGGTGGATGATTTTGGCTATATTATTATGACGTTGTAAATAATCTGTTTGTGCCAACTGAGAGCATCCACTGCAGATATGTTGGATAGATTCGGTGGCCTTCTTACACAGGCGACACTTGTCACTGATGTTCTCTTTCATAATATATCGCCTGTAGTTATTAGTGGCTACTACCTGATCTTGAATGGCCAGTACAAATCCTTCCGTCTCGCCAAAAAGCCCACCTGTTCTCAGCCATTCAGTCGATCTCTTCACATCTATGGAGTTACTTTGAAGAGCAGTAGCAAACCTGCCATGGAGTTCCTTTGATCTGCACTGCTCAATTCAGTCCACAGGTTTCGGAACTCTTGGATTGTGATATTCCTGGAGCAGCTTCAGAGGTGTATAGCCGTGATCTTATGCACAAATGGCCGTCATGGGTTCGTTGTTGGTGAAATAATTTCTGAGCTGTTTTTCTTGCTGGCGGCACATAACTTCAAGACTTAACAGTCCACGGCCCCCATGATGTCTTGAAAGATACAGCCTTTCGGTGGAACTTCGAGGATGATGCATCCGATATTTTGATAGAAGTGTTCTGACTTTTCTATCGAAAGCTTGCAAAGATGTCTCAGACCACTTGACAACTCCACATGTATGTGATGCTGCTGAAAGAGCCCAGGTGTTAATTCCTGTAAATTTGTTTCTTGAATTAATACAGGACTTGCAGATTTTCGTCACACGAGAGAGAACCTTTCTTTCCACTTGTTTTCTTCTTCTTCTTCTTCTTCTTCTTATTATTATTATTATTATTATTGTTGTTGTTATTATTATTATTTCTATTATTATTATTATTATTATTAGTGACGTATCCTGATTGAGGGATTTCAACAATCCAATCCAATTCCACACACTATCTTCAGAATATTTGATGAATTTTATTTCTAGAAATTCTGTAGTATTCTACAGTATTTCTCTCTTTACTCTCTCGAGTTACTCATTAACAAACTCACTTAAAATATAAATATTGTGAGGAAAATATCTTCTTGAATGCGAAAGTGGTAATTTAAGAGTGTCTCTCCTTTGCAACTTAGTTTACTAAACTTCGCCCAACCATTTCCTATTCTTACTTTGGAATCTGGTAGGGTCCTATTTCACTATAAAACAATTTGTTTTAAAAACGGAGTCACTGTATAGCCTAAAAACGTCTTGAAATATTCAGTTAAATGTTCCCCTCTTTTTGGTTTCTATATATTCATCTTGTCACCTGATAGTTTTCTTCATTGTTTTCTATTGACGCAAACATGGTATATAATAAATTGAAGAGCTCTCTTCGCATAACGATCCAGGAAACTAAGAGCAATAAGAAAAGTGTGAAGGACAAGCGACGCAAATCCACGTGTACACTTTCGAAATAGAACCCCGGGGGAATGTGTGTTAAAATGTCATACTCATTCGAATAAAGGGTTTGTGGAAGAAACTTTTTGAAATATATTAATTTTGTATGAAATTGCTTGAAAATTTTCAGTAAAAGTCTAATGAAACTATGAAATTATATTACAAATCTAAGCAATATGTAAAACTACATATTCTTAGTTATCATTTCCACCATAGGCATTTACCTTTTTGTTAATAAATTTATTTTAAGTCACATCAACATGCATGGTTATTAGCGACTACATATAAAGACATTACATCCCATTTTCAACAGTTATAAAAACAGTGATGAGACAGAAAAGTACAGAAAGATAATACATAACAGGTTATAAACATACATTATTAATATAAAATTGCAATTGAACAGTTTTGAAATATATTTATTAGGGTTATATTTTATTTAGAATATTATTTGA
The DNA here is from genome assembly GCA_964035755.1 of Teleogryllus oceanicus. Classification (NCBI taxonomy): domain Eukaryota; kingdom Metazoa; phylum Arthropoda; class Insecta; order Orthoptera; family Gryllidae; genus Teleogryllus; species Teleogryllus oceanicus. Next base: position 28,032,345 of record CAXIVR010000001.1, read on the forward strand.
TTTACAGAATTGTATGACTTATTTTTTTTATAATCCTCAGATGTTAGGATTAGTTCCTCCTCGTGCTCATCTATATTCGGCTTGGGACTGTTCTGATGAAATTGAGTACAATGGTATAACAAATGATGGATGTTATTGAAAATGATGACAAAATGAAAATGGCAGAAAAATGATTGCAGGCCACACAGGTAGGAGGGGGATCTCTGGCTAGAAGATGCTTGTGACAAAAATTACAATGACCAGTTCTTATTGAATATTATGTTCTTTTTTAGAAAAGTATTTGCTGGTTTTCAAGGCGAGTTTTTTCTCAATTTGATAGACTTCAATAGACTATAGTGACGGTCCCATCTCTTCTGCATTCCCCTGCTGGAGTGTGACAATAGATCCGTCCACATATGCGAAGATGCTAAAACTCCACCTATTTCTGGTGTTGCAATCTGTTCCTCAAGGCTTATGTCATTTTTAGGCATCTCTTTGTAATTTGGGAGCCAGGCCATTACTAGAGTCTTGTTAGATTGTATGGCATAGTACTGGAATATTGTCTATCATTGGTGCAGTCGAACCACATGTGCAGGTTTTATTAATTGCTTCAATAGATGTAGAAAAGACATTTTTTCTGTTAAAATCCGTTGCAAGTGTAAAAGCTGTCAAAATGGAGCATACATCTGCAGTAGTGGGACTGGAGTAGTAATGTAGTCTATTTTTAATTTTTATTTTTTAGGTGATTGTTATTGCATATTATTCATCTGGATTTTTTTTTGAATTTTGTGAAGATCATATTGTGATCATTGTATTTGTTTGCTAGCTCAGTTGATTTCATCTTCCAGTCTTTATCTGATATTTTATCTTTTGGTATGGAAGTAAACGATAATCTACTTCTATGGCAGGTATTATCTCTGGTGGAATGTTTGATTTTCTTTACTCTTCATTGATATTTTCCATGGTATTTAACTCCCTCAATACGTTTTTGATGTTGGTAATATTGAAATAAATCGATGATCACTATAATAATTTTGAAGTTTTGGGTAGATATAATGGAAAATTATAGGATTATTTACTCTAGCTGCTTTGATAGCATATTTGAGGGCTATCAATTGTTCTTGATGTGATTGGGTTGTTTCTTTAGCTTCTATTAGAATACTACCAATAAGACTGTACTGAAAATAGCTTGTGCATATTCGCAAAGGTTCATTATGAAAACTTCATGTTTTCTTATATCTGGTTTACTCGCAGAATCATATATTATGGCTCCGTAACCAATCATGGAGCGCACTGTTACTTTATAGGTCATCAAAAGAAGAGATTTGTCAGCGCCCCAGTTATTATGAGAAATGAACTTCAGTGTGTTTAATCCCTTCTTACATTCATCTGCTAGTAATTGCTTGCCTTTTCTATGTCAGTTTGGAGTGAAAATGCATTTCCAGTACTTTAATATTTCCATCAAAATTGAGACTTTGTTGACCTAGTTGTAATGAAGGCTGTTTCTCTTCCTTTTTTGTAGAAAATTGGATGCATTATGTTTTTGAGGCTAAAAATTTGAACCCCGACTTGAGCGACCATTCATAGTTTATTTAAGGCAAATTAAATAATGTCGTGGCTAGATCTCATAGATATTCCTTTGCGGAGGATGGTGATATCATCAGCGTACTTCCTTATGATTACGCGGGTGTGATTCTTGTATCAGCATCGTTTATTACTAAGAGAAATAGTGTGACGTTTAGTACTGATCCTTGCGGAACACCATCCTCAAGATATACTTCAGATATGTCCCATTGGCTCTCACTTGTTTGGCCCTCTGGTTCCGTTTCTGGTTCCGTTAATAGTTGAGCTGAGTTCCTTCATTGTGAAGGTCGTTCATGTAAATGATGTTCTTTATTGTCGACTTTTCTTGGTTTTTTTTGTTTAAACTGTTGAAAGGCTTCTGTATGGTTTTTTTAACTGGAATTCATGACGAAGTTACAATCAAAGGAATTTGCCATTTCGTTAGAGTCGATGAGGATTTTATTGTTTTTAGCTTGTAAAACGTGTATTTCGTTACATTTCTACTCTCCTTGAATAGCTATTCAAGATTTTTGATTCATGATTTTTCCCATGAATAGTTTGTTATTGTGTATGGTTATACTTGATACATAGTTCAACCATGACTTTGCTATACATTCTTTAATTACTCTCCTTACAATAGCTATAATTTTTTGTAAGGATGGCAACAGAAATGAAACTATGCGTTTTTTCTGGCCGCTGTAACAAATTATTTTTGCGTGTGTTTAGTTTCGTTACAAGTAACGAAACGAAAGTCTGCGCGAATTTAGTTTCGTTACAGAAAGAACAGATTTTTGAAGACAGCTTCGTTTCGTTTCTTTACTGAAACTAAAGGAAAGCGATTTTTTTTGCACTGGGTAAGAAACGTTATTTCTTTATTTAGTTTCGTTATTAGTAATTGTTGAAGAACAAGTAACGAAAGTCGGGAGAGGTCCATTTAGAGGATTTGGACCCCATATTACATTTCTGTACGAACTATTTTGTTTCAGAAGTACCTAAACACAAATAATTATCTGTACCTTTTCATCTACCCTCTATTGATAATTGCATTACTTTTCAAATTATTCCTGGCTCTTCGTCAATTATTACTTGCAATACTCACCATGCTGGATACACAGTTTGACATGAAATTTTAGTCGCTATTGTTTAGTATGGATTACAGACATACCTCAAATAAAAAGGGGAGGCTTGTTCTGCTGGCGCGACTTAAAAGAATACAGCTGTAAGACGACGGCATGTGGCGATTTACGCACTTCGATATGCGGCAGGTTTTTGCACATATTGGAATAAAAGTTCATATATTTTCAATGTCTCTTATAAAGTCGTGTAGCATGTTGAGCTTAACAATGAAATTTCATTAAATATTAACAATGCATCTCAATAGTAAGAGCTTAAAAAAGTCAGTAATTCCTTAAACATTAAGAGTTTTTTTAATTAAAGAGAATTCACAATGGGAAAGCAAGTTAAGAAACCGTTAATATTTTTAATTATTAATGTGAAGAATAGACCCACTCTTCGGCTTTCTGAGGGGCCTGTGTGTCCCGAGGGTCGAGGGGGCGCGAAGAGGAAAATTAACTCTTCGATTTTTTGACAGATGACCTTCCCACACACTCTATTTCCGTATATAAGAAAGAAACGTTTTTAGGAAAATAATAAAACAATGATACTTATTTTATTGACTTACTTGATACTTATTTTATCACATAACTTTGAAAAATAAGTACATTTTCTAAATGTGAAATATAACTTTTGAATTTTTTTTTTTCAAGCAATATTTCTTCGTTTTTTATTTTCTTAATTAAAATAAAAAATGTGAAAAATAATTATTGCAAGTAAAAATAAAAAATAATGCAATAAAGGGTTAAATGTAAATATGACGAGATCACTAGTTCAAACAGTAGTTTCAATTTGTATTTTCTTATTAAAAGACAAAATTCACGTTCATGGTCAGCGTGAATGAGGGTCAATTGTTTAAACAGAATACATCAACAACCGACATGTACGGAGACGTTTACTCATATTAGTATAAGTTGGCAACATTTAATGTCTTGAAGTAGTATAGTAATATTAGCCAACGTTTTTTCGAAGTGTCAACATTAAAGAGAATTAAATATTTTACAAATTTTCAAAGAAGTTTACACTTAATGATAGATAATTTATTGGAATCTTTTGTGCGATGTTATTTAAATTAACCTTTTATTACACAGTTATTGTATTTCAATATTATTGTGTTTTATTTATTTATTTTTAAATTTTAATTAACGAAACATTTTTTTTAATTTTTGAAATAATTTTAAAATTTTATACGTTAACTACCATATTATTCGATAGATTATTTGAATTCTCTGGATAGTTTTCGATAGTCATATTATCCCGGTTAAACGCGCTTTACTTTATAGCCGTTCTGCAAATCTGTGGTCACGTAGTTTCCGTCCTCGAACCAGGTTCAAAATTTTGTTGCGCTTTGAAAACCGTTGTTTCGGGAGTGCGAGGAACGTTATGCAACGTCTATCAACCGGTGTCGGATTTCTAGCGCGGCCGTTCTTTCACAACTGATTGCGAAGGTTGGTCTCTTTGTGGTTTGAAGTGCAGTGACACGCGTTCATATAATAGGCGCGCGTTTTCTTGAGCCCCGGAATACGTACACCCACTCCTTTATCAACATTAATCAAAGTAAGAATAAATGAAAGGAAAAACTGTTGAAGAACTCTGATGACCAGAAATGTTCGCTACCGAGTCATAGAAACTATTTTGCACCGAAAAACGAACTAAAAATTGATATTTTTTTGTCAAAATAACTAAACTCCTCACTCCTATAACAACTAGCGAAGCGAGGGCTCAAAAAACGTGCAATTCATATAGATTACGAATAGATGGTAGGGATGTGGAGTCCAACTGTATTGGTAGAAAGTTAGAATTGGTAGAAGGTTTGAATGTATAGCCTCATTCAACAAATCATTATGTACTGATACATTTAATCTCATTGTGTTTTCCTTTCGTTTATTGCAGATCTACAACTATAAGTACGATTGTTGTACGTCAACTGATAGATGTCAGCTTCCGGAGTTAAATATTCTGTAGACTTTTTCTGTAATGTTTGTGGATATTATTTCGCTGCTAAACAAACCACATAAAATCGTGCTCGGCACAAAGTTCTGTGAGGCAGATCTTACTTATTTTTGTGTACACGTTCAGGATTACGGTGTTTCATGGGCTTCCCATGAGTCGTGTACCACGTGTCGATCTACATTGGAGGGTTGGCTACATTCAACAAGAAAGTGTATGCCATTTGCAATTCCCCGGATACAGAGAGAACCATCAAAACAGGACGATGTTGTTTTGTATGGTGGACATTACACATACAAACATTCCAAGAACAGAAATATTCTCTATCTTAGCATACTAACAACTATTGGTCCAATGCCACATAGGGAAGAGCTACCAATTCCATCGCCACAAAAATGATCCTCTTGGAAGAAGAAATGGAAAATTCAAGTAATACCTGTGTTTTAAGTTGCAGTGATGAGCGAATTTCTACGGAACCGCAGCTCTTTAATCAGTATAGATTAGATGACCACATAAGAGAGTTGCAACTAACGAAATCAAAGGATAAACTCCTTAGTTTCCGTTTTAATGAATAAAAATATCTTGATGAATCTTGCAAAACACTATATAAGGCAAGGCGTAAGGATTTTGCTTCTATCAAATGTTCAAAAATATTTGTTTTGTATTGATGTTAATGTTCTCTTTGAGGCGGATCAATGGCATCATGACTCATTCCATCAGCGTCTTTTTATAGATAGCATAGCCACAAGTCTTAAAGCTGTTCTACTGCACAATGGACAGAAGGTTCCTTCTCTTCGAGGTGGTCATTCAATTCATACGAATGAAACTTACGAAAGTGTCAAGCTACTCTTGGAAAATGTCAACTATGGATGTTACAACTGGGACATTAGGGGTGATTTTCAAATCTTAGGATTTTTTCTGGGGCTTCAAGGTGGATACACCAAATATTCTTGTTTCCTCTGCGTATGGATCAGCAGGGCACAGGATCAACAGTACACTCTAAAAGAATGGCCGACAAGAACAGAATTTGTTCCAGGTACACACAGCGTAACAAATGAACCGCTTGTGTTCAGAGAGGTTATGTTACCTTTACTTCATATTAAACTTGGGCTTGTTAAATAATTTATCAAAACATTGAATAGCAACAGTGTGGCTTTGAGCCGCATCAGATAAATGTTTCCCAAGTTATCAAAAGCAAAAATAAAAGGTGGAATACCGAACCTAGGATTGAACTGGTGCTACAATCTGCAGAACTTAGAGGTGCAATGTCGTCTACTGAACGTAATGCTTGGGATGCTTTCATAAATGTAGTGCAAGGTGTTTTGGAAAACAAAAGAAGTGATCATTTGAATAATATGCAACTGCTAGAGAATTTACTAGAAAGTTACCATTTGCTTGGATGTAGAATCTCAGTGAAAATGCACTAATTGTTTTCTCATATAGATTTTTCTTGGTCAAATTTAGCAGATGTAAGCGAAGAACATGGGGAATGCTTTCATCAGCACATTCACTTTATGGAAAAAAGGTATCAGGGACGTTCGAATGATGGGAGGCTTCCGTCCAGAGAGGTCAAAATCGCACAAGAGGAAAAGTAGATGTGTTGTACATTTTTTTATTTACACCATTTTGATGTCTTCAGTATTATGTGTATTTACTGTAGTTGCAGTTAACATATTTGAATAAGTAACGTTAATTGTTCTGCTCAAATTCCACGAACAAGTTATTGTAGTAGATTTTAAGAATATTTGAAGATTAGTTCATTACATCCTAAATATTGAAATTATAGAAAAACTACTTTCATGTTCATAATCATCATTACAAATTGTACAAAAACAATAAAATTAAGATAAAACTTTGTCAAATTTTGTTACGTAGGTTCTCTTTCTTAGTGTACGGATATAATAATAAATATTCGATTTCATGGAACACAATTCTATTGTTCAGCTAATTTGAAAAAAAAATTTTTTAAATCTATCATTTTTTTTTTATTTTTATTTAATTTTAAAATAATTTAAATCTGTGTGACGGACAGTACTATAGGGAGAAGTGCAATCTGTGCACGGTCTCTGGAGCTATTAAGTTGAAGTATGAATATAGGTAGCAATATACATGTTATGCACGATTACTTCCTCCGGGTTTTACCCAATTGCGTTAAAAAATAACACTAATCTAGTATTCAAGTTTCGTTCAATATTCATTTTCCGTACTTCGCTTACCTCGTTCACCAGCAAAGTTTCCTTGAAGGAATAAACGATGTGTTTGGAGTCCAGGACTGGTTGGCGTCTTTGTGAACAGCAGAACTGCAGATTTGTTTGGAGACGTTATCTGTGCATTTCTCCATAAGCATACTGTAAGTAGGTTGAAGCGCACAGAAAACCATTAGAATTTTATAACCGATAATTAACCGAACCTTTTGTCCTATTTTTATGTTTACTTTGTAACTAGTTAGTAAATTCATATAAATTCTTATTTTTTGACATTGCTCTATCAAGTGCGTTAAAATCTCTTAATTACAGATCGAAAATGGCTCGCGCTTTAAAAGTATTCTCTCATATGTTTATGAACAAGTTCAAATACATTGTTTTCTACTCTAAAGGTAATAAAATGTTGTGAATGATGGCAAACAAAATGATGCGGCACGTTAATTTTCAAACTGAAAAAATATATTACTCACTATTATTCGTGGTTAATTTTTCATTCTGTGTAGGATCAGATTGTGACAATTTTTGTTGTTGTTTCAGTGAAAAACTAATCATAATCGCGTTAAGTTATATAGGGAATAACAAGTAGATAACATACTCTATTCTCTTGAAAATTATTTCTTTTTTGTGTGTTTATATTTTTAGTTAAACATTGCACTCGTAGAAATATAAATTGATTTAAAGAGAAAATTATAGGAAATCATTCCTGAATGTTTTATGGAAATGACTTTCAGAAGTAGATTGTTCTCATTAAGGATTGTTAATATTGCCTTTTCGTATTTCGATACATTCGTAAACGGATCTCGTCATGTAGCTAGTTAGAATACTTGAACGCATAATCTGAACATTATAATAAATATGCCCTCTATTAAGAGCATTTCTGTGATCTATGAACAATTGTCAGGCATTAGATTTATGATTTACTTGTAGTATTCCATTAATTCTTCTTTACATTAGAGTAATGCAATATTTTACGAACTAACATACATCTATTTCGGGCGAAGTAGCAACAAAAGCTGTTCAACTATTGGGTGACTTTAAAAAATTCTGATGAAACAATTATATTGAAGAAATTTAATGATTTAAACATTAGTGTCTTAACAAACTTATACTATTGAAGCCTACTGCTTCGACAATAAAACTGCAGGACAGGTTCGAAAAAACTTAACTTTGAAATTTCCGAAAATTCGGAGGTTTTAAAACAAATCGCCTTTTACTATCTCTACTTCTATAAGGAAAAAATGTCAAGACAGTTTTGAGAAAATTTTCAAAATCTCCTGTGGGGCCGTCCGTAAAATTACTTAACGCAGATTTGGAGTATTTTGAATACCCCTCTCCCCTTGTAATGCATCTGTAATGTTAATGTCTTCAATTATAAAGCAGTAACAAGCAGTTGTATTCTTTTGTGTGATATATTAAAAAGTATAATTGAAATTGGAATTAGTGAGTGATCCTGACCGCACCTAACAATAAGATTGGAAGCAATTTTTGAGTGAAGGATGGGTCCGTAGGTTAGACAATTTCTGACAAACCGTTCACCCGCCGTCGTGGGTGATGCATGGGCAGAAGACCATTGTTCCGATTGTATTGGATTCTAGAATATACCACTGATCAGTTTTGAATATTGTCCTCGTAATCTAACAAATTCTAATCGATATGTCATTGATGAAAAGCTATTTTCATTCATTGTAACAACTACATTATAATTTCTTTCATTTATTGATATTTTTAATTTAATTTGTTTATAACTTAATTTTTAGTATAGTGGTTAAATAAAAGTAATTATTTCAGCAAATGTTGAAAATAAAAAAACCAACGGTACGTAACACTAACCAAATACCCCCTACACAAGGGGTGTCCAACGTGCAAGGCCTCAAGGGCCGCAATTAAAACCTTTAACATAGTAGGGGCCATTGCATTTTCCTTACTCGGCCGATTTACACTTGACTTCCCCGTATTGTTGATCTCGGTAGTTTGCCCGGCTGCTCGGAAACGGGGTAAGGAGTGGCGGGGAGATGTAACCATGCGCAATATGACGTGATAATACACATTGGGAAAAATTTCTCAATTTACTAGAGAAAATCCTTCAGTGTAAACGTAACCTATTTTTACATTAATTGCGTGTTGACCACGAAAGAGCACGTGCGCTAGGCGCACAATGTTCTCGCCCGACGTGGATGAAAGGCATTTTCACTTTTGCGAATAACCTTTCCCGGGTCATAACGGGCCTAACCCGGGCCATACAGCTGTAGAAGCATACTGAAAATGACACCGTGGGCTGCATGCGGCCCGCGGGCCGCCAGTTGAACAACCTATGTAACGCAGCGTAACTGCCTCAACCCCCCTCCCACTCTTCAGCGTTACATAATTTATGGACGACCCCTGTGAGCTTCATATAAAGTGCCTTCACACCGCAGTTCGCCGCTGCCGCGGTTCGTTTCGTCACCTTGCGTAAAAAACTTGGAAGAAGTTATTTTTTGCCGATGTCGTTTTCTCTCGAGATACCCCGCATCCCCCAGTAAGATGCTGCATGTGCGTTTTCCCAATTGCCCTGGCTTCGTTCCAGCAAGAGCTTTTACACAGCGGAGAGTACGTGTAACGTACAAGTAGCCTTCCGAGAAGAGCCGGCATAAAGTACCTCGCTTTTGAGGCGAAGGTCTAACTTCACAAGGCTTCCGGGACACCGCGCTAGTCACTGGTGATGAACTCGTCGCGGGCGTTTCATGCTTTGTCTAATGAACTCCCTCCTCCTTCTAAAAATGGATTCTGCACCAAGCAATATAACTTACCCATGCTTCCTGTCTTAAGGATATTTAAAGCGTTCTATATTTATTGAGTCAAGGAACGTTAGCTTGGGTAGTTGCGAGCGTACCGCAGTTAAAGCTTCTTGGACCGAGGGTTGTTGGTTCGAGTCTTGACGATGAATTTTCGAAACCAACCAAAGAGTTGGGTCAGATGATGTCCCTGTGTGCGTGCGTGTTCTAGATCTGCTTTGTGGATGTGTCCATGCTTCCTCAGATCAGTTCCCAAGTCCGGTCCTGCCAGAGCAGGGCTATAAACAACGTGGCAAGCCCAATACTTCCTTTCCCGTCATGTCTCAAGCCCACTTCTTAGGGCCGGACGCAATGCAGATCCTTCATCCTTACCATACATTTCCCATGGCCGCGAGAGGCTCTGGAAGTAGTGCAAGGACAAGCCTGGGTCGCGTTTTTTGCGAGTTTAATGTAAATGCTCTGCATGTCATACCTCCGATAGTTTTCTAAAAAAAACTTCACTACTTTGGACCTGATCATTACTGATACTTTTATCGAGTATTTTTATTATTTTAATTGATTGGCTTTGTGTGCTATCTAAAGAACTGTTTGCGCTGTTTTTCGAAAAGCTATTGCTGTTATAAGTCCTATAATAAAATAAGTCCTATAATAAAATAAGTCCTAATATAAAAGTCCTTCCTTTTATTTCCTGTTACTTTAATTCTGCATTATGTCCTGCTGAAGTTTAAAAGTTTGAGGGTGCGATGCGTTACTACTTTGTTACAATCTTTAAGCAACCATATGCAATAATTGAAATGGTTATGGGAATGTGAGAGTAGTGTAACTACTCATTTGTCATTTGGTTGAGGGGAACATTTTACCATCTTATCCGGGGGTATCCTTTGTGTCCGAGCGTCCCGCGTTTGGTAAACGCTAGTGCATAGTTCAGACGATTTTCTCCCAAATTGATGTTCTCCGATTGATCTGAAAGAAGTCCCGGTCCTGCCAATTGGAGACACATTTAGATGCATGTGTTCTTTTCAAGAAGCTTTAACATTTTTAAAATTTTCTCAAAAGAACTCCAAATTATTTGATTAATTTGTTCCTCAAACAAGCGAAAGGCTTTATTCAATTATGATCCATTCTTTTATCAAACAAGCGAAAACCTATTCCATAGCTTCCTTTTTATTTGAATTCTCTGAATTTTCAAAAGCTGTAAAGAGCATGTTTTCGGCGTCATCCTACATCTTCAATATTGAAGATAGAGGTGTCTTTCTTAACTAAATCTGCTGTACAAAGAAAAGTCTTGAAATAAGGTCAGGTACAATTACAAAATTTCGCGTAAACTTAATGTAAGTTAACAAACAATTCTCAACAACGGTTTCAAATTTTTCTTTAATTATTCCCGCGCAAAGGGCGCTTAAAAAATTGTCTGATTTTCGTTGACTCAACATTATCGAAAATTGCGTAAGTTAGAAATAATTCAGGAAACCATAGTGTTTTAAGCGCCTAGAAAGTTAAGTGCAGCCGTGACTGGTGGTATTGCGATAATGAACCTGACGTGTTCGGATTTGGTGCGGAGAAAAAAATGCTGGTTGGAAACGTTTTGCAGGCTCATGTAGTAGTATAATTTTTTTGTAGCCGTTACGAATAAGTGCTTGCGAGAAAGTATGTGCTGCTATAGCCCCTCTATTTTCTCAAGAAATATTGCATTTGAATACCCTTCGAAACTGTCATCTCTGATTTTATAAAAATTACCTATCAAAATGGGAAATGAAGGTTTTAAAAGATTGTTATTTTTAATATTGTTGCTTTTTTAACCTTCTTATTGTGAATTTGTCAAGAGTTAATATTAACGTGTCACGTCAAACGAGAATAAAACACAAATAAATTGCATGAAAATATGACACCTTGTTTTTTATGTGCGAGCTCTTCCCCCAAAAATGTGGGCCTTTTCAAGCAGACATTTTCTACTATGAAACAACTTCAACTATGCTCTTTATAATAAATTCATAAATAATGCTTGTCTATTAATCCGGTTTGTAAATCGTGTGCACCGAAACTCTAGTATCGGAACTCTGAAAAACATTTGACTTGCCGCAAAACAGTCGAAAGAAGAAGAAGAAGAAGAAGAAGATGAAACATGATTACTGCTTAATTATCTTAGTTTCTTGTTGATTATTTAGCTTTTAAAAGTAAATAGAGAAGAACAGGTAGTGGAATAAACTTTTGAACTTCTGAGAAGAACGCGAAGGTGGTTTTCAACTCCTTTGTCCCTGGGAACTTTCAAACTTTCTTAATACGCTCGTGCACGTCACTTAACGTCAAGGGCAGAGCGCGCGGAAGATTTGTGGCCATCGAAGCGCGTTTAATCTCCTCTGCGCAACTTCTCCGCGAAGATTTGGAGCAGTCCTCCTTTGTCAGTCGTGGGATGCATGGTCGCCGCGCCGCATCTTGCGTTTTAACCATCAGTTGTTGTTTTTTATGGAGGGTAAAGGCGAAATTATTCTATGGCTTATGTGTTCGCTTGTAAAAAAGTAAGAGAGACGGTCAATTTTAAAATGGACTATACTTCAAGTTCGAAGAACGTGATTCTGCTGCTAGTTGACACCACGTAAGGGATTCACATTTTGGGTGCTGGAAACATTAATTTGTGCGGGCTGCATATGCCGAAAATCGTTTTTGTGAGAGTCTAGTAAATTATTAAATTCTTGCGTATTTCTTTCTGTTCCACTTCGTTGTTATTACTAATAATACTGGCAGTTTCAACTTTGAATAATCATATTAAGAAAATTTCTTCCATGAATCTTCGAATTTCATTGCATGGTTATGAAAAGTACGATTGTGATATCGAAGCAGTAAAATACTTTTTTTTTAAAGGATAGTGCCTTTTATAAAAAAAAATATTTTCTGTCTTGTCACTAGACTTACAAGGTTCACATTGGGGGATCTTCCACAGAAGATTCATCGAGGAGTAGAATTCCTTTGGGTGCCGTCGACTTCGAATTTCTGATTTTTGCCGCCTGTCTTTACTTCTCGGTTGACCGAGGATTGGAACTTCATTTTGCATTTTGCCTCACTGGTATCCTTAATGAGAATCAAGCAAGGTAATATATCGTTCCAAAAGCACTTTAGTTAACTGATAGAGCCTTAGAACTCATTAGACCGATATAGAGCAAAACGGATACGGTTGAAGTTTGCAAACATAGACTATGGGCGAAGTTTATTACCAAACAAGTCCGTTACTTACGACATTGGCCATGTCTTCAATGGTTTTCGTAATTCCATCTTCTTATAAAAAAATATATAAATAAGAAATACGTACCTTTTCTGGCAATAAGAGTGACGAGTATATGTAAAAAAATCCAAATATGTGAATGTCATGTTTAGCTACAACTCATTTCTTTGGAATGTTCTTGACATACGGCATCTGTTTAAAGCGTTATCGGATCCCGTCGAATAGTGACTTTCCGTCTTTGTGTTTGGCGAAGCTCTTATTTTATTGTATATTAATAGTATGTTTATTTCGTAATTTGATTTGGTTTATTTAGTCAAAGAACAGTAAAAACTCTTTGTGACGTGTGGAGGAGAAGTACCATATCCCACGTTTTCTTCAGGTTCAGAATCCCTTCCCATTACTTTAATTATTAATAGTTTAAAGATGAATAAAACTTAAAAAATGAACATATAATAATAATAATAATAATAATAATAATAATAATAATAATAATAATAATAATAATAATAATAAATAAAAGTTAAAAATCGCAAGCTTCCCAACATTTGAAAAACTAAATATTTTTGTTCCCGTGTTATAGAAAACTTATTTGCATCAGTAAACGAACTGAAAATTTGATTGTTTAGCATTGTTAACAAAATAGTTACACCCCCTGGGCTCTATTCCCACCACTACAAGCAAGTCCACTACTCAACAAAACGTGCACGTAGTGAAGCTACATTTATGTCCAGAAGCAAACCAAAGGAGCATCCCAAGTTTCAAATTGTTATAAATGGTAATTAAATCAAAGATAGCTTAATATGTTTTAATACAAATATAGGAAAGTCATTTGGAATGTTTTCAATACCGGAATGTTTTGTAATCAAACACCAACACGTAACGCCTTGGAATCATGTGTGTAATGCCACGGAAAGAAAATTCATCATGTTTCTTTCCACATCGTTTTACCAGTCCTGATTTGTTGACGTAATCATGGCAGGGTGGTCATTTTCTGAAAAACATGGAAAACCGGGAAACATTAGGGAATTTCATTGCTCTGGCAGTCAGGAAAAAATCAGGAAATTTATGGAAGAATTGTTAGAAGCCAGGGAAAAGTTTACAATGATCATAAAATTAGATGTGATTCATAAAGAAAATACTACAGCACTATTTTTTACTTAATTTATATTTGTTGAGTTTTTAATGTGTACCTTATCACGACGAAATCAAAGAGCTGACAAATTAGTTTCACGCTCGCCAAAATATTTTCTTTAAATAGTTTGAAATACTCTTCCAATCTTATCAGTAAAATTTTTTTAAATACTCTGAAAAATCGGCAAAATCAGGTAAATTTGTTTCAGGAAGTGAATTGGCACCACGCATTAATATACACATTTTTAGAATCTTAGGCACAATGAAAAGCGTATCGCTCAAAACGCATTCAGTTGTCAGTCTTCTTTTATTAATTTATTATTTTCAAGTATAGCTCAGCTGTGTGAAGAAATTTGCCGAGCAAACAATTACTGCTTTATTTTCACTCTCAACGAGTTCTAACAATAATTCAATTCACAGCGCATTTGGCGGACGGCACCGGAATAAATTTCAGCAAATGTTTCATTTTCCTACAAGTTTGAAAAAGAGTTCGTAAAAGAATGGCAAAATTACGGGGTCATGGTATGAATATGTGTCCCAACCATTTGAGTTGAATGGCGTGCATGGGTATTACTTGGGCTCGCTCATTTATTTCGCTTTAATTGTACCTGTAGAGCATTAGTGTTGTGCTCTTTTCTTCGCCGCGAATGGCGCAGCGTCGGTCGAAACACGTGCCGCTCTTGTCCTCCGATAAACCGCATGTTGACAGGAACACGGCGCACTTGCAAGCCCTCGACCCACCACCCCTCTCGCGTCTGCCCCTGCTCGCCTTCGTGTTTACACGCGCGGAGGTGAAGCGACGGGTAGGCGGCGGGTTGCAGAAACCTATCGCTCTCCCGCGCACAAAACGAGCGCCCCGACCCCGATGCTTCGCCCCTGCTGCCTCGACTGCTCCCGAGATACCCTCCGGCTTTGTCCACCCAGCGACACAAACCCGTCGCCGTTCTTGCAGCCTCACCTCATCTTTTCGGTCACCGACTTTTTCCTTCTCAGTTCGCCCCCCCCCCCTGCTTTATCGTGCCTTCCTGTGTGATTCGTTTTGATTCCGTCCTGTTGGATTCGACCTGTCACCTCCCGTTTTCTTACCAACCCATCCCGTTCCCGTCTTCTCTGATCTTTCTCGTCCTCTCCTCCCGATATCCATCACGCCTCCTTTCGCCTCATCTCGTATCGTCTCGCCTCGCTCCGTATCGCTTCGCATCGCTTCTTCTCGTTGCATCTCACCTCGCCTCGCCCGCCCCGCCCCACTCGCCCCGCCCGCTCGCCTTCGCTCCCCCCCCCGCCTCGACCTGTCTCCTCGCTTCACCCACCTGTCCATCTCCCACCGACCACATTTTATCCCATCCGACTTACATGTTGTTCGTCCCTTCTTACCCTTCTTTACTGCTCTTTACTGCTTTACATGCTCTTCTTACCCTTCTTTTTGCAGTGCCTTCGAACTCCGTATTATCTTACTTCTCGATTCTGCTCCTCTAACCCAAGCTTCGCCTCACCACTTCCATCGCGCATCTCCCTACCGCTGTTTCTCTTCGTGACCGCGCGCCGTTCTTTCCCCGCTCACCCTCACCACAGCCTCGCCCACCTTTCTCCGCCCCTTCGTGCCTGCTATATATTCGTGCCTGCGCCTTTGCAGGCCCTCGCTCCATCGGTCGCCTCTTCGCGCCCTTCGCGACCGCCTGTGATCGCGTTGTGAACACGCCGCTGAATGGCCGTGCAGGATTGTCGTTGTTCACGGTGGCAGTAATCTATTGCCTGCTGTTTTGTTCTGCCTGTGCGTGGCTATACCCGTATTGTGGGCGCGGGCCTGTCTTTTTTATTAGGGATTATTTTTCTTTCTCCTTTTTGTTTTCCCGAAAAAAAACAAGGTTTGCCGGTTCTCCACTTTTCTGCTTAAATTCATCGGGATAACAGAACTCGCTGATTCGATGATTTATTTTACGAGACCTGTTACTTAAGTAGTTTCGTCTCTTAAATCTAAAACACCGATAAAAATTACATGTTATTAAACATCCTTAATAACTTAATGTTCAACACCTATCATGTCAACGGTGATATTGTTCAATTTTGTGATATTGCTTTGAAATTTCGATTCGCATTTGTAAAGAGTTCCGTAGTATGAGAGTCCGTGGTTCGCCAATTTTAATACTACGTGATTACGTTGCTTTTCAAAACATACTCTTTGTAATCTTTATTCGTGAAAACTGCTCAAATCAATAGTGTTTTCATGATTTATTTCATACTTTCATTTTCCTGAAAATGAAGGAATATACATAGAAAAACGCTTACTATACTGAATGTATGAATGAAAATAACACATTTACTTGGGAACTTGGTAAAAGTGTATATTGATATTGCAATTTGGGCAGTTCAATTTAATGTCCCCCACATTCAAAAACTCTAATTAGTATCTTCTATCGTATTGTGTCTCAGCATTGGCCGACGTACTGGCCTGCATGTCGCCACCAATAATTCGCCTGGCAATTTTCACTTTCTGCTGTAACAATTCCTGCACATGGCCTTCGGCAGCATTGCCACATCGCCATCTTCCATGACTTCAGGATTATTATTCTCGTGTATCATTTCCACTTTCTGCTTAAAGAGTTGCCGAAGATCGACACAGTGAATGACCAGTGTATGTTTCTGGCTCTTCTAAATTCAAACATGTTGCGACAGTTTTCGAAATCTTATAAAAGCTAGTAATACCAACGCGCTGAATAGTACGTTTCCCCTTTCGCATGGATACGAACAAATAGCGATGCTCAACTTTCTTCGGTCGTAAATCTAAATATTTTCTTTTTAAATCCACCCAGTTCATTTGACATGACTGTAAAAACTCGTTTTATTATTAGTTTTCGTGCGTGGAACAGTCACAAGTAAGAAATTCTTTTTATCCTAAATATTGTCAATATTCATATTATACAGCTCTTCGCATCTACAGACTACTGCCACTCAGAAAGCAAAAGCAACTGAAATTTCGGAATGAAATCGTAAGTTAACATTCAAATTTACTTTAACTGAAGGGAAATTTTCTCCCAAAACTTACTTGCTCCGTTAAGAAAAAGTCATCAGAGGCTGTTTTCAAAATTCCAAGATCTGGTTATTCGTTAAAACTGTGCTTTTTTTGCTGTTTTTCGGATCAAACATTTTTGCTTTGCAGAAAGGCAATCACTCGTGCATATGTACTAATGTCTATATTTTCATAGACATTCAGTGATGCCTTTAACATCGAGTATTGCGCCCGTAAGGATGACGATTTGTATTTTTCTGATTACCAAAAACAAAGTTTTGTAACACACTTTCGTATTCGTTCCTACGAAACTGCATTAAGCATTAGTACTTACTTTCGCTGGAAAATACGATAAGGTAATAGAACTTCCTCGCACACGTCCTTAACATTTCCTTCTCTCCTCCACTCCTTGAAAATTTAGTATTCGTTAAAATATATATCTTTAGATTCACTGGGTAGTAAATCCTCCACAACTTTCGCAGCTTCACTTTTAATACTTTCAGGAATATCTTCCATTTTCTCGCAACAGACAACGACTGTCAATTCAAATATAACCTCTAAGACCCCAAAGTATCGCCGAAATCAGTAAAATACCGTTCATCATTACGCCTACTTTTAGAAGAGAATAAGCTCAAAATGTTGCAAAGGGGATCTTAAAAGAGAAAATATGGTAAATTACTTGTGGCTGAAAAACCATTATGTGCTCGTTAGTAATTACGCACTCGCGCTAACACGCTCGTGAATAATTAACTAACTTGCACCTAATGGTCTATTTCAGCCACATGAAAAATAAGATACTATTATTTATTCTATATAAATATATACTTCATAACAAAAACTTAACCGACATTTTTAGTGTATTTAAGTGACTAATGTAGCTTATGAAATTAGTGATTCCGATGACAAATGATTCCGCTGATATATACTACATATGAAGCTGAATATGGCTTATGAATCAGTTCGTAACCCACTTCTCCGGCCACCCACCGCCTCACCATCGCCGCATGCCCACCAGATCTTTTCGCCAACTTCGTATTCATGGGACAAGCCCGCGAATCAATATTTCTTTAACTTCAACTATCTTCTTTTAGACCGACATTCACCTTTTAGGGGAGGGCATTTAGGGATAATCGTGTTGAATTAAGATCTTCAAACGTATACTTGCTAGGGAAAAGAAAATTTAAACCTGAACAAGAAACAGAAAACATTTCGGGACATCCAAAGATGCAGAAATGGAAGCTCTGGTTTTACCTTAAAAGCAAATTCTTACCAAAGGTCTTAGCAGCGAGCGTAAAGGATTCGGTTTACGCCTGGAGCGTACAAGATCGTAGGAGGTCGCTGGTTCGATTTGGGCAAAGTTTCAGAAATATATTTGAAGTATTCGTTATGTTACGTTTCTTACAGTGGCGCTTGCTAGAATCGAATTCGTCAACCGTCTACTTTTATCAGTGGTTTCCCTGGCGAATGCCAGAGTGCCTGCGATCCTTCCTTCCATAACCCATCCTCATTCCAACTCTTAGGATGGATCGATCATCCATCATCGTATGGTGTGTCTCATTCGCTGATTAAGAAAATTTCCAACAACGAAAATTCGGAAAGCAGCTATGGGCTATGAGTCCCCTGATGCACTAAACGAATCTCGTGTGGGAAAAAGCGAAATAATAAATAATAATAATAATAATAATAATAATAATAATAATAATAATAATAATAATAATAATAATAATAATAAAATATAGTAGAAAGATGGATCTTTTTAAACGTAGAAATCATATTCACCAGGTGACAGTATCAACAGCTCATTACAAAAAATTCACATACAATACATGTACATTATTTTACAACACTTTGCCAGATGACATTAAACGATTAACTTCAATAGAAACGTTTAAATCCCAAGTGAAATCGTTTCTGCTGCATAACTGTTTCTATACAATTAGAGACTATACTGAGCATCACAAGAAAAGTAACATTAATTTTAACAATAATACATAATGCATTATTTACCATTTGGACTGTATAAATGAGTATAAACAACCTGTAACAACTATTGTACTACAGCTTCCGGGTCAATGACCCCCATCTCGATCAGGTTTTTCGTCCAGTTTCCGTGATCCATTGAGCAAATGCTGAGATGGCCCTTGTTTTCTTCTGGACATAAATGTAACTTCATTTTCTGTGCACGTCTTCTAAAATTCAGTGGGAAATACAATTATTCAAATTATCGTTTCCATGTTGTCGCGGCAGGAAGTAATAAGAGCCAAAATTTATTGCTTATTTATCCTTAAAAATAGATTTTATTACATGGGAGTTTTTTGTTGTTTTTTCTCCGTTTCAAAATTCAAAATTTATTGCTTATTTATCCTTGAAAATAGATTTTATTACATGGGAGTTTTTGTTTTTTTTCTCCCTTTCAAAATTCAAAATTTAAGTAGTATATGACTTAGTGTAGGGATCACAGAATTTTGAAAATGTGCACTCAATTCACATTTCCCCATAGCACGTCATACGCAGTTTTTAACTGTTTTTTGACGTAAAATAAATAAATAAACAAATAAACTATTGGACCAAATAGGATCAATCAATGAAGATATCAGGAATTAAGATGTATAATTCATATAAGACATATACATTTATTTATTGCTTTACGTTTCGCATATTTAGCATGTGCCTTTTCAAAAGCATTTGATAAGTAAAGCATTTGACAATTGGTTGGCAATAAACATAACATTTTTGAGTAGTATAAAAAACAAAGGAATAAATTAAACATACATATTGGAGATATATTAACATTTAACAACATTTTCATGTAAAGTATTTCTATAATATGCCGAAGTTGGCGTCTAATTTGGTGGCTAAAACATTCATATGTATGCAGCACAAATGAAATACATCAAGGAATGGATGTGCAAAATTAGAAGTGAACAGCGGCAAAAAGCAATTATGAATATCTGTTTATTATTAATGATTTATAAATTTGATGTAGATTCAATATGTCATTATTAGTGTTCATAGAATCATTTAACATAATATATATCATTTCTGCAATTTGTCCTTTAAAAGTTAGCTTTTCGTGATGTAAAATTTTAATTTGATCGAAACCAATAGAGTGGTTGCGTTCCGTTCTATGTTTAGTTAATGATGTGTACAATGCCGAATCTTTATTAATATCGTATTTGTGTTGGTAAACCCTTTTGTTAAGATATTGTTTCGTTTCTCCAACGTACACCTGTTTACAGTCATCACAAGGAATAGAGTAGACCACATTAGATTTATCTCCTATTTTTGTTATATCCTTCTGTTTATCAAACAACCGGTTGGCTTTATTTAAATTATAAAATACAATGTCAAAACTGTATTTCTTGAAGTATGTTTTAATTTCATTATTAAACGGTTCATAAAATGGAAAGGGAAGTCGTAAATTATTTTTGGTGGTTTTTTTTGTAATTCACAATCCTTTTGAATGTATTTATTCATAAAGGATGATGGAAAAGATTGTTATAAAGGATATTTTTGACTATCATTAGATTTTTGTTATGAAATTCAGGATTAGCCAAAGTAAGTGCGGAATCCACTAAATTGTAAACCATAGCTATTTTCTGAGCTTTCGAATGCTTGGACAGATAATTTAGAATTCTTCCCGAAAAGGTTGGTTTTTATCCAATAGTTATAATTTTATTTTTCTTAACTATTAATTTAAGATTTAAAAAACTAATTTATTATGTATATTTATCAAATTGTCAACATTAGATTGATGCAAACATGCAATTATGTCATCCATGTATCTGTAGTAAAACAAGACGTGAAAATTAATTTGGGAGAAGCAAAAGACTTCTATTTCTTCCATAATTAGGTTCGCAAGTACAGCGGAAACTGGTGATCCCATAGTGTTGAAAGATCCATCTTTCTACTATATAAAACGGGATCAACAGGAATAATTCAACCATTATAATAATAATAATAATAATAATAATGATAATGATAATGATGATGATAATAATAATAATAATAATAATAAATAATAATAATAATAATAATAATAATAATAATAATAATAATAATAATAATAATAATAATAATAATGCAAAAATCAGTACTACTTGACAGCTGCAGAATCGTGACGGAATTCTTGGAATGTACTGCTGATTGGGACAGGATTGACTGGAATATCTAGAGAGCAACATTTGCTCGTGTTTTGTCTTTGGAAGACCGAGAGGTGACGAATGTTCCAGTATATAGTGCAGAGAGTGAAACGTTTCGATGATAATAACAATAATAATAGAAGAAGAAGAAGAAGAAGAAGAAGAAGAAGAAGAAGAAGAAGAAGAAGAAGAAGAAAGCATTTACAGTATTTTAATGACGTCACCTGACGGATTTTCAACATCTGCTTAGTAAGTGGATCGGGCGATGGTGTTGAACGATTGTGGAATGAGAATTGTAGTGGACACTGCTCAGAATGCTCGTTTTGTGGTTTCCTATGATTAATATCTGGTGGAATGATTAATCTAACCTTTCACAACAGATCCGGATTGCGTGTGAACCTTCATTGAGAATCTTATTCCTGCTTTCTAATTAGCTGAAGTTTGATTCTGCGTCCCTCATGGTTTCCGGCAGAGAGAAAGACTCCGATAACAGGCAAAAAGAAATTGTCAGACCCAAAGACTTGACTCATGTTTGTCTATGTATGTCGACGCGCTGAGTCCGAAGCCAGAATTGTGCTTGTCACCCAAGGACAGAAGGACAGAATTTTCCTTGCACCACCCTCCAGTTTTTGGAGTGATTTTAAAAAACTGGAGGGTGGTGGAGCAATTCTGGCTTTGGATTCGGATTCAGCCCGTCGACATACATACAAAGACATGTGTCAAGATTTTTGGGTCTGACAATTTTTTAAAATTTATTTTATTTTTCTGTGTATGTTGTGCCTGTGTAATCATCAAAGATGCATGATGGGGCATATATATGGCCGGAGTAAGGAGGTCTGGAAGGAGTAAGTGAACATTGGGGGTCTCGGTTACCGTGCAAGGCTGACGAAAAGTTAAGCCTCCGGTGTCGAGTTCGCGAAGCGCGGGCGTTTGCTATTGGCGCTCAGAGAAAAGAGTGGATGAATGGCCGAAATTAGAATAAACCTCCACGAAGAACACTTGAACCCCCCAATTTTTCTACCTGTGCTAAAGGCACTCCCAAGTAGGATGTGCTTGACGAGCCTGCCTAACCTGTTGTAAGTACATCGACGCCATTACCAGCTTCATTGTTCGCCTAACAGGGAACAATGCGGCGGCGACATACACAAGTCAGCGCGCGAGCGTGGCTTTGTGTCTTGCCACTATCCCCCGGCGATGACACTACCAACCACGCTGTTTCTACATATAGCGCATTTTCTAATTTCTTTACCAGCGGGATTCATAAATAGATGGGTACAAAGTATCCCTTGCCCTTTTGTCGTGGATGCAGGTTAGATCTGAAAATGTGTTGTAACTAATTTGTAATATCAGAAGATGCAGTACTCTGTTTAGGTTAGGCTAGGCTCCCCGCCGACACCGTTGCATGTCGCGTCTTTAAAAGGATTGGCTCCGGAGGAGCGCTCCGGACAATGAAGAAAGAAACAACGCCTTCGTGTTCCGACTCCAATGCATAGAACGTAAAACTTGGTGTTTTTGGCACACGAAGAAAATGAGCATTCTTTTTTCTGAATCATAGACAGTGTAACGCATCACAGTAGGATATGCTGACCGTGCTAGCTCTCCTAAAAGAACAAATATCTCTAAAAACCCGGTAGCTCATTACTGGAGCGTTTGTCAGCAAATTGCCTCGGAGCTTTTAAAAACAATTCAAATCCAGAAGAACTCTGTGAAGAGTGTTACGTGGAGGAAACATATTACCGTGAATGCACATTAAAAATATTTTAAGGAAACCTAGTGAAAAATAACCACGGAACAGGCGTATATAGAAGGCATGCAGGGTCGGAAGTGTAAATGGCAGCTGACAGTAAAACGAAAACTATGTCGCCTATGTCGTGTGCATTAAAATGAAGTAAAATAAATTAGAGCGGGATGCAGCCGGGGCGGCTGCGCAGCGGCCTGCCGCAAGCTCGTTTGGCTCCCCCGTTCGCGCCCCAGATTCCAGCTGCAGCCCTCGGCGGCGGGGGTGGCGGCGAGCTCGCGGCCTCATCTGCGGAAGTGCTCGGGGCGCGACACAGTGTGACACTTGCGCAATCTCTGTTGGTGCTTTAGGTTCTCAGGATCTGCTCGGTTTTCAAGTAATACTCGAAGGGATTTAGAATAAATGAGTGAAATTTCGATCCAATTTATTTTAAATAATGTTCCGCGAAAATACGAATAATAAAATAAATTAAAACTGACACGCATAATGTAAGGTCAAATGCAATTTTAATGTACAGGATCGAACGAAATATTTACTAGTACGATTCCAATGATTAATTAAGGTTAAATACTTGGTTTGTTAACTTCTCTGTGATTGGCCAAGAACCTGTATCATAATGAAATCTGTATCGTAATGAGTATCAGTATGCAACTGGTTGCAGCAATCAAATGACAGCCCTATAGAACGGGAGTAGAAAAATAAAATGTCCCACGACTTGTTCTTTGGCAAAAAGTAATCAAGGTCCTCCCGTCCATATGGTAGAAATTGTTTACATTTATGTAAGTCATTTGAGAGCATTGCCGAGACGCACACTGTGCGCGGGCGGGCGCGAAGGGGCGTGTCGGCGCCGCCGCCGCGCCGGCCAGCGCGCGTGATGTGCATTCGGCCAACGACCGCGCCCGGCGCTGCGACGCGCCATCGTAACGTCTGAGTGGCGCCACCCCCACAGGGAGGCCAGGACAGGCTGTTCCTGCTCGACTGCCCGCCTGCTGCCACGGCGCTATTGCTCCTTGCGGGCGCTCGCTGAAGTCGGCTTATTCGATAGCCCTGGTGGCCGAAGCAGGGGAGTAACGGGTAGAACGGAGCTCAGAAAGAAACATTCGGATTCAGCAGAAAACGTATAATCGCAATCAATAACACGTACTCTGCACTGTGACACTGAACATCTTTTTACTTTTTCAAGTGATGTTTCGTGTGGCCAGCTAAGCTTAAGTGGGAACCGCGCTTGTCTTCGACCTTCGTTGGGCCAGACGTTATTAGACACCTACCTTTCCTCCTGCTCGGCGCAGTTGGAGCAGTCTGCGTTGGGACCTTAGTTTGAGCTCTGGTGAAGTGGTTAGGAACGTTCAACCGCTTTCTTGATATTGTGGGCTGTACACACGTGTTTGCGCTCAGGGTTCCAGTGGGTCGGGCTAGTGCCACCGGACCTCTGACTCGCCCGGATGCTTCCTGGTTGGGTTTGGACTTGCCGCAGAAGTGACCGCCTACTCAGGGAAAATGGAGTATCACTCGAGCAATCTCAGATCTCGGTATCATCTATAAAGAGAAGTGCCCTACCAAAGGTTTGGTTTTTCTTCAGATGCTAGAGTGAGAGTCAATATTTCCTGAAGGGGATGAGAATAAGAACAGAAGATGAAAGAATAAGAAAAATAAGGAAAAAGACGAGGAAGATAAGAAGAAGGAGGAGAGGGAAAGATAAAGAAAAACTTGCCTCGATGTAGAGGCATAGAGTTAAGTCTTTAGTCTATGGTAGAGGAGTGCGATGGGCACCCTGAAACCGCCGAGGGTAGCTTCGGAGCAGCCGCCTCACTCCCCCCCGGCCTCAACACCCCCGTGGTCAAGCGGGCGGTGCATGAGCGCCGCGACACACACAATTACCCCCGAGTCGCATGCGGCTGTTCGTGCACCCGCAGCCTGAGCAGCGCTGGCGCCCGTCGCCACTGGGCCCAATTCAGTCGCTGTCTGGAGGAGAATTCTAGCGGTCGGCTGCTCTGATCGGTAGTTTTCCGAGGTTTCTCCGATCAACACCAGGCGAATGCCGGAGCAGTACCATACTAAACGAGCCACGGACCGCGCGCGATCTGTCCTTCCTCATCCTTGTCCTATCCTCTTCCCTTATACACACACACACACACACACTCTAACATGCACTCCACTACCACATATTCCGGGAGGCCGGTCTCCCGACGCGGCTTAGAGCTTGTCCCGGCTGGGGCGGTGCCCCGCTGGTGGGAGAATCCTGGTTAGGAGGAAACCCCACTAACCGACGGTAGGTCGGCGCCGGATCTCGCCATCCAGCGGGGAAAGATCACCGCGCATACCCCGAGAAAAATCATGCTAGTGCACTAACGGGACTAATGACCAAAGCAATTGACGTGCCCGGAAACACGAAAAAATCAAAATCAAATCAACCCGCGCCCAATGTGTCGCGCGACCACTCCGCACGCTCGTAACTTCGGATGACGCCACCGCCGCACGGATTTTCACAACTTTTGGCAATAAAAATCACATTTTATCATTAAATAATAATCTTTTCCATTGTTTAATCTTTAAATATTTATTTACATAACCTCAAAGTCAGAACTTTCATCATGTGACTTCTTCAAAAAGTGAATTTGGACTTGAAGCCATTAACGTTGTTGTAAGTTCTAGATCCAATGCCTTTGTGATAATTTTTCTGTATTCCGTTTGTGAAATCAGTAAGGTAGATGCAATTAGCAGCCTGCGAAGCACTCCCTTTTTTTTTCTTGCAGGTTGCACTTTTTTCTGTTTTTTTTTCTTCTTTTCAGTGTGTTTAATAACACCAAACAGATCCCTCCTTCTCATTAAAGAGCTATCACTACTAGATCATGAAGGAAAAAAATAAATATTGTCGGTAGAAAATCTACCAAAACTAGATGTGCATAATCATAAACAAAATGGCAATGCAAAATGGGACAAACATGGGCAAACTTTGATTAATGTTTTGAAAACTAGATGAATTCCAGAATAAGATTCAGTTAATATCATAGCCCTGAAAAACGGGATTTTAAAATTTCATTCCATTGTGACACGTGAACTTTCTGCGTGGAATTACTAAATTATTATTGAAGGAATATGTTTTTCAGAAATACAGATTTAAAGTACATATCTCCAAGTATCGTATCCGTAGCATATACAATTCTGCTGGTTGAGAGCCACAGACGGTGGTATGATTTTCGGCTCTAACTACAAAGCTAAATCGAATTCAACAGCTGTCTAGAGCAGAATTCTACCGGCCGGCTGCACTTATCGGTAGTTTTCCGTGGTTTCTCCGATCAACAGCAGGTGAATGCTGGAGTAATACCCTACCGAACGGCCACGGACCGCGCACTATCTTTTCTCTCCCTTGTCCTATCCTCGCCTCTTAAATGCTCCACACTACCACACTTGCCGCGAGCTTGTCCCAGCCGGGGAGGTGCCCCGCTGGTGGGGAAATCCTAGCAAACCGACGGGGAGGTCGGCATCGGAACTCGCCATCCAGTGGGGGAAGATCACCGCCACCTCCCGCGATAAAACATGCACTACTGGCCGAATGCAGTTGACAGAATCATAGACCGACAGGAATCACTAATCAGTCATTGTTGAAGAGTGTGTTCTTAAGCCCTCGCTGGCGTGTCTTCCAGGCTGGTGCAGCTGGACGTGGCGGCCCTCGACGACGTCTACTGGCTGGAGGACTCGCGCGCGCGCGCGCTCCTCGGCAAGGATTTCGTGGCGTGGACGGCCGCCCGCCAGGCGCTGCCCACCTCCAAGGACGACCTCTCGCAGCTCAAGGCCGAGCTGTGGAGCGCCGTTGTCAAGTCCACCCAGCACGAGGACGCGTGGACTTGGGGTAAGTGTCGAAAGGGAGCTCGAGTCAACGAGCCCTGCACGTTTCTCAAAACAAATTTCTCAGAATTCCGATAAATGTCCCCACGTTGGTCAGACCTGCGAAATTAACTTTTTTTGTACACGCCCTTTGAAATAGCTATTCTTATTTGTTGATCGCCCGCAAAGTTGAGGTTTCAGAACCCTTTTACAGGCAGTGAGGTTCAGTACTTCACAACTAACGATGTCGAGTGACCAAGAAAGGTGACAACAATGGTTACAGACTACCAACGTTTACATTTCGTGTACAAAATCAGTATTATGTACATAGACATCAAGAAAGTGTATATACCCTCTTATTGCAATACACGTTCGGTCATTTATCAATTACAGCGCCACTACTCTCCGCCTCGGTTAGTAAACACCTCGCTTAAAAACCTAGACATTTTGGATTTGATTCATAAACTACTGTTCTTCGATACAGAGTCGAAAAGGTGTGTAATTCTAAAGTTGGTGTATTGAATTCAAATATGCTATATTCATCTGTATCGCGTCACAATTGTATTCTTTCCTTTCTCAATGTGAGCTCAAATATCCCAATTCTCAACTTCTGAAAGTTTAAACATGTATGTACTGTTACAACAGTACATACTTTCTCGCATTATTATTAAGTTTTGCAATTTTCAAAAGTTCTGAGTTCAACGTAAATAAGACCTGCGGCAATCTTTTAAACATCCTTTGCTCTATCCGAGAGGGGGGAGAAAAACATTGCTGCCGTTTTTTGACATTTTAAAAATAAATTGCTATTATTTCAAGCAAAACTTCTCGAATTTTCGCGAAAAGTTCTCGTATTTTCTAAATTTTAATTTTTAGGAGGAAAAAATCTCTATCATCAATATTGTACTTTTGCATGCTAATGTTTGTGCAATTTTCGAATACAAACACTTTGGCGAAAATCGGACCTATGCCTTTTATATAATCATACTTTGTTATATTGGATGGAAAAAAATTAAAGAATAAAATTGTATCGGTTTTTGAGAAAATAATTGTTCAAAAATTGCCTATGTCTCACGCAAAATTTTGCAAAAAAATATTCATATTTTCGAAAAATTGTACATGACCTTATTTCAAGGTCTGTCTTTGCAGAGCAGATTCCATTAAAGAACTAGTAGTGCTACGACAGCTCATACTTTCGCACATTAGTAACAGTTACGTAAAATGACAATACCGCAATTTCTGTATTAACTCTATTTACACATCTCACCTGTCACTTTCAAAACTTTTTGATCTTTTGCATTTGAATTTGGAAAATTCAATTTGGTCAACAAAAATGTGACTTGCGCTATCTCTTTAAGCGTCTTTTCTCTATCCCAGGAAAAAATTAGCAAAATAATTTGGAGCCATTTTTGATAGAATTTTCAAAATATTCTTAAGGCTTTATGTTAAGGCTTTAAGGCTTACCCCAAAACATCAAAATATCAGTTTCAAATTTAAGGGGTTGTGTCATCAACCAGATCGGAAATATCATTTTTTGTGAAAGTCTTACTCGCGGTTTAGCCACTGGCGTCGTTCACAGACACACAGATAGACGGACAAATGTTTTACCGCAAACCAATTTCCGGTATCAATGACACACTAAACGTGGATTCTGACCACTCAACGTGTTGGAGGAAATTACTTACTGTGTATTTGGGAACAAGATTCTTTTATCAAGGCCGCACAATACGAGTTTGTCGAAAATTAAGAGAAAAAAGTGTAAAATATATTGAGATGTTTTCCTTAACGCTCTTTACCTGGGAAGTCATTCGTAAGTTTTATTTATTTATGAATTATTTTGTGCTTAAATCCAAGTAAATGTATTTTCATAAGATGTAAGTTTAGTTAAATATAATTTATATTTTGAAATTTAATGTATTCAGGATATTTTGGCAAAATGCACAAACGCGGAGGTAGGGGCGGTAAATGGGATCAACTTTTTGTCAATCCACAGTGTCTGAGAGATCAGCGCTAGGTGGTAGGATGTTTTGTCCTCCTTTGAGGTCGGCACATCAACGCGCACATCTGTCGTGCGGGTGGCCACTATTTTAGGCTGAGTAAGGCAGAAGCCGCCGAAGAGCGTCACATTTTAGAAGAAAACCATTTCAACTTTTCACTTTATTATTCTTAAGAGTGAAATAATAATTTAATAGTGCTTTGAATAGAAGAGTTTGGTGTAGTAACAAGATGATCCGCACCAACCGCAGCAAATCTCCCGCGTTTCATAAATATTAATATCTCGATTTTGGTCGAAATGTATATCGTAACATTACTGACCCAAACCTTTCATAATTTGAATAAGACATATAGTGACAAAATACGTTTCATTGACAACAAAAATTTAAATATTAACATTTAAGAATAGCAGGAAGTTTGCTGTGGTTTACTTTTTTTCTCTCTTTATTTTTAGTCGCATCAACGACTAAAGTTGTTAGCGGTTACAATGATTTATAACATGTGTTTACTGACAACTATGATTTCTTCCGTCATTACATTAATATTTATAAGTATCATAACAGAGAATCATATATCTTTATCATATATTATTATAAGTATAACATTCATTAGTAGCATCACATTGTACATTACATCTTACTTAACATAATCATACAGAACAGGATAACAACATATCATTTGAGAAGTTACATACCATTACTAGGGCTGTGATTTATATGCATTTTCTGTTAATTAAAACATCCCGTTTCAACAAATTGTATACGTTTTGAAACATTTAGAATCATTTTAAGCTATTTTTATTTCGCTTATATCACCATACTTGCATATTTTTGTACATTCGGGCCATATTTACATATTTTTGTTGCATATTCACCCCTCATCCGCGGAAGGAGCACATGCACCCCTCATTGCGAGGTATTTCAATGAATCAATGAGTGTTCTTTGGCCGAGTGGAATTCAGCATGAAAAGGTTCTTCTATTTCAGTCAAATGGTGCTCCTTATATGTTAAAAGCAGGGGCTGCGATAAACGTTTTTTATCCTAAACTTCATCTAACTTGCCTTCCTCACACTTTTCATCCTGTTGCAGAAACTGTGAGATTTCAATTCCCTGGCATTGATCAGTTGATATCAACTGTCAAGAAAGTGTTCTTGAAGGCTCTATCGTGGGGATATTTTTAAGACAAATTACCCTGACCTACCTCTACCTCCCTAACCAGTCGTCACAACATGGAAGTACTCCATGTTGTGACGACTGTTTAGGGAGGGTTGAAGGGAGCCGAGTATTATTCCAACTACTCAAATAAAAGATGTTCTAAGTTACCTGTTGATTGTTGATGTGGAGCGGTCATTTAGCCGGTTTAAAGCGATGTTGAGGCTAAGTAGACGTTCGTTTGAGTTTGAGAACTTGAAGAAGGTGGTTGTTTGCAATTGCAACAATTTTGCAAGTGATCAATAGACTTTGTTCAAGGTATATTCCATCTTTTTCAATTTGCTAACGTTTCTCTTTTAACCAAATATCGTTGGCTCACAAGTGAATCGTATTAAGTCAAAATTTTCAAGTTTTAAGTTATTTGATTAATGTGTTCTAGATTTTACTATAATTGAGAGAAAGTCATATTTTTGTTACAATACCTTTTTTATTTTGTGAAATGTACATTAGCTGCATCTCCCATAATTTTTCTAAGAAATGAGTGTTCTTCAAAATTTGAGATGGCCCCTTGATTTGCTTCTGGACGTAAATGTAGCTTCACTATGCGCACGTTTTGTTGAACTTTCCTTTTGCTTGTAGTAGTAGTAGTAGTAGTAGTAGTAGTAGAGAGTAGTAGTAGTAGTAGTAGAGCTTAGGGTGAGTTTCTATTTTGTTAACAATACAGAAAAATCAAATCTGTTTGTTCCTTTACCGTTAAAAATAAGTTTTCTATAATTTGGCAACGAAAATATCTAGTTTTTGACATGTTAATTCCTCGCTTTTTTAAATTTGTTGTTATTATTATTATTATTATTATTATTATTATTATTATTCATCTTTCAACTATTAATAGTTAAATTGTTGGGAAGGGATTCTGAAACTCAAGAAAGCGTGCGCAGATGATTTTCTCCCCCATACGTCACATACAGTTTTTGACTGTTTTTGACTAAATAAATAAATAAATAAAATTAAGCCCTTGACTTAATGTTTGTCGCTTAACAATTTATATGATTTCTGTACCTTTTTTTGCTGTAAACATATTTTCCACAATACACGTTTTATTTTTTTACACTTACACATCACATTACACTATTTCGCATATTTTTCTTTTTAATTGCATATATTACCAAATATACTTACATATATGTGCATATTTCCCTGTTTTTATTGCCTATAAATCACAGCCATAATCACTACATTAACATAAGTACCATAACATATAGATCATTAGCGTAATACACTATTATCAGGATATGATATCAGCTCGAGAGTCATGAGCGGGCTTACCATAATATTATATTTCTAGCATGACATTTATTTATTTATTTGCAAAATTTGGCGATCTGTTTCTGAAAGGGAACAGAGTACAGAATTTTCTCTATTTCATTTGGATTAAAATACATAATTCTAATGTGCTCATATTTGCGACAAGGCAAAATAATGTGTTCGACTGATAGTCTTACTTGACATATTTCACATAGTGGTGGTGAGGTATTTTCCAGCAAGTACTTGTGTGTAGAATTTTAGAATGACCACTTCTAATTCGTGTAATTACTTGTTCACGTCTAGCCGACTTGGGATCCGATTTGAGCGATATGAATAAATCAAATGATTTGCGAGTATTACTAGTTTTATGACATCTTACTTGGAATATCCAGGGTTATGTCTTACATTATTTTCTTGAAAAACAATTAATATTTTGATGTTAATTTTATTGTTATGGCTTTCACTCATAATAATTGGATAAAGCTGATTAGGCACAATGAGAAATATGACAACAAAATGTTTTGGGTTTGATCGCGTATTTGATTGACAGTGTTTGTCTTGGAAATGCAAGGTTAGTTTTAGCCGCTTTGATGAGGATACTACCAGTTGGGCTAGTGTGGAAGCAACCGGTGCTTACTCTCGGTCCTCAATTGTGCAGGGCGTCCAGTTTTTTAAGAGTTGAATTGCACATTGAATTATATACAATATATCCGTAATTTATTTTACGTCTTATCAAGGCTTTGTATGTAAGTAGTAATATATTTTTGTCTGATCCCCAGTTGTGATTGAGACATTTTAGAATATTAAGTCGTTTCTTGTATTCAGCGTATATTTTGGAAATATGTCCTTGCCATGTGAGCCGGTAGTCAAATATCAGGCCCAAGATTTTTGTGTAACCGTCTTGATAGCCTTGTTGCCCAGTAATAATTTCGGACAGAAGGAGCTTAGTTTTTTTAGAAAAGAATCATACATTCAGATTTGTTTCTCGAGAATTTGAAACCAGTTTTCATTGACCATTTGTAAATGCAGTTTACTGCAGTTTGCATTGTTTTATTGGTTGAATCGAAATTCCTTCCTTTGCATAGTAACACCATGTCATCAGCGTATTTCCACCCGACAACTGAATATCATCATCAGCGTCGTTTATGGCGATCACAAATAGGGTCAGACTGAACATTGATCCCTCCGGTAGCCTATTATTGAGTTTCTTAATTGTTGATAAATTGTTTATTCGTACTTGAATACTTCTGTTGCTAATAAAGTTGGTAAGAAACTTCAACATATTGCCCTTGATACCAACACTAAGCAATTTAGTAGCTATACGATGTGTCCATACCATATCGTATGCTTTCTCAATATCTAGATTTAATATGATAACGTGTTGTCCGTGAAGGGAGGCTTCGTGGAGTAACGTTGTGGTGCGGATAAGATGGGAGGTGGTGGAGTGTTCAGGTCTAAAACCAAATTGGTTGCCTTTTATTAAATGTTAAGATTCAAGGAACCACCTTATTCTTTTATTAATGATTTTTTTCTAAAATTTTGCAAAGGTTTCAAGTGAGTGAGATTGATCGGTAATTAGAGCTATTTGAATGATCTTTGCCAGGCCAGGAGTTGGGATTGCTGTGGCAGTTTTCCACAGTTGTGGAAATACATTATTTAGCCATATATGGTTATATATTTTTAATAAAGTTTCAGTTCCACTCTTTGGGAGATTTTTAATTAGGCAGTTTGGAATATTATCAGGGCTAGGAGCCGAGTTGTTGATCTTTCTTAAAACTTGTTGTAGTTCCTGCATTAAAATTGGAGAGTTCATGTCGTTATCATATTTGATATCTTCAATAGGTGTCATATTTGATTCTCTTTCTGCTTTTTCTTTATGTATGATGAATTCCATATGATAATTGGAAGTACTGGAATTTTTCATGAAGGTTTCGGCAAATTCCTCAGCAATAATTTTGGAGTCGCTGATTATTTGGTCATTACATCGCAGGAAATGTATAATATATCGCGTATGGATTTGTTTTTGTTTTTTTCAGCTCTTAGTTGAATTCGATTGGCGATTGAATTGATTGAGGATATATATTCGGTCCATGAACTAGCTTTATTTATTTTTTCAGTTCTACGGGCGATAGCTCTAGTTCTCTTGTAGTTTATTCGACTATCATATTTTTTTCTTTTTATAACGGTTAATGCTTGTTTAGCATTTCTAATAGTGATTCTGTATTTAGTATTCCACTAGCAGACGCTTTTGAACTTAAAAGGAACATGATGCATATGTGTTATCGAGTTAGCAGCATTGGATATAATGTTACAAAAAGATTTTACTATTTGGTCAATATTATCACTGTCCTTGAAAATATCCTCCTCTTTGAGGTGTTCATCGATTTTTTCTTGCTAGTCCGGCCAGTTAATATTCTTCTAATTAGGGACTGGGTTGCGCCATTCATGATTAATGGACGTATTTAGTTCATGGATATCAATCAGTATTGGAAAGTGATCACTATCTTACGGGAAATCCATAATATTCCAATTACACTTCTGTGCTATTGTGGGAGAAGCTATTAAAAGATCAATGGCACTTAGTATGCTATTACGCATATTAATGTGTCGGATCATCAGAGTTGAGGATGATGCTGTCATGATCAATTACTGTTTCCAATAATCTGCCTCTCACCAATTTTGTACAATTCCCACAAGGAGTTATGACAGTTAAAGTCCCCAAGAGTTATGAAGGACTCTTTTATCTGATTTATAATGTTACATATAGATTTCTTGTAGTGGATATTTATTAGGGATATAAACATTTCCGATACATAAGGGGTTAGTTGAATTGATTTTAATTGTCACAAATTCAATGTCGGTTTTAGTTTTTAGAATTTCAGTGGAAATCGATTTTTTGAAATATATAGCCACACCACTACAGGCGTATTCAGGGTTGCCTCTGTTTTCAAAGCTGCAAATATATCCAGTTATTTTCCCATGTGTTTTTCCTTTAAAGTTAGTTTCTTGTATACATATTATATCAGGGTTATGTAGTTTGCATAAGTATTGTAAGTTTTCTGATTTGCTGTAACAACCATTAAGATTCCATTGTAGAACTATCATAGATTCTTCTTTGCAGTATATTCTACTATCAGTTGTATCCGCATTATTTGAATACTGTGTTATGATCTGAATAAATACATAATGTTTTAGGTACTCTCTAATCTGAATTCTGAGTCTGAGATCACTATGTTGGCAATTTTTTGTTCTAATTATTTTTATAATTCTTGTAAATCTGCCCTTTATGGATCTTTCATTCAATAGTTTATGTGTTTCTAACGGCGTACTAATTATTGCATTAAATTAAGTTGAATAATCTTTCACTATATGAATGGGGCCAGGTACCCCCAAAGAGTTTTCAAGGAATGATTTGAATTGAGTGTATGAGAGAGGAAGTTTGTCTTGGTTGGAATCAATAAAAGTGTTGGTTGGGAGCAGAAGATCCTCTATTGACTTGTTAGTTAAACTATCTTGAGAAGCAGGTTCTTCGTTTGCATGTTTTGCTCTCTTTTTCTTTGAGGGTTTATAGGCTTGGTCTTTACATTTTACATTATTGTTTGATAAATTCTCAGGGGTGGAAGATGATTCAGCTGGGAGGCTTCTTTTGTTGATAGGAGGGAAGTTTGTATAATCAACTGAGTCAGTGCAACTGAGTCAGATGCATTGTCACATGGTTGTTCTGTAGGGGGAATCTCTACTAAGTGAGCATAATGAGTGTTGCTTCAATATTTGTCAAACTCTTCAATATTTTGAGTTTCTGGTTGCAAGCTACTAAAATATTATCATTATTGTTAACTGTTGAACTTTTATAATTGGTGTGGGGCTAATGTCAGGGGGAAGGCCTTTTTTTTAAAGGAATATTATATTTATGAAAATAGTCTATATGATGTGGCTTGATATGGAATTAAAAGTGACTGAGGTAATTTTTGTGCTTCATTTGGGTTCACTTGTCTCCTGAATTTCATATGGGATATACCTGGTTCAGGTATACCAGCTCTGATAAAGGTAATGATAGAAGAAGTTTGAACATTTAAGTGTTGAAAAGCATTTTTAATCTCTTCATGTGAGATAACTGGACAAACATTGGATATTATAACTCTTGCATGTTTGCTTAGTGAGGGTCTAACACTCACTTCAATGTCATTAATAGTGAAAGTTTGATGGTTCTCTGTTAGGTAGTTCGCGATTTTCTTGGGACTTAAGAACACGCAAATCCTATTATTCGCTCTGCGCGACACAAATCGAATGTCACTTGGGTTGATAAAAGTTGATATTTTACTCACGTATTTTTGTATCGTATGTCCTTCGTGGGCTTCTATGATAATTGCTTGGTCCTTTGACGGGGAAATATCCATTGTCGCAGCTCCAGCGTAAGATTTCAGATTTGATCGATGTTCTCCTTGTTGTTCAATGTACCCATTTTGACCCGAGTTGCCACTCTCTCGAGTAGCAGCTACACACAGAATACACTTGGAAAAGAGACTATATCACCGTTTTGTTTATACTTTCACCAATTAAGATATTAGATACACTGTCGAAACCACCCGCGAACGGAGCACACGATGTTGCTAGTACCGCGGTCCGCCGCCGACTGTCCTGGTTTATCGTGTTAGTGCCCAACCCTTTCAATTGAAACTACCCCGAAGCTTTAAATTGAAGCTCCGCCAAAGTCGAGCGAGAGCTTACTTCCCCGCTCGTGAATATTCTTAGGCCTAAGATACGATATTATACCTTTATAAATAGTGCACGCCTACAGGAGTCTCTATGGTCACCTTACAAGCGGCAAAATGGCCGCGTAAAAACAAGAAACGTTGGGGATTGTTCCGTCTCCGACAAACCGATTCTCGTATGTGAGGCACTTACAACTATTCCTTACCAACTCTACAACGTTGGAAAGAATTAATGGTGAATGTTGGAGAAGTGACAGGAAAGAAATTTGCGAAAAAGGAATTGAAATCATATCGTTGGGATAGGTTATGTCTTACTCTCATAATGAACGCTGTTTGAAAATATTTCCTACGTTCTCAAGAACAGTCGATTGAAAATTCCAGACTGCATACTCATCGCAGAGGCCCACAAAATCTAAAACTCCAAATACAATGTACAGACTCTGATATATTATGCAACTTCTTTGGTCAACACTTGAAACGTTTCTTTTGTTATAATGCATAACGCAATGTCGCAATTGCTAAAACTCTTCTGAATGTTGTTCATTATGACCATATAAAGTCGTT
The DNA here is from genome assembly GCA_964035755.1 of Teleogryllus oceanicus. Taxonomy (NCBI): domain Eukaryota; kingdom Metazoa; phylum Arthropoda; class Insecta; order Orthoptera; family Gryllidae; genus Teleogryllus; species Teleogryllus oceanicus. The sequence goes on from CAXIVR010000001.1 coordinate 28,068,709, forward strand.
AGTCACGTGATCAATAGTTTAAAGATGCCTCCTTACGCCTGGCGCTAAAACTCCCTGCTATTTAAACTTCAACCACTATAAAAATAATAATTATAAGTAGATATCATTGGGTGAACTGATGCACAACTTAGGTTACAACATAGGTTTTTTCAGTCTAAATTCTTAACATTATTTACATATTATAACATTATTTGCATATTATACTGTTCCAGATTGCTAGAAAAGGTCTTCTAAACCATACCGTTAAGTTTCACACTTCTGAGAACTGGAGGTGATTTTATATTTACGGAGGAGAATTAATTCGTTAATTGTCACAAATTTTTGGGGACCTCAAAATTAAAAGACCATATTTACTCCACCCCATCTCATACTGTTTTTTATAAAACTTTGTTAAGGCTTCAAATGCAGATGGTGAGTGTAGTACAAGGTCAAGACTCTTTCTGACTTGTCACTTGAGAAGATCAAGGCATGTGTTTGATGGATTCCATATTCATGCATTTGTAATATTATAAAAAATTCGGCAGAAAGTTGAGTAAGGAAAAAGCTGCTTAGGTGTCATTCATAGCGGTAATGCCATATTTCGTAAAATAGCTGCTAACTATTCTTTTGTAATCAATATGTTGTCGGCATTTCATGATCTGGAATGTTGCATGAGTGTCAAGCTCCATTTCGTCATCTGTATAGATTTCCAGAAAACTTAGAAGTACGTGCTGAGAAATGTTGGTGGTTCTATCGGGACCTGAACATCAGTACTAAGGGAGATAGAACGTACAGTCACTCCCAAAACTATTCGGACACCCCGTATATTCCTTTCACTTTCCTTAGAATCTAGTTTTTCTTCTCTATTAGAAACCTTTTTTGTGCACCCCCCTTGAGGGTGTAGCTCGATTCTGTTTTCCTTATTGAACCCTAATGTAATGTCACTCATTGTACTCTTCTTCATCATTAACTTTTGAGCAATTTTTCGGCAACCTTTCATATGAGGAAATACAACCAGCTGACGTTGCTCGAAAGTATTGTTTCTCCCTCTGCGACTCATGTTACTCCTTCGCAGTGCTTCCCACGATCCAAAATCTCCGGTGACAGGAGCAAACGGTTTCTTTCTATATTTAAAGGGCTGATATTTCAGTTCAGTCGCGGTCTATTCGAATAGTTTTGAGACCCACTGATTTGCATAACTGATGATTAAAAGGTAATTTTACTCCCTAGAGCTACTTTTTTAAGAAGTCGTTTTCGTTATTTTCGTGTCTAATTGCGATTTAATTTAAATGATGCTGAAATACATATGTAATAATGATTTATGTAAAAAGTTGGACGGAAGTTTCTTGGATGAATTTTAAAATGTGGCGTGTGTACACACACATTTTATTTATATATATATATATATATATATATATATATATATATATATATATATATATATATATATATATATATATATGTTAACAATTTTAATTTTAAGTTCTCATATTATTTAAAGAGTTTAATAAAATATTTCTACGCGCTCATACATATATGCTCACATACAAAACATACACACACAGACGCCCGCGCTCACACACACAGATATATACACACGCACACACAGACATACACAGACGCCCGCGCGCTCTCTCTCTCTCTCACACACACGCACAAAGGATGAAATATTAAAATGGCAAAAGTTGGCTATTAAAAAAAAAAAAAAAAACTACATTTCCGGAAAAAAAAACAACTTAAGATCTGAATTCAACACCCTCAGATTAGTTAATAACAATTGATGGTAAAATGCCACAATGGCCAATGTAATGCAACAAATTTTAGTTTTTTTAAACATATCATGTATAATATCACAAACTGACAGAAACAAGGATGATGAAAAATTATATTGCTTATTTCTTTAGCAAACATTGACAGTGACCATAATCATTTTTTTTTATGTGAGTAGAATTTTAACAAAAACTTGGTTTAACCTCTACATTAAAATTTATGATTATAGTTTTTAATCCAAAGAATTGTTTTTGCTATCCATTTTAGTTATAAAATTGAACTGTTAAAGTCAAATAATGTAAGTGAAATATGTATCAATAAATATTGCACAACTCTAACTTAAGTGTTTGAAAATCTGGAAGATGTATTGTTTCTTTAACCTTTAAATTATGTCTTTTGAAACATTCTAGTCTTACTTACTTAGTATCTTTGAGGATTGTGTATACATTTCCTATAGCACACAACCTGATATTCTTTTATTAATGTTAATCATATCTCTATGTTAAGATACATCTTGTTGCTGAAGAATCATTGAATGAAATGTGCATTGTGTGGTTTGCACAGGCGGCATGCTTGTGGTATCCGTAAGCGTTGCTGGCCTGGTTACTTTGGCTGCGATGACCCAGCCAGCCCTGGCACCTGAAGCAAAACACACCCTGCTTCAGTATGTGACAGGGAAGTACCTGCTGCCTGGGAATTGTAAGGTGAACTTTGAATGGGATGAACCACAAGTTGTGGGGGAAACCATGACTTTTACTGTCAAGGTATGACTTCATGTTAGAGTTGCTCATGTGATAAAAGTATTGTATAGTGAATGTAATAATTAGAGAAATGTATTCTTTATTAAATTTTAAAAGGTTTTATTAGAAATATTTATTGTAAAAATTGGTAAATATATTATAAATAAAAAAGTTATTTACTCATTTGTGACATTTTCTCAAGACACACTAGACCTCATCAGAACTTAAGTGATAAGAAGAGTTAATGAATCCAAAAAAGTTATGAATTTAACAAGGTCAAATTTAAGTAAATATTGTAGTATTAATGGTAGAATAACCCACACTTCAGAGAACAATAGGACCTACTTGATTTTGGTCAATTTGAATTGTTCACTGAAGTGTGTTTTGTTCTTCCATGAATACTACAATTTTTATTTTAATTTTGTACATGTTAAAATCACAACTTGTTTGGATTCATTAAATATTATTCTAATGGAAGTTCTGATGGGGTGTAACCCTTCTAGACAAAACATCATCAATAAGTAAAGAAAATGTGTTTTCTTGAAAACACAAAGAGTATACTTTGTTATACCAGGTCATATGATTCTACTCCATAATTTTTTAATTATGTATTTTTGTACATGCACTGTTTTTAAAATCATACTCTGTGAACTTTTTCAGTTCTACCAACGTAATGGACAGCCCTACCCAATCTGTGATACTGACAACCTCTTTGTGGAAGTGACAGAAGGGGCTCGGCGTGTTGCTACAATTGCAGAACTAGGAGGCACCGATCCAAGTGCTGCCAATGTAGCTGTTGTGAAGTTCACTGTGCGACATGCTGGCCAATATCGTATATCAGTACTTATAGGCTCATGTCATGTTCAAGGAAGTCCTTTTATTAAACATTTTCTACCAGGTTAGTTTCAGTGACAAGTCATTTAAAAGCAATGTAGAAATATGCTTATCATGAAAAAACATTTGTATGTATTAGACCTTCCAATTTTAAACATATTCAGGTCATTGCTGTTCAGTCAGTTCAAAAGCATTTATTTTTTTTTTATATTTATTGTAAAACTTATTAGTATATTCATATATTTTTACTGTACATACTTTATAAAGTTGAAATAAAGATCTTCTTTATAATATGATTTTTGTTTTGTGTAGGTCCACCAGATCCTAATAAGACAGTGTTTGTACGCCACAGTTCAACTGTGGTTTGCACTGCAGGGATTCCTCATTCCCTTACTATAGAACCCAGAGATGAATTTAACAACTTGTGCCAGTTTAAACCAGAAGATGATCCCACCCAAGGCTACACCATGTCTGTGACACAGGTGAGCATTCTCACATCTTGTAAGTAGCTCATTTATGGCCCCTGGTGTCCCCAGCTGTTTTTGTTTAGCTCGGCACGTTCAGTCCTGCACATCAGTGTGCCTTCCTTTCCTTACGTGGCCAAAGGTATGATTGCCCTGATTGGTTCACATGTTATTAAAAATGAATGGAACTCTGAGGGTAGACTGTTTTTTACACAAAAAAGATTTTCATGAATAAATTAATGTTTTACTAAGATTTTATTTGTAGTGTAAATTATGTAATATGTTTGACATTTGGTGACATTTACAATCATTATCTGTTGTCAATTTAAATTTTCAATGAGCTAAACAAGATAGTGAGGTATGATTTTAATGTGTGTCTGCCGTGTGGGTGGCCTCTCGTGAACACGTCAAGGGCATTGTGCTTGCCTGCGTAGTCAGCAGTTTTCTGTGCATTCTGTATTTTTGCCTTGATGAATTTCGCTGTGTTTAATTAGGTTTCCATAACCATAAACAATAAGTGTGCTTTCACCAGCTACTATTGTTGTACGTGTGTGCATTAAGTCTGCTTGGTCCCCCAGTTAGTATCATTACTTATATGTTATGTGTGTATATTTACTTGTTTTGTGTATGCTGATGTATTGTATTTGTTAATTCTTTGAGGATACCTTCTGTAAAAATAAACATTATCTTGTTTCATTTTTTCTCATTTTCAGCCCATCTGGCTTCAAATTATGTTTAAATCTTGTGAATTCAATTCTTTTGCTTTTTGGTCTCTATAGTGCACACCATATTTGTTCACATGATGAAACAGTTACTCATTGTAACAGATTGTTGATTGGTACAAAATGACAGACTGTCTTATTTTGCACAAATTTCCTTTAAATTTCCCCTATACCTCTGCCAGGGTAAATTTTCAGAGGTATTTGACTCAAATTCATTTGTTTATTTTACAGTTGATTTACTTGTTAATTAATTTATTTTGTTTATAAAAATTGTAATTTTTCTCTATTTGTATGTACTGTGTCCATTTGCAGTGTTATCTGGCTGTGGTGAGACAGGTATGGCTGCTCATTTGCTCTTTTAGAAACTTTTGATCTTCTGGAGACCAGCTTCATGCTTTTCATATGTGAAGTGATAGCATAGAGCTGCTTGTTGAGTCTAGCGTGCGGATCTTGCTCTTAGTCATTTTATACAAGATGGTTTGTTCTTGTGTATGATCTGCATTCTGACAGTCTGTTGAATGCAATTTTAGATTGCCGTCTGGGAGATATTGTGACCACTGTTATTAATAGCATTTTGAATAAGATTATAACTGCTTAACTCATATTATTACTTCATTACATTATAATTCATAACTTTTCTTTCAGTTACACATGTACTAGTATAAATATTAGTTATTTAAATATTGGAGTTGATGAATTTGGAAAGGGTTATTTTTTATTGATTAATTGTTTAACTGTTGATTAATTGTTTTTTAAGAAATCAGTTAATTACTAGGAGGCAATTTCTACTCCAACATGATTACTTATTATGTATTTTGCTCATTAGTTTCCTTTGGTTACTAATAAATCTGTTTTTGTTGTTTTTGATTTGTTTCTAAGAAATACAATAGTGTCTTTGCAGAAATATTGAGTAGTTTCCCCAGTTTTTAAAATCTTAGAATTTTTTGACATCCTTGGCTTGAGTATTAACTGAAATTGTTGAATGGTTAAAAATGGAGCAAAGTTCCCTTAAATTAAATTTAGTTTAGAATAGTAAGTAGTAAACAGTATGTTAGTAATAGATAATTAATTTGAAATGTACAATTAGAATGGTAATTGTTTATAAATGAGATAAAATTAGAATGCTTTTAAGGGGCCTTACTCTTTCTGTCGAGCTCATTTATTTCACTTCTCTGCTATAAAAATGTATTACAGAAAATAAAATAAATTTTCTCCATCCTGTTTTATGAAACGGCAAGAATAGTTTGTCAGGCAAATTGTTGTATAAGTGTTATTATATTTAGGTAATTGATGCCTGTCTTACATAATTGGAAACAAACCTTGTATTAAATGTTCATGTTCTGATATAGTATTCACATATAGTATTTCTTGTCAATATTTCTTTTTGCTTTAAAATTACAGGTATGCATTCCATTAGTTATTTAATGCAATACTTCAGACTTTATTTTATAGATCTTTGTAACTATTTTAGAGCTGTCAGTATAAAAGAACCTTATTCACCTAAATTTGATCGCTTGGGGGGTCACCATATCAAAATGTAGAAGAAAAATTATTAGAAATCATTCCAATGTTTTGCATTTTATCTACTTTTTGTCTATCTTTGTTGATCTCTGTAGATGAGCTCTTTATCCATATGCCTGCATAATGACAAAAGTGTGACTTGATATATTATGCATTCTTAAATAGTATAAATTAACTATGTTTTGAAGTTGTTTCCAGTGTGCATGATGTAAATATTATTACAATAAATTGTGGAATAGGTACTGCTAGACATATATGGGAGTTCATTAGCGTGTATCTTTAAGATAGGTTACAGTGTTATTATTATTTGTCAGTAACATGAAACTCTTGATATTGTGGAAATTTCTATGAAGTAGAGTTGAATTGAGAAAGTTCAGATAAAAGAATTGATATCATCTTATTCAGCAAAGTTTATATTAGCAATAATTGGCGATTTGATGTCGGCAAACGGACCTGCAATTGCTAGCAAATCATGTAAATTTTGTTAACTATAACATCACTTCTTTTATCTGAATCTTGATATCACTGTTTGTGGTGAGAGTAATAACTTACTTTGATGTAGTATGATGCATGGAATAGGATATATGTTGCAAAAGGTATCTATTGGAAGTTTCCTTTGTTAATTACTTTTTGAATTAATACCTTCATAGTACATTTATTGTTTTGCTTTAGTATTGATAATATTCCCATTTCTTATTTTAAAATTGAATGGTAGATGAGATAGAAACCTGCTTGTTTGAAATTTAGAAAATATTAAAACATTCAAATGTAATTCAGAGAAAATGAATCACAGGTTTTGATACTTCACAATAGCAGTAGCCCTTGTAGATACTCTTCTTTCTTTGTTGAGTATAAAAAACTTTGTTTCATATGTGAAACAGTAACTAAATAATTTATTGAATGTATTATGTATAGATGGAGACTGGCAGGAGCATTTATTCCATGGAAGCAAGGGAAGCATTGCTTCCCCTATCATTTCCAAGGATATCTTACATTTTAATACCGTTTCACTAGTAACTTAGAATTGTTTACTTGTAATCCATGTCAAAACAGTTTAAATTGGGCACATCCAATCTTATCTTTACAAAATGAGCATCTAATTATTATTGTCATGAATAGATAGGGTAGAGTTTGCCTGTAAAACTCTTTGGAAACTCTGGGCTGTCTGCATCCAGTGTCTCAGGGAATGCTATGATCATCAGATATGCTGGCATGTGTGGTGGGCATGTGCGGGCTCATTCAGTTAAGCTCGCCTTTGGAAGCAATCGGCCAGTTGCATACAGCCTAACTCACTGTACGCATGTAGTGGGCTCCACATGTGCTTATCTGTTCAGGGTTTAAATTATCCATTTGGTGTCATATCCAGGTGAATAATTAAAAATCTTCCATCTGAATTGTAATTGCTTCCCTAGAAAAAAATTTCACCACATGCCACTGGAGCCTAGTCAAATGAAATGAGTATTATGAATGATGATGATAACAATAATAATAATAATAATAATAATAATAATAATAATAATAATAATAATAATAATAATAATAATAATAATAATAATAATATTATAATAATCATCATATCATCATCATCATCATCATCATCATCATCATCATCATCATGATATGAATACATAGCAGCAGATTAAAAGTTAACAAAGCATTCAACAAAACAATGATCCGGAAATAACTATCATTGAAATAAATCTTCTAGCTGAAAATCAAATGAAGCTAACAATAAAAAAATCAAACTTCTAAATGGAATTACTAGTATTTGTAATTTTAATATAATTGTCATTAAATGTTTTCTGAAATATTTTAAATTATCAAAGAATAAAATAAATTTATGTTCACAATTTTGAAAATTTAAGATTTCAAAGCAAATTTTTGTCTAGGAAATATATTTTCTCAAATATAATAATTAAAATTGGGAAATAAATGGACATCAACTAAACAATTGACACAAAGATCAGTCTGAATAATTTAGAAACTAACAATATAAAAAGGAGTTTATTTTTTACAGCCTAAAAACATCCAAGAATGCCTTCATTACAAAATTAAAGTTTCAAAATTAAAATTTAAAATAAATTTAAAATTTTGTTTTAAAATTATTTATTTATATTGCATCAACTACATTATTAGTGACTAAACAATTTAATATATACAGTTTATGGAATATTGAGAAACACTACTAACATCAAAAGCAGTAAAAAATATAAAGAAAATTAATATTAGCCTGTTCCTTCTAAATGATAGGGTGAATTTTTATTTCATTAACTTAATTAATTTTTTGGGGGAGGGGGGTATTCTTTATCATTTAAGGTTCAAACTGTTGAATGGAAATAGTTTCCCAAATTAGTAAATAATTTAAATTAGTTTAGTAATACTATAAGTTTTATATATCATGTAGTTTAGTAATATAGTGTACCATCTTCTGTGTCATGCTTTCATTCTAAAGTCAGCCCCCTTTGCAGCTTTATCAAATTCTTTCATTCTGCAATGTTTGATATATACTTTGAACGTAGATTCACAATTTCTCTTCTTTTGTTCAAAATAGAATTTGGAGCATTCTTTTCATTTAATTTTGCAAATTTCTAATATTGAAAACATTATTCTAATCAAATACTTTAAAAATATGCTATTCTGTGTAAAACTACATGCATTCTGTATCTTAGGCTCTGTTCTCTTTAGACTTGGGCATAAGATCAATAATAGTGAAGTCAATTTGAGTGAGGCATGGCAATTTCCATTGGTCATTCCTAGACTTGCCCGATGTCATTCTGAAGTGATGCACACCGGCTCCCAACTAATGAAAACCTGGCTAAAATTTAATAGTTTGGCTTGATTTGCTTGAAAATTAGTTTTAAAATATGTGGTTTCATATTCTTAATTAGCAACCTCCGGAGCCCTTGCATAGAATTTTTCAAGCAAATCAAGTCATACCTTTGTATTTTGCCCAGATTTTTGTCAGTTGGAACCAGTTGCTTCTGAAAGACACTGGGCACATTTAGTGATGACCATGCAAAGCTTCCGCACCTCATTACTGGTGTCAGGGAACTAACACCACTGATAATACTGCTAGATGGAAGAGGTAATGTGACACAAATTCTTTTATTTTTAAAATCAAGAGTTGGAAAGGAGATAGCTGAATCATTTGGTTTTTGAAAAGGAAAACAAAAGTTATAAAATCATCTGATAAATGTAGTGAAAGTTTGAGTCAATTTTTGGGTAAACATTCAAAATTCTTGACACACCTGAATAATAAATGTATTTACAAGTTTGACTAAAACTTCATGTAACATTCTTCTTCTTCTTTATGTTTTCGATCATGTCTTGGCCATTGTATTCGTGCGTAGGGTGTTGCCTAATAGTGCTTTTCATTGTTTTCACCATTTCTACCTAAGGTCATTTCTCCTAGTAAATTATTATTTAAACTTTGTATATGCAAATGTGTTCTTTAATATATTGTCACTTTTCTGGAGTACTGCTGTAACTAAAAAAAAAAAAAAGAAGCAAAAATTGAGATTTTAATGTAAATCAATCCAAAAAACAATTTTTATGTGTAATAAAAAACAATATGTGTGCCAATTACCACTTGATTGCAGGTGCATTGCTATTTCATGAATGGAGATCACCATTAATTTTTATGGCATAATATTGGCCAAAAATTCTGAGTTTTATAAAACCCATTTTGATAACAGGAGAAACACACAATTTTTTGATATAACATCAAGGTGATGTTATTTATCATCAACCCCAATTCTTGGTTGTAGTTGCAGGGAAATTAAATTGCGCTCTCCTGTACAAAACAGGCTTTTTTATGTTGCAACACCTGGGGTGTCCAGAGAAGACAAGAGGCCTTGGACAGTAGATTCACAGGAGCCCTTTATTTGAAACAAAAGTCCTACCCTCAAAGGCCCACTCTTATTTCCAGACAATAAGTCCTCATTACACATGATCTGGAAAGACTCCAACATTACTGCAAGTATATAATGTCAGGCCAAGGCTGAATTTGGACAATGCCTTAGGAAGATGATTCATGATTATGATGGAATGAGGAAAGTACCTCTTTCTTGCAAAATATGGGGTGTGCCTTTTCTCTCTTGTACTGTATCATTGTCATTATGAAATCAGTGAACGTAATATCATGTTTTTTATGACAAAATTATTTTCTTGTAGTAGCTTAAGTGAACTGATTGGGTCATAGGAACTTAACAAAGGTGCAACTCTTATTTTCTGGTTATACTACATCTCAGAGAAGAAAAGTGTTCATTACCTTTTGTATTCACCTTAGCAAGACCTACACAAAGGTGAAAATCACAAGTCAATACATCTGTTATAGCCAAGGCATTAAATAGTAAACTGTCACATATTCATTCCAGGGTCAGTCACCGGCACCTTGGAGCATCACTATTGGAAATTTTCTTACTAATTCTTTTCTCCTAAAGATTATTAATAATAATGAATACATTAAGTGAGTTCAAAGTAGTGTTGTGAAAGGAATCATGCAAAAAATTCTTAACCCTACAAAATTCCTATTCCTGTACCTTTGAAGTTTTGCTTTTAATATATATGGTGGACACATTCAGTTTTTTATATTCTGTATTCTTCACTGAGTTTGCTGGAGCAAAAATATCATATGCAAATCTTTTATTAATGTGTTATTTATATCTGTGTTCTCTGTTAGCTTGTAGTATGAAGTGACAAGATCAGCAACACTCATATTCATTGTTTACATCTTCAAAGAAGTGTTCCCATGTTTGCTAGAAAATATTTAGTTACATATCACTAATAATCAGGGCTTGGATTCTAATGACACATCATCTTTTCATTGGTGCATTGTAGATGTAGCTAACTTGTAAATGAATGTTTATTATGACATATAGTTATAGAAATGTATAGTTATTTGAGTCATGTTTTGGCTTTTTTTTGTCATTTTTCAATATTTAGGTTGTATTTTTGGACCTTTGCATCATTTTTGTCGTTTTTATGCATTTTTTCCTTTTCATGTTTTTCGTTAGTGAATGTTTCATGAACTTACAATGACACACTAAAACAAAATTTTTATTGTATCGTCAGTTCATGACAAAATTCAGTACTGCAGTAGACTTGGTTTTATGAACTCTCCAAATTACATGGATCTCCGATAACTTCCTCGACCTTTCAAAAGTTGGACAGTTGAAAAGTTTTGACAGTTGGAAGATCGGAGCTAAATATAACATTTCCTCCTAAAATAAAGACTTTATATTAAATATAATCGTTTATAAATAAATTTTATTTAAAATTGTAAAATTCGTTGAAACATTTTCATACACTTTTTTTTCCCCATTTTTTAAGTAACTTTAAAGATCATTTTCCTCTTATTTGTAAGTCATTTTATAGGTCATTTTCAAAGAATTTTTAGGGCATTAGAATCCAAACCCTGCCAATAATCTGTGTATATTATTGTAGGTAGATTAATCTATAATGTAATGTATATTATATTCTATAATGTTTGAAATGAGCAGGAATTAAGAATTTGTTTTTCTCAATCTAAGAGTATGAGGCCTTGACTCTGTTATCTGAGTGATGATAGATTTTTAGTGATATATATGCATGTTTTTGATGACCTGTAATGTTACTATTGGCTGTTCATACAGTGTAGTTTTCAATTAGTTTCAGAATAATTCTCACTTTTACTTGTATGTCATTCCATTGTTCTTTGATATTTTTAGTTTTCTGCTTTGTTCTGAGGTTATAATTAAGATGCACGTAATAAGTTTAAGAATGTACAATACTGTTTGCAGTTCAACTGCTTTAAAAAAATTATTTATTCTTAAAGAACATCTACTCCAACGTATGCAAGCGCAAATTATTGGAGAGGGAAAGAAGAAATTACAAGGTATATCATTCGACAGGAAAGGCTCACGACTATTAAAATGAAGGCTCAGGACTGTGTACTATTTTGGAAATTCAGTTTTCTGACCTCTGTGTTTACTTTATGACCTACATTTTTCATAGTGCAATCATCTTTAATGCATTATACAAGCTTAAAATATAAAGAAATAAATAACTTGTCACAGAAATTTTCTAAGTTGAAAGAAGTTACTAAACAGTTAGAAAGATTCTCAAATAAGATCTGAACCTAAGACACTCCCTTGTGTTGTTTTCTTCAGTCTTCAAAAATCTTGAAGTATCAATGAAAACATTCAACACAAATATATATTTAAAATAAATCAATGTATTGTTATTGTTGTAAATCTCATTTAATAAATTAATCATAATTTGTGTGAATTTTAATGCAATTAAGATTAATTTGTTAAAATTTTCTTTGTAAGGATTAATAATACTGTTAGTATTGAAAATATATTCTAAATGTGTGTATTCAAAATGTACATGCAAAGTCAGATATAATAAGTAATGATAATAAATAAGGATGTTTCAATTTCTGGATAGTGCTAACAGTGAAAGCATCTAGGTTTTCATCTGCTTTCCTCAGAAGATATCTTTGCCCAAAGACAGCCAAATGCAATTCGATTGTTAGAAATCTTTGAATACATTCAATTTTGAATTGAATTTTTTGGTCATGTATTTGAGTTAGGGGTGCAATATGTATTTAATAACACAGTACTTTTTTTGAACTCGTTTCTTTTTATGATTTGTTCTAAAATGAAGGAAAGTCAACTTAATGTCTCTTTTGGCCGGTTTTGTTTTATTCAATTTTAGTCTTTTTTCTAGATTTTTGCTTTAATTTTGTTCCAAATGATCAATAAGTGTTTTGCCCAGCCTACATACATTTGACAGATATCCTTTATACTAGGCATAAAAAACTTTTTTAACCCAATTTTTTGAAAAAATATGTCTTTTCAATTTTTTGAACATTTTCTGGCAAAAATACGGCTTTAATACTTGCTTAAAATACACAAGGGAAAGTGAAATATATTTCAACTGATGAAAAGTAATGTATGTTGAAAACAAAAGTATCATATGAATGTAATATTGTGTGCTACAATGATTAATAACAGAAAAGTTAATATGTATAATTTACATCAAATTAGAAAATAATAGTACTTTCATAACAGATTGGAATAGTTAATTTTGTTATAAGACACAAGTTGTTAATTAATTTTATTAAAAGACACTATCTAATAGAACTAGTTGATTAAAAAAATGTTTCAAATATTATTAATTAAGGATAGTAGAGATATCTACCACAGCATAGTTTATTACACTATAAAATTAATGAAATAAAAACACAGCCATACACATATTTTAGGACTTCATCCCATCTTTAATGGCTTCACGTAACTTGAATTAAACACATAGTAGGTCTTAATTTGGTGCCATCTTGTAAGTCACATGGAATCCTGAGACCAACACATGTCCAGAAAAACGTGGTGTCCAAAAACCATAATATATGTTATGAAGCTTGTCTTGTGAGTGTGCAGGGTGAACGGCTGTTTCCATTTTATTAAATTTATATTGCAATAAACTACTTTGTGGTTGATAACTCTACTCTCCTTAATTAATGATCCTGGATTACCATAATATATCTGCTGCCACCTTGGAATTTGTTATAAATATACTATACAAACAAAATTTTAGATTTGATACACTAATCGTGGCCTTGGACTTGGAAATTACTGAGTTTATGTGGATTTGCCTTGTGTTTTTACTCCAGTAAACTTTCACCAAGAAGTCCCCACACATAGTCTCCCATCATTTGTTGATTGTTTGCCTTTGTATCTGGATTCCATTATAATGATGTCTTGCTGGAACTGTTCTCATGTTCTTTGGAGGAATGTCCCACATTATCCTTAAACAAATCAAAGTGATAGTTCAGCTTATGCAATTTCAGAGACATGCAGCATCCCTTTCTTCCAAAATTATCCACAAGTTCTTCAACCAGTTCCCTATAGTTTTGAGCTTTGTGATTCCCAAGAAACTGTCTAACACAACAAAAAAACTTTTCCATGCTGCCTTTTCTTTCTCATTGAGCTTGTCTCCGAATTCTTCAAATTTCATGTTGTGACATTTTCATTGAACTTTTTTAGTATAAAGGATATCTGTCAAACATATATAGGCTTGACAAAACACTTATTGATCATTTGGAACAAAATTAAGGCAAAACATGTAGAGAAAGGACTAAAATCAAATAAAATCAAAATCTTGGCTGTGAAAGCAAATCAGGGACATTATGTCATGGATTTTCCGTCATTTTAAAACAAAATGAACCAACTAATCATAAAAAGAACCGAGTCACAAAATCATGTTGAGTCATGTAATACTTCTTTATTTTAACATGCACATGAGCCTGTATTAGTACATCTGTAAGAAACACTCCTTTAATAAATAAGTTGATAGCATGTAAATGATTTTTCACAAGTTTGTACACAAGAGGATCTATTGGTCTTTAGTATAGAACTGTGAAAATAAATATTGAAATATATGATCAATGAAGAAAATTGATGTTTGTAGATTTGTAAAATTGATGTATTTATTGTATATGTATGCAAAGATTGATTATTGAAAGAAAATATTGTAATGCATAGTCTTATCAACTCTTTTGTCTCATTTTGCTTTCCTTTGTATGTTTACTGAATGTGCTACTGGCTGAGCTGCATTTTGGTTTGCTGACTTTCCATTGTAGATAATGCTGCATGTGCAGACCTTAGATATTTATAATGACCTTGTTCAGTTACATTTGTATTTATTCATCTTTTGAGTATGTAGACAGTATATGCTCTTCTATATTTTATTTATAGTTCACTGTTTACTTTTTCTTTCAGTGATAGGCATGAACAAGTATGTAAAAGAATGTAGAACATCATTGTATTAGAAACTAGTTTCAGTGAATTCAACATTTTTGTTAATCATTAATTCTAATGGTTACTCCATAATGTTTCTGGATATTATTTCACTTAATTCTGTTGTGTCTCCAGATTGGATGCCTGGATGCTGTTCCCTGTGGAGTAGCTTTCGACTATGACCAATCTTCTCATCGTATTAGTTTACAAGTTCGCTTTTCATCAGAGGGATGTTATCATGCAACTGTGTCATACCGTGGTGTGGAATTGCATAATGGGGACTTTGATATCATTGTTTTAAGTGGTAAGGATATTTCCTTTTAAATATAACTTATGAAAATACCATAGTTCACGTACTATTAAATGATTTCATTCCAGGGAGCGACGCTGCTCTAGTCCAGAAAAATGTGGCGTCCAAAAACCATAATATATGTTATGAAGCTCGTCTTGTGAGTGTGCAGGGTGAACGACTTACTAAACCCAAGAAAGTATTTTGTTATGTGTCTCCTAAACAGTTAACTGTTAAGGAGTTCCTGCTCAAATTTATTCCAAAGAGACTTGTAACCTTCCGCTTGTGCCCTTCCACAAAGGTAAAAAAACGTGTAAAATTGTATGATATTTAAAATAATACAGTTCTTTTACATCTACAATTCACAGGTTTCAGATATTTATTGCCATTTGATTTCACAATTTCATAATTCTTTTATTTTGTAAATCATATTTAAGAAATGCAATTGTTTCCTGCTTGAAGCCTTGCTTAGAAGCTAAAATTCAATAGGAGAATGAAACTGAAGAGTAAAAGGAAGATTTTTTAGAACAGTGTCTCTTAGGTTGACAAATGAACCTTACTTCAAGTTTTATTTATATGTATGTACATATATATGTAGTAGATGGTGGGGAAGGTGTACTGCTACTAAAATAACATAAGATTCATTTAATCGGCAAATAGGTGTAACCCAGTGACAATTAATTACAACAGCAACAATGATGATGATGATATAATAATAATAATAATAAAATAATAATAATAATAATAATAATAATAATAATAATAATAATGATAATGATAATGCTAACAATGATGATGATGACGACGACGACGACGACGACGATAATGATAATGATATTTTTTTAAATTTATTTGTTTCCATGTGGTTTGGGGTCCCAATAAGTCCACAGGACTTGTCATTGAGTTCCTGTTACAAAAAATATGACATAAAAATATACATTGTTACAATTAATTACATTTCATTACTTTCTTGATTACAGTTACAACTTGATTTACTTAAAATTTTAGTTCTGGCACTGTAGCAGCCAAAAACGGAGAATATTGTTGTTTTTCACACTTATATTGTGGAAGGGAAAAACAACAACATAAAACCCTTTTTCTTTTTACTAGTGATGAGTCGATACCTGAATTTGTCGATACTCGATACTGTTAACTATCTGAGAGCTTCAATATACTCGATATCATACTGCTTTAAAGACTCAGCAGCAAAAGTGGTTCAATAAGAATTGAAAGGATATATTTTTTTCTTGTGCTGTTAATTAACATGTACTATGTTAACATTTAAAAACTATTGAGATGAACATACATTTTTTAAAGCCTTTAAAGATTCTTAATTTGGAAAACTAACATTCTAACTCTTTCTGGGTCCATTCTTTTTTTTTTGGTCATATATCAATCCAGCTGTACTGGACAATCTCTCAAAAAACACTGTAGCTGATGGAATGCGCAAGTATCAAACAGCACTTATTCTTAAATTCGGGAGAGTCACTTTGTTTTTCTAGTAAGTTAGTACATTTCATCAGGAGGAAGCAAGTCGCACATTTAATTCATCCTCTTGTGCTGTGGTTCGTATACACAGTATGATATTTCGTGATCACTCTTCAGAATATTCCTCTAAAGAGACCACATGACAATGCTTTTTCGTGAGTTCGGTATTTGAGGATGCCTATAAAATAAATTAAATGAATTAAAAATTTGAACAGTAAATGCTTATCTAATTTGAAATTTCTAAAGTAGATACTGAAAATGAATAAATTAAATGAATTAAAAATGTAAGGAAATTTTCTTGTTATTGCTTTTGAACGGTTGCCTCCTGATTTAAATTTGTTCTTTGTGGTGAAAAAATCAATGAGTGTTGGTTCATTTGTGTTTGAACTTGATGATCTTGACAGGACAGGCCATGGGTCATTAACTTCTACCACTTCACGTGTATGATTTGCGACAATTCCTGCATCCGGTTCAACATTAGTTGGCTTGTCTCTCTTGTGTTTGGTGGGGCTGAATACTACCCAGTGTATTGATGTAATATGTTTTTTTTAATTACTAGAACTATGTGATTTTCCACCAGGCGAAAATGGTTTTTTCTATTCTACAATAATCTACAATCTATCTTATTCTACAATAAGAACGATTGTCATTTTACGAGTCCTCTTCAAAATAATTCCACACTTTACTCTTTTTGTTTATGGAATGCACTAATGTAGTCATCTTTCAGTCACTTTAAAACGCAGAACTGAACTCAAGAGCTCTGTCAGATGCCTAAGCGGTGGGCTAAGGAGGGGAGTATCCCAGGAAGAAACGCTGTCATCGAGCATTGCTTATTGTGCCTGTCATCACTAGATTGCCAGGAGCTCACAAGAGTTACCAATAGCTGAATAGGTCGCAAATTGCGTACTATCTCAAGAGATGGTGACAGGCGGGAGTGGGATAAAGAGCAGGGCATTGTGCTCGGATGTTGCAGTGTTGGGTAATTTCAACGACTGTGAGTGAATCCGTAAAGAACACAATTCTTCCATAAAATCAGAAGAGATGGGGAATGGCATAAATAATTGAAAGTATAAAAAAAGTATCGAGACATTTCCCGAAAATATCGATCGCTATCGATACCACCCGAGTATCAAGGGTATCAAAAGTATCAAGGACCCATCCCTACTTTTACATGAAGTTCAGAAAATAAAATTCATGAAGACAGAAATTAATATAGTCATATACCACTCTATCTGCCTTATTTAACTTGTAGTACATTTCACATAGACTTTTTAAAGTCCTTCAATTTACTGCATGCAGTGATATCGCTATGAAGCTTGTTGTATAATTTTCTAACTAAGCATTTTAAAGATTTAACTCCATAATTGTTAAAAGATTTTGGTACTATATATTGAGGTTTTCTACTTAAGTATGTATGTTGTTTTGGTATTTTGTATTTTTGGACTTTAAAGTTGTTTATAATATGTCAGTATTTGTATTTCAGATTTTTAACATTTTGCTTTGGAAAATTCTCTATTGTTTGCTATTAGTTTTAAAATATTAATTTGTGAAACATTGATTACCTTTAGGTGCACATTACTTGTTTCACCCCACACTTGTACTCTATACCTTAAGCCGACTCAGCAAGTGCTTTGTACACTATTTTTAAGACATCTGAATTTACGTATGTTTCATAGCGTATATTGCTCCTATCAGTTTTTTTCTTTTTATTGAAAACTAATTCAGTATGTTTATTAAATTTCATGTGGTTATCAAAAATAACACCTAAATATATATTTGTTAATGAAATCCAAGTTCTCACAATTACAGTTTTTGGCTGTTCTGTCATTTAGACACATCCTGTTGTGCATAATAATTTGTTCAAAGAGTGCAGTTTGCATATGGGGTGTCATAAAGTACATGATTATTGTTTTTTTAGAATTTACAAATAAATTGATGTCAATTGACCATTTAGCTAAATTATTGAGTTCATTTTGCATCGTATTTCTCATTACATTATGATTTCTGTGCGAGTATAAGATTATTACATCATCTGCGTACATATATATTTGTTTACTGCATTAAAGATATCGTTTACATATATTATAAAAAGAACAGAACCAAGGCAGCTGCCTTGTGGTGGCATACAATATTTTATATTATAAGTGTTGCATCAATAAATTTTACTAAAAATTTTCTGTTTTGCAAGTAACTTTCAAATAGGTATTCTCTACTCCTATATGACTCAGTTTATTTAATAATAGCTGGTAGTTTACCGTGTTAAATGCTTTTGTATAATTGACAAAAGCAGCTATTATGCCGAGGCCTTTGTTGAGGTGACAGTAAATGTAGTTTGCAACTTCAACCATCAGCTTTCCTGGACTTTTTCCTTTTTGGAAACCATATTGATTTTCATTTATAATATTATTTTCTGCGAGATACTTATTTAATTTTCTAACAATTTAATTTTCTCTTATTTTTTCCATTACTGATAAAATGGAAATGGGTCTATAGTTTGCAATATCAGTTGAAACTCCAGCTTTGTAGATGGGATTTACAATGGATATTTTGAGAGCATTGGGGAAGTGTCATGATCAGTTCTGATCATCCTATTTATTAGCCTGGAGATGACATTGCTGACTATATCTGCATTTCTAATGATATCTGTTGCTCAAATACCATCTTAGCCTGGTGCTTTATTAACATCAATTTCTCTGGTGGTAATATTTCTTATGTTATCATCTGTAGAGTATGGCATACAGAAGTTAACTAATTTTTCATGTAGCAATTTTTCCAAGGCCATGCTATTTGTTACCTTTCCCTTTACTTTATTATCTATTTGCATTACAAAATTTGAGGCAAATTTTTCAGCCAGTGTCTGCATCCATATTAGGGAATGTGTGAAGTAGATGTTCATGAGTATACTTATTTTTCTTTCTATTTAAGATATTGTTTAAAAAATTTTTCTCCCTAATTTCTTTATTTAACTTTTATATGTTCTATACTGAAGCCTATACAAGCTGTTATTTTTATTTGATTTCCATTTTTCAACAGACGATCTCTTTCTTTAATTTTTATAAGCTTTGTTCATCCAGCCTTTGTTTTCATCTAATTTTTCAGGCACATATGTGCTGATGTACCTTTTGTATACTGATTTGAAATTGTCTGCAATATTATTAACAAATATGTTAACATCTGAGTTGTGACATTGTGGCCTGTTTAGATTTTTAATCATTTTGTCAATCCCTTTGTTATCATATTTGTAATGTACCTGCGGGTATTTGTTGTCCATTTGTGTAGTCTGTCTCGTAAGTGACATTGCTATAGGATAGTGATCTATAGGATAGGATAGGATAGTGATCTTAGTATGAATTACAGTTGCATACACTTTATTTGATTTTGTTCTAACAAATACATGGTCAATTTGTGAGCTGCATAGCTCACCATTTCTTATTTCTTCTCTCGTTGTACTTTCAATAACATTTATATAACCTCCACTGTACATAATTGTTTCATATTCCTTAACAGCTGAATTTTTATGGTCCAACAGATTGACGTTGATATTTCCTATCAATATAGCTGTTCCTTCAGTAATATTTGCAATTAATTCATTTAAACTTCTTAGAAATTCTAAGATATTTAAGTTAGGAGGCCTGTAAATAAATGTTATATTGATAAGATCATTTTCTGCTTCTAAATGTTCAAGGGTACCAACTATGCTTTCAAAATTATTATTTCTTTGAATTAGTCAATTTGTAAAATTAATTTAATTTTAAACCCCCCCCTTTTTATCTTAATTTATGTGTTTTTTGTAATTCTTTAAATTGTATAAATCAACCTCAGTTTCTGTTAGGAACACTTCTGATAGACAGATTACATCGAAATTACAGTAACTTGGTAGTACTTGTAGCTCATCCCACCCTTTTCTAACGGAACAAATGTTTATGTGCAGAGCATTTACTCTTGAGTTAGAAGTCACAGTTTAATTACTTACATCCTGGTTCCACTGTTTGACATTTTCACTAATTTTAAAATGTACATGTTGGTTTGTTAGTTGGTAGTTTATCCAGTCCATAATTTTGGGTTTTTGTAGTTAACACACAAGCACTGAACACAAATTTAACAACAGGGAAAATTATACTATTTTTTCCATGTCTTTTATTGAAGAGATATTATATGTTTTACCACTTTCTTCTTTTCGTACTAGAATACGGCCATTTTTTACCCACACATAATTGAAGTTAAAGAGTTTTCCTTTGATTCGCACCTCTCTTAACAAGTTCCTAAGCTGTGTGATTCATGAGTAATTCATTGAAAAAGAGTCTGCTGCATTCCTTTTTTTCATCAAGGGTTTTGGAATTTCACCACTTTTTCCCTTTTGCAATCACTTCACTGCATTGGACTTCATCCTTGCTCTTTACCATCAGGAAAGTGGATTTCTTTAGGTTGATACGTTGCACATTTTGAACTTCAATTGAACGCAACCCTATTTTCTCTGCTATTTGAGTAAACTGTTTAAATTTTCTTTTTTGTTTGCTGCAATTTATTTCTTCTGTCATTTAGTAAATTTATTTCTTCATCCTTCTTTTCCAGGAGTAGTCTCAAGCTTCTAACTTCTTTTAAATTTCTATTTTCCCTAATGTTCTCTTCAAATTTTGTCAATTTTTCGTCAAACTTATTTGACATAAATTGCACTGATTTGATGAGTTTTTTGACAAGTGTTTTTACAGATGGTGTAAGCTCTTCCTCCACTTCACTAATATCACTGTCCAGGTCATTTATTTGCGGGGCACATTCTAAAGACTCACCTTTATTGTTCGATTTTTTCTTCGTTTCTAAGCAGTTTATACAATTATTGATTGAATTAAATGCATTGTTTTTGATATTTGGAGGATTTGTTGTTTGTGGAAAGTTGGCCGTTCTGGAAGACCCTTCCTGTATCTCGCGGTGTGTGCTTCTTTGTGGTCTCGCAGCAACCAGTCTGCCAGCAGCCAGCGAGCGATGTTGTGATTATGAATGTGTGTAGAAGATCTTTCATTATTGCAATATAGACCTGGGTAGCGAAGTTTTCGAAATAAAATAATTTTATTTGTATAAAACGTGTCCAAACAATAGTGCTTGTGCAACGAAATCAAAGTCAGAACTACGTGCGCGGGAGGTGAATATACCTGACACAGACACTACGCATAAAAATATGGAAGTAATATTTCAATACAGATTTTTATTAAACTTAGTTTTAATTAATTTACATGAATAACTTACATTTTATTATATATTAGCGTTCTGAATTTTGGTCATTCGATGGGGTTGCAACCCGCAGTCCCGCAGTTTGTTCGGGCACCTGCCGCTACTGAGAGCACTACCCATTTTTTACCATCCGGTTTTTTTGATACGTCAAAGGAAGCGAACATTCGCCGAGCACATCAGATGTTCGGGACTGGGCGAGCAGTAGCTCGCAATTTGTCTAATTTCGAATGTGTGGTGCTGCCTTAATCTGACGCCGAAGTATTTCACGTAAATCTTTGTCCCCATAATGTCTGCGTCGACAGTCAGGGATCAACGTTGGTATTTGCTTTCATATAAAGAAGAGTTTCGTCTTCTCTGTAGCTAGGTCGGTCCGTTGCCTTGCATTCATGATCTAACACGTCTCATAACTCGGTAAAGTGTCCCCTGGCGTTCGATGGTAGTGCATGCCTACACGATCGCTGCAATGTCATCGACCGTATGCCTACCAAGGCTGGGTCTTCTGGCATTTTTATGTGGACTGTCATCTTATGCGATGTCATGTATTCCATGAGTGATCCCAGGATTGATCCTTGCGCTGCACGCCTCATCTCGTTAACCGTAACGTCTCAGTTACGAAGGCTGCCTAATGTGTTATAGACGAGTTTCATCTCTCTCAGTAATCATTGAGAATTCGTAGGATGTAATGTTTGTCTCGTTAAAGGTTTTCTCTCGGTCAGCAGGATGTCCGTCCACCTCGCCGAGTTGAAAGCGTTTTGCACATCTGGTGTGGCTCACAACATTGATTTACGTGAGTGGTGGTTCTCCTGCCGCGATTTGCAGTCTTGACTGCATCTGCCGTCGATCGGAGACCATATCGATCTGCATGACTGCATCTACCGTCGATCAATATAGAATATGGTCATGAAATCATACTGTGCATTGAATAGACCTCTGCCAGCACGAATCGCCATCAGCAGACGTGGTTTCAATTACTCCCCGGCCATGTCAAGCAAACAAGCCTCGAGGACGACGGTAGATGTCCGCCCCTATCCACAAGAACCAATCGCTGTTTCTTCCATCGCTTAGGGAAGATCCGTCTTTAAGAAAGGCCCCTACAGAAGATTTCGGCATTCTCGCGAGTGTTTCTAAAGATGCCATCAGGTCCAGGGTCTTTCCTGTTTCGTAAGCTGCAAGCTTTGAATTCTCATTCATCGAAGAACGGGATGTCAACAGTATCTTCTGCTTGCTTGGTGGTCTTATCGGGTGTCTGCAGAACGATAAGTCAACGTGGTTTCCTTCTGGTGTCCGCTTCCTTGGCCTTGGGGTCACTATCTGCTAGCAGTTTCTGCATGGATCTTTGTCAAGAAGGGCTTTCAAGCATTGGGATTTACTCTTGGTGATCGCCCTTGTAAACATCTTCGTCTCCTTGTTGGGCGGACGGCAGTGCGGCATCAGGTGCGTTACATTTTGAATATTTCATTTCTGTTAAATTTCTTAACGTTTTATTACAGCCACTTGTAAGAAGGCATAACGAGTAGGAGTGGAACGTTTGGAGTAATCCCCTTTTCATCTAGTCAGTCGTCAGTCATTGTCTTTTTATCCCTTCGGCCAGGGGCTCGGGGCTCTTAGATTCCGAGATTCCCAACCAGGAACCAGCGATGTCTCGAATTGTTTAATCTCCGTGACTTCACGGAGCGCAGTTAAGGAATTCGGCTTGCGACGCCAGCTCTCGAGAACTCGGTCTCGCTCTATGGACCCTTCGTCAGAGCTTAAAGCTCTTTTTTCTCAGTTTTGCTATCTCTTCGATCCATCAGCATACCGCTAGCCTATTATTCCGGGGTTATGTCATAAAACTAATTAGTTT
Source organism: Teleogryllus oceanicus (assembly GCA_964035755.1). NCBI lineage: Eukaryota > Metazoa > Arthropoda > Insecta > Orthoptera > Gryllidae > Teleogryllus > Teleogryllus oceanicus. The sequence goes on from CAXIVR010000001.1 coordinate 28,092,365, forward strand.
CGCGCACTAGTCCTTCAGCGCCGATACTTGGGTAGCATTGAGTTATTCTCGCTGCTCTGTTGTACAACTTTTTCTAAAAATTTCCGCTGATCTCGCTTGTTACTTTCTCGCCCTTACGAATGTAAGAAGAAAAAGTATTGTAATCGTGCCCCGGCAATGGCGAATTTTCGAGAGAAAAACTCTTGTCAGGTCTTGGTAACGAAAGTGGAAAAATTATGTTTCTATATATATATATATATATATATATATATATATATATATATATATATATAGTAAACTACTTCCTCCAATATGTGGTGCAGCCAGAATCCATATTTTGTGGGTTGTTGATACCGAAATATCGAATGACGGAGAAACGATTGTCTGTCCGTCTGTGATCAATCCTAGCGCCTAAACCGTTCAACCGATTTTCTCCAAAATTGATATTCCTTGATCGATCTGAACAAACTCGCTGCTTTACTAGTTTGAAGCGAATATCTTGATTTTTGAGTATACTTTAAATAAAGCCTCAAAAACATTTTCAAAATTTTCTCAAAGACTCCAATTTTTTTTATTAAACTTTGTTCTCAAATAGCGTAAAGGACGCCTGGTGCACGTCTCTTGTTCCGTGATCTTTCAAAAATTCTCTGATTTTTAAAATCCCTGATTTTTCAGAGACTGCATAAGTACAATATTTTTGGCGTCTTGGTACAAGTACAATATTTAAGATAGAAATGTTTTCCTTAATGAAATCTGTTCTTTAAAGACATCTTGAAATAAGGTCATATTTAATTTTTTCGAAAATAAAATTACTTGTCGTGTAATTTTGCGCGGACTGTAGGCTATTTTAATTTTTAAAACAATTTTTTAAAGCTCTTTTTTCTAAAAATGTTCTTTAATTTTTCTTCTCGTGTGTATCAAGGGGCAATAAAAAATTTGGTGTTAGTTCCATTTTCGGTAAATCCTCTGTATTTTCGAAAATTGCAAAAAGTTAACATTTCAAAACTACAAAATTGAAGAAATGAGTAGTTTTCGCGTAACTTCTACTTGAAATTAATGCAATTTATAAAAAATAACTCTCAAAAATCGTCCAAATTTTTTTCTTAATTTTTTCTCGCATAGAAGAAAGAACGCGTAAAAGAATGACGCGGGTGTAATTTTCATTGAACTCTGAATTTAGAAATAATGCGAGAAATGCTGTTGTGACGCCACTAGTTGGCTTTACAGCCCAGTTTCCTCGCGTAGGTTTTCTGCTGGCTGATGTGTCCCTTCGTCTGCCGTAAACTCTTCAGGTGCAAGCATGATATCCGAAATGGTTTCCGCGTATCCGACCGTCTGAATGTGGACGTCGACACATCGTTCAGAACGATCAGGTGTGTCTGGCCGTCATCTCCAATAAATACCTTCTCCCTGTGTTCGGTGACGACGTTTTCCACTTCAGAGCTCTGGCGTTGAAGTCGCCGGCTACCGGAGTGTTTCCATTTGTCTCGGATCATAATTTGGAGATCGTCAATTGTCCTGCGGAAATCATCTGTCCCTTCGTTGGGGATCAGTTAGCAGTTCACACAAGTGAGTGCCCTACTTTTATGTATACGAAACCACTTTCATGTCGGGGTCTTTCATGTCGGTCGCTTACTTACCAGGGACTTAGCTGTATCAATGATCTTCGTAGCTGCGGTACCTAGTGTGTCAGAGTACCATCCTGGATCATCCCGATTTCTGTGTGGCTCGCTGATTATTATTGATGCAATTTCTTGCTAAATGATCAGCTTTTGGGTTTCTGCTCATATTTGCCTACATGATTTGTATAATCTGATTGTTGTTTTTAAAGCTGTCTGAAGTTGGCAGATTTCGGAACCCAGAATGTGCTCCAGTCTCTCTTGTGCGAGTCCTTCGTCCGCGCGTAAAACAAATTTAGGCTTCTCCGAGGAGCATTTGAAGGCTTTGTGTACGTTCTCGTCGCAATTATAGCAGGTATCATAGCGATTTGGACCTGTACAGTCTCGTGAGAAATTCTTTTATCTTAAGCATCTGTAGCATCGGACTACAATGGTGCGCCTTCTTACTCGACAATTTACCCACCTGTCTTGGAGTTTCGAATTTTGGAAATAGTATTCGCCTCATTTTCTTCCTATTCAGACACGGCAATATTTCTCCCCGGTTGTTTGGACCAAGCATCATGATCTTCATATCTGACAGAATTTCTAACTGCCTAGGGAGACTCGAATCTCGTCGACCTCAACGTTCAGGTCCTGTTTTTCGAGTGTCACTCGTGTCACTTGTCGGACACTACCTACCCGTTTCGCCTGTCATCTGCTTCAGAACATTGCCGAAGTCTTCTGTGTTGTGCCATCGCGCTCTGTTCGATGAGGAAGTCATAGTCTCTCGTCTTTCTGACGGATTCGATCACCGCTTGGCTGTCGTCGGGGTTTATCTTCTTCCTGCTTTTCCCAAGAACCTCTGCATCTCTTCCCGGCATATGTCTGGGCCGGTCTGCCGCGTTTTCTCATGGCTTGCTGCGCTTCTTATTTTTCTTACCGTGGACAGTCTCAGCTGCTCGTTTCTTTTCTGTCTTTGGAAAACTTTTCTTTCTACGTCCACCGATCATATCTTCTTTCTTCTTTCCCTTCATCAGAATTCATTTAAGCTAAGACCTTTCCCTCTTCTGGGATTTATTTTTGAAATACTTATTAAATTACATTAGCCTTTGCCGAATCGTCGATGAATATCGTATTACAATTCGCACTAACAACTGGGGTTTCCTCTTTCTTCCCCTTTCTTTTACATTTATTTACAAAACTCCTTCCAGTCGATATTTTGTAAAAAAATCATTAAAAATCGTGTTTCTCGCAAAATTACGCAAAACCTCATAATTTCGAAAGAGCGTGCATGACGTTATTTCAAGATCTGACTTTCCACGACAGATTTTATGAAGAAAAATCTCTATTTTCAATATTGTAGTTGTAAGAAAATGCCGAAAAAAATTTAACGTTTGGAATTTTCGAAAAATCAGAGATTTGAACGAAAATGAGATCTGCGTCATTCTCTTTATTTATTTATTTATTTATTTAGTCAAAAACTGTATGTCACGTATGGGGGAGAAAATCATCTGCGCACGCTTTCTTGAGTTTCAGAATCCCTTTCCAACAATTTAACTATTAATAGTTTAAAGATGATTAATAATAATAATAACAACAACAACTACAACTACAACAAATTTTAAAAAGCGAGGGATTAACATTTCAAATACTAGATATTTTCGTTGACAAATTATAGAAAATTTCTTTTTAACGGTAAAGGAACAAACAGATTTGATTTTTCTGTATTGTTAACAAAATAGAAACTCGCCCTAAGCTCTACTACCACTACAAGCAAAAGGAAAGTTCAACAAAACGTGCGCATAGTGAAGCTACATTTACGTCCAGAAGCAAATCAAGGGGCCATCTCAGCATTTACCCAATGGATCAGGGAAACTGGACAAAAACCCGATCGAGATGGGGGTCATTGACCCGGAAGTACATTATTTGTTACAGGCATATTGTGTTTTTTTAAATTATATAATGCAAATGTAGACTAATTCATTATACTATATCTTGTTTTTGTTAAAGTAAACATTATTTTTCTTTTTAACGATCAGTATAGTCTCTAATTGTATAGAAACAGTTTTTCAGCAGAAAAGATCATACTTTTAACTTAAATTTGTATACCAATTTTAATTGTTTAATTTCATCTGGCAATGCGTTGTAAAGTAACGTACGTGTATTGTATGTGGACTTCTTGTAGTGGGCTGTTGATACTGACACTTGATGAACATGATTTCTACGTCGAGTGTTACATGAAATATCAGTATTACATGAAAATAAGTTCCCACCGTTAAGTAAGTCATTTTTGACAAATACTACAGACTCATAAATAAATAGGCAAGGCAATGGTAAGATTCCAAGCTCAATGAGAAGAGGCTTGCACGGATCACGTGGATGGGATTTTTTCATTATTCGGATAATTTTCTTTTGCAATCTAAATGTCTGGGAACTAGAGGATGAGTTTCCCCAGAATATTATGCCATATCTCAGGCGGGAATGTACATTTGCAAAATACACGCAACGAGCTGCATAAAGGCTGACAGAATTAGAAAGAATTCTAAATGCATAACATAATGAGCTTAATTTAGTGTTTAATCCTGTTGTATGTACATTCCATTTGAGGTTCGATTGAATTGAGAGACCTAGAAATTTTGTTACCTTAACATCAGCTAATTGCATATTGTTCATTTTAATGGAGCTACGTTGCTGATTTGAAACGCAAAATTGCATTGAGACAGTTTAATTTGAAATTCTGAAATTGTACTATTTATTGTTTCTTTTTTGCAAAGAACATTCGTGTCATCGGCAAACAGAACTGTTCTTCCATTTTTAATAGATGAGGGCATATCGTTTACGTACAACAGAAAGAGGATAGGACCTAAGATCGAACCTTGTGGGACCCCATGTGCAATTGGCTAAGAATTGGCGAGATAAGTAAATAATGTACTTTCGTGCCAGTACGGTATTTCTACTCTTTGAGATCGATGTTTAAGGTACGAGGTTATCCAATCTAGGGCAATACCACGAATTCCATAAGAAGGTAATTTTGAGAGCAAGATGTTATGGTTAATAACGTCAAAAGTTTTCGAAAGATCTAAAAATATCCCAATGGGTTCTTCATTTTGGTCCATTGATGATCTTTAAGGAAAGAAAAAATGGCAGTTTCCGTAGATTTTGATTTCCTGAAACCGTGTTGTGAGTCTGAAAACGCTTCGTTTTTCCTAAGAAAGGTTTGCATTCGCGTATGCTCTCTTAAGCGTTCTTTACGCTATTCGATGACAAAATTTAATCAATTTGGAGCCATTTTTGAGAAAATGTCGAAAAGGCAATTCAGGATTCGTGTTAAGTACTTCCCAAAATCAAAATATGTTTCAAACCTAAAGTTCCTTAAAATCGATCGTGAAATATCAATTTTGGAGTAAATAGGTTGAACGATTTATGCGCTGTCGTTGATTACAGACAGGCAGACGGGCGGACAGACAAACACCTTTTGCCGATAATCGATTTTTCGGTAACAAGGACCCACAAAACATGGATTCTGACTAAACAACGTTTTAGAGGAAGGCCTTTACTATATACAGGAACACGATTTATCCACTTTTTCGTTGCCAGGGTCCGGCAATAAGAGTTTTTCTGACGAAAATTCGCCGTTTTTCGGTGCACGATTACAATATTTTTTCTTCTTGCGAAGTAAGGGCGAGAAAGTAAAATTGGTCGCTGGCCTGGATTTACCTTTGTTGCGTGCTATGCGGTTTCTTTGTACGAACGAGACCTATCCACACAGTATTTATATAGTAGATAAATAATACACGTCCAGTAGCGAAGGTATCTGCCCCCGGCCGTGGGTGTGTACTACGAATTAATAATGATGCTTTATTCGCGATTATAATTTTAAATTCTATGTAAGCTTCTTATTTGTGAAATGTGTTTTTATTGATACAATTTTATAATGTTCACCTTGTGAGAACCTTGCCGCACTCCTCGCGCGAGATGGCTCGACGCTACGACTATCGGCTCCTTCGCGTATAAAATCCTCTCAATGTGACAGAATTTAATTTAAAGAGAAGAGATTGGGCGCACCCTCTCATCCCTGTGCTTTTACTGCAATAAAACCATCACTTAAAATAATGGTATAATATATATTATACGCACATTTGTTACCACACCTCCAAGCAAGCTGTGAAGTTATACCATACAATCCTTAGTGATGGTGCACTATTGCTAGTGAAAGCGTATGCTTACACAAACGTATGAAGAATAAAAACACTCTAGGGATCATGTGACATAACAAAGGGTGGCGTGCATTCACTGATACTTTCACTTTCACTGTGACATACTATATGCATATGTATCTATGAACTCTGACACTACAGCCATCAAAACCGGGATTGCGGCATACATTCGGCAGTGAAATGAGAACTAGTACATTCGATAGTGTCGTTTGCTGAGATTACCAGGACACGTACGCAATTAATAGCAAATGTTTCTGGTATTTATTGCTGGGCTACGTCGCGTCATGGCTTGTATCGTGAACAGTCTATTTGAACGTTGATTTTTTATTGATTAACGATTCCGGGCAGGACAATTGCTAAGGTCATTAGTTCCGTAAGTGTAGTGCATGATTTCATCGCGAGAAGTGGCGATAATCTTCCGCTGCTGGATGGTGAGATCCGGCGCATACTTACCTGTCGGCTAGCGGAGTTTTCCCTAACCAGGTATCTCTCACCAGCAGGGCACCACCCTAGCCTGGACAAGCTCTAAGCTCCCGACCGGTCTCCCAGCATGTGTGGTAGTGTAATGCATATAAGTGTGTGTGTGTGTAAAGAAGGGGATAGGATGGGACAATAAAGGGGAAGGAAAGATCGCGCGCAGCCCGTAGCCTGTTTGTTACGATAGGCGTACCACTCTGCCATGTGCCTGGTGCTGATTGGAGAAACCAGAGAAAATAAAAGATAAGCTGTTTGAGGGTGATAAAAGTGAACATCGTAAGCGAAGGGTAGAATTCACTCTCAAATTAGAGAAAGGGGTAGTGGAGGTTGTGGGATAGGAGTTGGGACAAACAGTGTCGCGTAGCGAGTTTTTAAAAAAATGTCATTTTCAAATGTATTCCTTGCATCATATCTGCCCACATGATTACCCTAAGCAAGAATAATTTGAAATGCAATTTTCAGGTAGATCTTCGAATACTTACTGTGCCCTCAGTATGGGGGGGAGGGGGAAACCTTCAGAGGGCCAATACAGCTATCTATCAATTACCAAATTTGAGCAATCATTTGTCATGTTATTTAAAGTAGGCTGTCATTGGCCTTGGTCCATAGAAAATTAAATTATTTCAAGAATGGACATGATTCATAACACAAGTTGATAGTGAAGATGAACACAAAATAATAACTAAGCATCCCAGGTGATATGTTTATTTTCATGTGTCTTGGATCGTCTTCAGCATTCATTTTGATGTTGCATTAGAGCATTGTAATAATTTTGAATTAAATTACATTTTAACTACATACAATATTACTTAATAGATTGATTGAATATAATGTGTAAAAACACATGTTAATATTTAAGTACTCTAGTGTGTTGCTCATGATGCAAGCCTCACTCACAATTACTCAAGTGTCATTGATAAACGAGAGAAATGAGGGAATGCCCAGTGCTGTAGTGTCTGCTGTTGCATCACTCTGTTTCAATTTTGTGCCCAGACGTGACTTTTAATCCCCAATTTTCGTTTTTTGAAAAACTGAACATGCCATGCTACATGAAATTCAACACAGAATCTGGAATATTGTTTTGTATTGTTTTGGAGCTTCTGACTTCTCAGCATACGTGTGTATTATATTTTGCATTGTGCTTATATTTTGTCTTTTTTTTTTCAGTTTCATTTTCAGAGTAACAATAATCAGTATAATCAACCCTCATTTATTGTGGATGACGGTTGTCAGCCTAAAGTGGAATTAGTAGCCAAAGATCGAAATGTGATAGCCGCCACATTCACACATTTTCTTTTGAAAAACATTGGTAAGATAGAGCTGCAATGTATTATACTTCATTTAAATAAGTAGATGTAAAGCACTTACTGAAGAAAAATTTTAATTAATCTTACCTTGTTTATTTAGGAGGATCTGAGACATTCAAAGATAAACAAGATTTCTTTTATCATGAAGTTCGAAAATACCATCAAAAGCATTATCACGAAAAATTGCCGATGAAGATTCAAAGAGAAAAATTGTTGGAAAGTGTGAGTATTTTTTAGTGTTGTGTAGTTTGTTATATAGAGTATTACTCAAGTGTCATATTATACTATTATATTATTATAATGTCATATATTTTTATTTTGTATATATATTTAATACTAATTTTAAATATATACATATTTATGTGTATATATATAGAGAGAGAGAGAGAGATAGATAGATAGATATAGATATATATAGATAGATTGTGTATGTGTATATATGTGTGTATGTGTGTGTGTGTGTGTGAGTGTATACACACACACACACACACACACACATTGTATAAGTACAGTTTTGTGCTTGTGTACTTGTGTCCTCTTTCTCAAGTGGATCATATTATTTCAGTCCCTAAAAGCAACGAAAAATTTCTCAGTCAGTGATTGGTGCCGCAACTTTGAAATTACATTCCAAGGAGAACAAGGTAAGAACCTGAAATATTCAGTTCATTCAAAAACACAGGATTAATTTCATACTTTAAACTGATCATTCTGGGTGTCTAATATTCTTGAAACTTTCAAAGACGAGAGAAACAAACAATTATTAGTTTCTTCTTTAGAAATTATCAGCTTTGAGAGTGATACGAACTTCAATACCAAACAATTTATTACATGAAACAGTCCCTTATTATCTACAAGATTTTATCTGATGAACTGTACAGAAATGCATTCAGAGGACATGAATTTTCCTGTGGAAAACAAAACTTTCGCATACCAATGAGTATCTCCTCAATGAATTAAAAAAAAAATCTGATTTAAGATTATATTAAATTTAATTCAAATATGTAACATTTTGAAAAACTAAATTAAGCATAAGAAATTGAAAGGGTCGATGATGACTATCATAATGATGACTCATAAAACAGTTAATAAACAAATAAGAAAATATGAACTTGAAAAGGCATAAAATTAACAATTCTAGCTACAAAATTATGAGTGTATGATTTAAAGAAACTTGAATGAAATTGGGAATGTTATATTCTATCCTTTCTTCTTTGAAATAAAAATCAGAATAATGTTTTGAAAGGCAAATACAAGTCTTTAATAAGGGAAGACTACATCAGTTTAATACATAGTGCACTGCACTTCACAAATTATTCATCAGACATTGGACATTAGTAGTATACTCTCTAATTTTACTTAACATATTAATTTCAAGAACATGCAAAAATGACTTCATGAATTTCTTTTGCTTTATTGCTCTTTTCATAAATGTTTGTTTACAGGTCTTGACTGGGGAGGAGTTAGAAGAGAATGGTTTGAACTAGTTTGTTCGGCTTTGTTTGATGCACGTAATTCCCTCTTTGTTGGTTTTTCGGATAGTCAACAGGCTTTAGTGCATCCAAACCCTCATCGACCTCCTCATCTCAAATTAAAACATTATGAGTTTGCGGGCCGACTGGTGGGAAAGTGCCTGTATGAATCTGCTTTAGGTGGCTCGTACAGACAATTAGTGCGAGCCAGGTTCACTCGCTCCTTTTTGGCCCAAATTATTGGATTGAGAGTGCATTACAAGGTAAGGATGCTTTGACAATTTGAGATCATGTTCCAACTGTTTCTTTTGAATTTTCATTCAATGCATTTGTGTGGAGGGAATAAAAATATAATTTTTTCCTATTTTACAATAATTTTAGAATTTTTTTCCAGCAATTAGTCTTGTCTCAATTTACATTGCATACAATTTAATTTTGAGTGGATATAAATGACTTGAGTGTAAAATTGTGGCCTTTTGTAGGTTTTTGGAAGATGTAAATAAATTAAAATTTATCTTATGACTCCTTTCTTGATGACTTTCATCTAACTTATATATAATCAATCATTTCTAATTTCAGTATTTTGAACAAGATGATCCTGATTTGTACCTGAGTAAAGTGAAGTACATACTTGAACACGATGTTGAAGATATGGAACTTTACTTTGTTGAAGAAGAGTATGATCGCTCTGGACAACTTCTGAAGGTAATCTATTCATACAGTAATGAAGTTAAAGTATTATTGATTTTTCAAGAACTTTTTTCTTGAAAACTACCCATTTGCCATTTTCTCTTGTATTTTGTATTGTATTTTATTAAAATACACTAAGGATGCAATTACATTTGTAATGACAAACGTAAGAAATGCCATAGATAACATCCCCTGCTTAACTATACCGTTAGACCTAGTTAAAAGCTTTTGATACGGTAAACGACAACCTGCTTCTGAACCAATTGTCAAAGTGTCAATTAAGAGAGAAAATAAATGATTTATTACTGAATTTTGAATTTGATTAGCTCTTGAAGGTGCCATGGCCAAAGGTGCTTAAAGCTGTTTGGTATTTAATTTAGTTGGAAAATAGTTGAGACAAATTATTTTGAGTTTAAACATTACTAAAACAAATTATATTACTTTTGGCAGTTATATTGGTAGCACACCCCAACATTGTTCAATACATATTCATTCACTATTATGGTTTGACTATTATGGTAAACTTCAATTGTCAACCACTAAGTTGAATCAAGTATCTAGGTATCATGATTGATTGTTATTTAAAAGTGAAAAGTCATATTACTTAACTTGTAAAAAAATTTCAAGATTTAATTTATATATTCTCTAAAATACAATCCATATTTATGACCAAACAGTTGCTGGTAATATCTTATGCTTTATTTTGGTCTGTAGCTTCCTATAGTGGGGTGGCACTTATTATGCGATGTTGTTTCCTCTAATAAAGATACCTAAAAAAATACATTAATTCATAAGAAAAGCTTTGATTCTCTTAAGAAGAAGAAATGTAAATGTATCCATTCGCATTTCTAATCTTGCAATTTAATATTTACAACCTGCTTAAAAAAATAAATAAAATGTATTTTGAAACTTCAGAATGAAAATGAATATAATTGTTCAAAATAGCAAAGAAATAACTTATTTATTATTTTTCATCAAATAACATTTTCTTTAGAAGTTTCTATTGTGCAAGATTTGTTTGGCCATGATATGAATCGTGTGAAATCTGTGCAAATCACAGATTGATATATTACTCCAATTTGTAGAAGGTATCAATATTTAAAGATTTTTTTTGTACAAACTAAAGAACCATTAGTGTACCATGTTTTTATTTATTTATTTATTTACAACAAACAGGCAATTGCTCAATTTTACAATTTTACAGTATATAGATCATATAAGGTGAACATAAAATATAAACATAGCCATCAATTGAAACCGTTCAAATAAAATGAACTTGCACACTTTATAAATGTTTTAATTGAAGAACAATGTAAATCAATATCGCAGTTGTTAGCAGTTCTACTCATTCGCCATATTGGTGAATTGAATCCTAAGTTAGATTTACAAATGGGAATATAGTACATTTGATTGAGATTTTTTCTTGGGGTGCATAAAGGTATTTTCCATTTGATTAATGATAATAGTTCAGTGCTATCTATATTATGATTTATCAGTTTATATAAAAATACAATGTCATTATACTTTCTGAACAATTCAAGAGAACTACTTTGAAGGTATAATGATATAGTCAGGTGAAGGTATAGTCATGTGTAAATCTAGGTGATGGTAATTTTAGTTTGCAAGCCATGAAATTTAAAAAAAATTGTGTTGTACAGTTCCTAATTTCTTTATATAAATATTATAGTTAGTTAAATACAAAATTTTCATTGTAAATGGATTTTGAAAATCTGATGTAGTCCTTATGATCGATGCGATTAGCTTTGTTGATGACCTTACATGCGATTAGCTTTGTTGATAATATAATAAATATGTTTGTCAAATTTCTGTTTGGGATCAAATGTAACTCCTAAATCTTTAAATTCATTGGTTGATTCTAATACTGTATTGTTATGAGTAGGGGGCGGATTTTGATGACTTAAAACATCACCAAAAATGATCCATGAAATGCTTTTTAAATTTTTTTAAAAGATGCCTTAAATACAAAGAAAAATGACGTAAAAATTTGTATCGCAACCACTTTAGATGAACAACTACAACAACAAGCTGTTGGATTTGTTACTGACGAAATAGAGACTTCTTCCTTTTGTTCAAGTGAACTCAGCTTGCAAACATTTGGTTTGGACTGTTCTGTGCAAAAAAATCTGTGCCTTTATTTATCACGAAATCGGCCAAAGTGACAATGGTGACGATTGGGGTCACAGAAACCTTAGATTCCATACTCACAACAGCAGAGATTATGATACAGGAGTGAAGAAATTGAAAAGGCTACTAAGGAATTCTGTGGTGAGCATTTGTTGAATCTCGTAAATATTGTTTGAAACAACTATCATTAAAATGATATTAAAATTGATGAAATCAGTGAAAAATGCATTAAAAATGACGAATAAAAATGGATCATTTTCTTTTGTCATAACATAAAATCAGTTTCTATATTTAACAGCATTGCTCTGAAGTGGGAAGAAAGAAAAGAAAAAGAAAAAGACATTTCATTAAAATTCGCCCCCTAGTTATGAGGTAAAAGTTATCCTTATATTTATCTTTATCTTTGAGGAAATCATCGTAAAATGAATCAGAATAATGAAGTGAATTTGTAACTGTGAATGTTCTTGGTATTTTAGTACTTCTGTTCATTTGTAAAAAAATACTTTTTCTAATGAAATGGATTGTGTTTTTGGAACCTCTTGTTTTCTTTGTTTTATATATTTGTAAACATTAATATGTGTTTTTTTGTGTAAATTCACCAAATATTTTATTTCAGTGCACTTTGTTTACAGGTTGTAGAATTAGTGCCTGGAGGCAGTAAAATTCGTGTTCGCAATAATACGAAACATCAGTACCTTGATGCACTGGCCCAATACAGGTTGGCTACATGCCTAAAAGATGAAATTGAACATTTTTTGAAAGGTCTCAATGAACTTATACCAGACAACTTGTTGAGTATTTTTGATGAGAATGAACTTGAGGTATGTAATTTGAACTTCTGACTTTGTAGTGCTCTTTTTAATTCGTTTGTCTGTCTGCTATACAATTATTATAAATTATAATGATCTTTGTGCTGGTGAACACTCGTCTCACTGTTTAAATATTGAAAGGCATGGCTTTTAATTGTCTTTCACATATCTTCAAAATAATTGTGCTTTTTTGAAAAACCAGATTCTTTAAAAAACATTTTATTTCTGGATTTATTGTTATATACAAGTAATAATGTGTTTATATATTTTTCTTGTAACAGCTTTTCATTTAACATTTTTGTGATCTTAGAGCATTGAAACAACTAAACATGTGAAACACTTCCAAGGATAGAGAGTGTATGTGTACTGTAATCAATTGAATAGTTCATAACCATATCCAATTGAATAGTTCACCAGAGCCATTCACTAGTTCTATTTTTCTGAACTGTTCCAGCTGCTCCTTTGTGGTACTGGTGAATACAGTGTGGCAGATTTCCGAGCTCATCATGTGGTCAATGGTGGTTCCCCTGAGTTCCGTCGCATCCTTGACTGGTTTTGGACTGCTGTTGCCAATTTCACCCAGGAAGAAATGGCACGACTCTTGCAGTTCACAACAGGCTGCTCCCAGCTCCCTCCTGGAGGATTTGTTGAGTTAAGCCCTCGATTCCAAATAACAGCAGCACCAACCTTTGGAAACCTCCCAACAGCTCACACATGGTAAATCATATTTTGTTTCTGTGTGGCAAACTCAAGGAAGGGGATCCTAATCTGAACTGAGATTTATATAATTCCTTTAATAAAATGTGGCAAAAAGTTTTATCTTGTGTTTTAGAGATTTTATTTTATTTTGCGTACTATAACAGTATTACCAAATTTTCTTTAAAATCTTTTGCCTTCAATTTCATTGTTTTATTTGGTGAAGTTATGAATTACATATTTTGGTACCTAATTCTTTTGTTTTTCAAGTGCCATTCAAACTTTGGCTTTGACTGATTGATACTGAACTGACCAGGACAAAGAAATCTGATTTAACACATAAATCAGATACATTACCTCATTCCATGTTTCACACATTGTGTTCCACAGTGTTCCACGCAGTTGAGTTTATACACTGAACAAGTTTTTATACATATTTCAAATATAATTGGTATTAAAAACTTTTTGTTTATTTTAAATTTTTTATTATTGGAATGAGATACTCTTTTCAGATAGATTTGCTTTTTTGGTGCATTGTTTTTATTTCTTTGCTATGGAAACTGGAAATATCCAGTGTTTTTTACATTATATCTAGTACTAAATTTGAATATAGTATTTGTTTCTGCAATCAAATAGTCTAACTCGATTTTCACATGACTGAGACATTTATGTTTATGATGGGTCAACATATTTTGCTTTTTCAGATGGCATAATTTTGTGAATTAGCTGCCAAACATTTATATCTGAAGATCAAAAATACAAGATATATGTAAGGGTTCCCGGTTATCCCCTCTGCTATCCTTGCCCCGCGTTGGGCAGCCAAATGTAATGGTTCCTTTTCCCCTTTCCTTTTTCGACTATCTAATATTTCCCCCGGCTACCCTGGAACTCGCGTTGGGCAGCCAAAATGTAATGATTCTAATATCATGGATAAGATGGTGGTCCTATACAGGAATCCAAGCGAGGTGACTGGATTGTGCGTGCTAGGGTAAATGACGACGCATGTTCTCAATTGATAAAAACAAACCATATTTTTGTTCGTTCGTTTATTATTGCTTTCTGGCTTTTCCCTCTGGCAACAACTTACCGTCTTTCCCTCTACACTGATACACAGTACCCTATAACATAGACATTCCAAGAAACAAAACACAACAAAGAAACTCATTCACGCACAATAATACAAAACAATATGAAATCCCACTCATACATTGAATGCGCATTCCCTGATTTTCCTTTGACCATTTCTTAATTTAATTTTATTAACAAAACTTGGTCTTCAATAAATTCCCTTCAGTTACGGAACGCGTCCTCAGATGAAGTGTCTGCAAAGAAATCAGACACACACACACACATACACATGTGTCACTTCCCTGTTTTGCGGCTCAGCTCTTGTGGCAATGATGTCTGGGGGCCGCCGTCCAGTGCCTTTCGATGCGCGGTCGCCGTCCACTCCTGCTCGCAGTCGCCTTTGGAAACCAATTCTCGCGAACCGCTATTCTCCGCATAAATTTATTTATTTATTTAACGGACAATTTGCCCTTGATTGTACAAAATCTATCAACAGATAAAGCATGTTTTGACAAAATACAAATTACAAAATACAAAATACAAGTATAATATAGTTAAAATAAAATAACATTATTCGTAAGTTAACAACTCGGCTTTAGCAACGGATAAAAAGTTTGCATCACAAATATCGCTCTTGTCTCTGACTAGATAATTCATCAATTTACAGCAGCGATTTATCACATTGTTTGCAGTATACGATTGTTTATATAATTTGATAACAAAGATTTCTGTCGTTCTCGAATTAAATGTCGATGTTTTATATGTTATATAATTAAAAAGTAGAGGGCAATCTAGCGCACCCATAATCAATTTTCTCAAAAATATTGCATCCTGTAAATTTCTCAGTGATACCAGTGATGGTATATTCAATTGTAGTGCAATATAGTCATATTTGTGTTCAATGAACGGATCATCACAACCCAAATATCTGGCAGCTATTCTAAAAAACTTATGTTGAACAGTTTCTATCATTTTGATGCTGTTAAAGAAGAAAGAAAACCTGATATTATGATATTAAATGATATTATTCAGTTGCTAGTCTGTCACCGCTTAATAAAATTGTATGTATTCGTTGCGTACTGTTCGGCAAAACAAATAAAACAAAAACCAACTATTTTTCGCGTGTCATCAAACACGTCACTTCTTGAAATTACGATCGTTTACATCCATTTACATTCAAAATGAACGTCCAAATGTGCTGATCCCGGCATCTATTCTTTTATATTTTATAACGAGATGTCCTTAGCGTTGAATTTTCTTACAATCAAAAATAACATCTGATTGTCCGTAATCACAAAAAAAATCCTACTTGAAAAAAATAAATTAAAATTACTCCTGAAGTATTCCCCGAAAATTACTCCCTTTGAAGTATTAGTAAAAGGAACAAAAGTTCCCTTTACTAATACTTCAAAGTTCCAACAAACATCACAACTTTACTTTCTATTTGAATTGCTACACTTTCAAAAGAAACAACATTGCGCGAATTCCGCGCATACGAAGCGTTCATCCCAGTACCCACGACACATCTCGATCAGGTGTTTCGTCCTGTTTCCCTGATCCATTGAGCAAATGCTGAGATGGCCCCTTGTTTTTCTTCTGGACAAAAATGTAACTTCATTTTCTGTGCACGTCTTCTAAAATTCAGTGGGAAATACAATTATTTAAATTATCGTTTCCATGTTGTCGCGGCAGGAAGTAATAAGAGCCAAAATTTATTGCTTATTTATCTTTGAAAATAGATTTTATTACACGGGAGTTTTTTTGTTGTTTTTTTCTCCCTTTCAAAATTCAAAATTTATTGCTTGTTTATCCTTGAAAATAGATGTTATTACATGGAAGTTTTTGTTTTTTTCTCCCTTTCAAAAATTCAAAATTTAAGTAGTATATGACGTAGTGTAGGGATCACAGAATTTTGAAAATGTGCACACTATTCACTTTTCCCCATAGCATGTCATACGCAGTTTTTAACTGTTTTTTTGACGTAAAATAAATAAAATAAACATCTGTCTTCACATCGGAATTTTTCAGCAACTTACATTGTTACAGAAGGCTTCTGGAACAACATAGTTACCACTCGCTTTTAATCTGTGTTAATTCCAAATGACTTTCTTCTCTTCGTAACATGGCGTCATTTGTTTATACTTTTAGTTCATTGCAAACTTCCAAATAATATATTATTATTTTGCTTCTGAACATGCGACAAAGTAGACACTAATTCTGTCGTCTTCCCCGTGTTTTAGTCTATTGTTTCCCAATGTATCAGCCAAATCAGTTTGTGCGTTTTGTTATAATTCTTAAAAAAACCCTGTTTACAATCTTTCTTTTCTAGCTCAACAATGGCCATATTCTGTTCATGTTATATTAAAAAATTCCAATTCTATTTCAGTTTATATCTTCCGAATGTGTTGACCGAATTTGATGCCGTTTGTTTTATTTAATTTCATAATTTCTGTTCTACCGGATGATTATGTTCAATTTTCACAAATTTCACGCGCTATAATTCTTTATTTTAATTTGGACTTTTAAAATGTTTTCTGTCGGCACCGTTGTAATCAATACACAAGTTTATTCTTTGTCACTTTTTGTAAAGTTGCATCTGGGGGGTTTGGTCTCGAAATGATAGATCATTACATATAATTGGGCGATAACATTTCTTTTGTCAAATTCACATTGTGCAAGGTACCACTAAATGTTCCTTGAGATTCTCAACATCCATTATTACAATATAGGTGGACAAGGTTTGTCTCAAAAGGAATTATGTCATAATGTTTTACAGAGTTGTCTGTAAAAAATCAGACTTAAACTTCTTTGAAGTATGACCCTTCTGCATCAATACTTTTTTGCCAGCAAGATTTCCATGCTGTAAATTTCCCTTGGATGACCAACTGAGATATCCGTTATAAACCTCGTCATAGTTATCATTTTGATGTTGTCAATGGTGTCCCAGTGATGTCATGTTATGAATTTTTTTAAGGTTGAGCAACAAAAAGAAATCTGACAGAGCCATGTTGTGACTGTAGAACGGTCAGGGGAGTGTTGCCGCCTGATCAGGTTCTGGTCAAGTAGTTGCTCAGGACTAAGAAGGTGTGGGTGGGTGCATTGTGATGAAATTTCCAGAAATCCTTGATCTTGCTTCTGATACGATTGACCCTCTGCTTCTGCTTAGGGCAGACCTTCAATACCAAATTGAAATAAGCCATGGCTTGCAAAGGCCTGCAAAATTGCCAAAGCTCAACATCGCAGATTCCAACTAATAGAAACACTCTGCAAGAGATAGTTACACCAGAAAAAATTATGACACAATACTTTTGTGACAAACCTCGCATTCCAAGTCTGACACAGAAAGATATTTTGTTCCTCTTTTCCATGTACATAACAGCTTACTTAAACAGAACTGAATTTAGTCTTTTTCTTAATTTCTTGTAATGTTCATCACATTGTCGTCCTTTCAGCATACAAGAAGAATTGTATGAAAATTTTGAAAACCAGACCATTTTTATTTTCTGCATTTCACCCTGTGAAAACATTTTATTTTTCTTTAATCCTGAATATGATAATATCTATCGTTTGAAAAAGTGTTTTGCCAATTGGCAGGATTTAAAAAAATTGTGTGCTATCACCTTTCACTGTGTTGATTGACAAGAATTGACCTTTTGGAATCAATACTTAGATTCCAAATAACAAAATCAAAGAAAATAAATTTTTAATGTGATAAGATTCTATCTGACTTATACTACAAATTGAACATACTCATCCTGCAATCTATGGATAAAGGTACTGTAAAAATCACCACTGTATGTTGAGAGATGATTGATTAATGAGTTAATGCTACTTTCCTCGCCAGTTACTGCCTATCAATTTACCAATCCTGCCAATTTACTCAAAAAAATTGAAATGTTAGTTGGAACATTTTCATTCCAAAAGGTCAAAATGTTTGTGGTCCCCAACTTGCACAAAACTTTCAATCAATTTTTATCAAATCAGAAATATTTATAATGCCATTTTAAAACTGGAAGTAATAAAATATCACAGGATAGTAAAAACATGAAAAGTGAATGCCAAGAAACCAATAAAATAGTAAAATACATACCAGAGGTAGGTCTTTCCAGTATGTGATCCTATATTATTATGGATCATCAAAATTAATTTGAAATATTGTAGCTTTTAGTAATAATTTTTTGAGGAACCCATTTTCAAATTAAAATATAAAACTTCAATGAGTTTTAAAAACTTTCTTCCTTTCAAAATTTGCTGTACGTCATTCGATTTTTGATATTATTATGTAAAATCCTTCCCACTATTGAGGACCAAACAATTGTATTGTAGCCTACTTGAATTGCTCCAAAGAAGGAAGCACTGAAGTGCTTTCCCATGAACTCAGGTTGTATGCTCTATGGAAGACTATTGAAGATTGTATGCTCAAAACAAAATTCTTTCATGGATTTGTGTAATGTAGATTTAGGATTTGTGATGTCACACTAAGTAACAATGCTGGTTGATGCCATTGCCTGAATAAGAATTCAGGTTTCTGGTCATTTGACTGGTTTTCCCCAGTCCACATTCCATGCTGGACAATTCTGGAGCTAGATCTTAAGTAACCATGGACCACCCATGATCCATCCTTCCCCATTCCATAGAGCTAATTTTTTATCCTCATATAACCCATCTCCTATGATTTTTAAAGACTTTGACAGTATTGTGAATATGTAGATATCGTTTCAGAGGCCAAAGTAGGCTGTAGCAACCATTTAATTACCATGTAACATTAATTTATTTTGAAAAGAAACATAATTTTATTTTGTTTTGTTTTGCAGCTTCAATCAACTCTGCTTACCAGATTATGAGAGCTATGAACAGTTTGAGAAAGCCTTGCTTTTAGCCATTAGTGAGGGCACTGAAGGCTTTGGCATGATCTGAGACGTCAAACTGCTGAAGCATAGATGTTTGAGGTACTTATGTGTATGCCTTCTCATGCTAATGGTCAGAATTTCATCAATGGCTGTTTTCATTCAGTCATTTTCTGATTTAAATTGAGAAGTATTTTGCACACAGATTGTGTCAAATTAATTTGATTTTCCTTTTTGTTTGAACAGTGATATATCTCCTTTGAGCATTTTGAGGAACAAGTTCCCTAGGCCAGTTGCCATTCTTTACTCATGAGATAGTAAAGTACTGCTGCATACAACAACAATCATTAAACCATTCAGTGAAATTTTTGTGTTTTACTTATTGTCAAAATGTCGTGTCAAAGAAAATGTCATTTGTTTTAGTTATGTATTATTCTGATACTTCGTGATTGTATACTAAAAACAAGGAATGTCTAAATAAATGCACTTAGTGCATTTTAAAATTGCTTGCTTCAGCTGCCTTTTTCAAAATACTAATAAAGAGTAATAAATTACATTTAATTCTATATTGTTTAGTTGAAGATGGTTCTCTTTTTGAAAAAAGAATTGAAATCGACCTGAAAGTGTGCGAATAATTGGAATTCATAAATATATGAAAAAAGAGTTCCTTGGGTTTAAAATGACAATTTTTTTAGGTTTCTAGCTTTCATCAAAAGTCAGTTGTATTGTTCATTTACTTCAGTCAGAGCAATGAACTTACTACCCAAGAACTAGGGCTTTACTTGTTGCTTTGTATTTTGGGAAAATATTATTTGTCACATGCAACATGTACATTGTTATTTCTGTTGGAAAATGATACAGGAAAAACATTATTTAGTGATTAGCCATGGACCATGGGCTGAAACAATTTAATATTCATAATATCAAAAAGACTTTTATAGTAAAGTAATGCAAATAAATGCGATATTGGTGCTAATATCATTCTGAACTGTGAACTTTTTCCTTTTCTAAGCCAAAAAATTATTTTGATTGGAAGTACTTTATGTAGCACAGGTTGCCCCTAAACTTTGACATGTGTTAATCAGGGATTATATAAATCTCCTGGTTTATTATTACAAAATTGTATTCTCAGTGATGATGCCTATACAGGGGTGTTGCAGTTAGAAAGCAGAATGGGAGGAGTTCAGATGATATCTACTAGGCTGCCATGTTAAGTTATGAATAGCAATTGTGTGATGGTAGAACAGTAAACCATTGTAAAAAGTTTTGGTCAGTACTTTCTTGACAAATATACTCTTCCCTCTGCCCACTACAGTGACACTTCTGTGCCTATATACTTAAAATCAAAGTGTCATTGAATGTAGGTTTAATATTCATTATGTACATGTTTTATGAATGACTGTATTCCAGTAGTCAAATAAAATACTTCATTGTAGATGTTATGTTCTTCACTAATTTTTAAAGGCTCTCAGTGCATTTGTAGTTGCACACCTCACATAAATAACATTAACATCAAGAGTAAGAGAATTGAATTTTAAAGAGTAGTTTTCAACATCAGTATAAAATTAGATTTTGAGACTGTTCCTTTAAACATTCCAAAATAATCTACATTCTTACCCACCCGTGTAATTGCCAATTGCAAACGAAACAGATTCTTCTTCTAGTCATGGTGTTGGCAGTTGTGAACAGGGACCATAGTTGTTGAGTTACTAGGCACTGCAGCTGCTAGGGATCATGGGAACTGACTGAGGAAGTTCTAGTGACTGTTGACAAGTCATGAACATTCCGTTGTGTCCTTTTCATTTGCTCAAGCAAGACAAAGCCTGATACAATGAATTGTGTCTTCAGTAGCTTTTATTTTGTGAGGATCAAAATCACCTTCATATAAAATTGCAATTTTGCCAAAGTGTAGTTTTCTGATCATAAATCTTGGCTTTGTTGAGGTTTTGGAAAAAAATAAATACCAATAATTGTAGCTCAGTAGTACTAGGGTAATTTTCCAAAGTAACTTTTGACTTTATTTAAGAAATTTATTAAATAAATTACTCACAATCTATTGTATCATACAGACTTGAACTTGTATTGGCAAATTGCCAGCTTTAACAGTAAGGATCCATGTTTCTAGTGTAAGCTAGAAGATGCAGCTAATTGTGAAATTGCTTTCAGTTAAAGTTTTCTAAAAATGTTAAAAAGAATGTTGAGGTTTGAAATTTATACTCGTACATTTTCATAGTATTTGTAATATTGATTATTTTTTAATCATATTTACTATTTTGGAGGCAGTGCAGTGTCTGGTGTACAGCACAATTCTTACAGGTTTGCATGAACTTCAAATCTACCCCAGTGTACAGGATTCGTATATTGTGGAATTCTTTTGAGTCATTATTTTGGTGTGTAAGCTTTACCATGTCAGGTTTCAGTCAGAGAATGAAAAATGAGGTTTAAAATTTTTTTTTACTATCTCTGTGGCACTGAAATAATGAGAAATGTACATATTATAAGTCCAGTTACTTGAGTACATATTTCTTAGAGTATATTTTATATTCAGATATACTTTAGGCCAGGGTTGCACTCACCCATGCTAGTATGGTTCAGTCATGGCCAGGTAAGAAAGACTGTTGCCCTACCACACCTCAACATCCTGGAGCACAAGCTGACGCATTGTAGCACTGAGAGCACTGAATGTGCAGCCCTGATTTAGTATTTTGTGTTAAATTATTATTAATTTAATAAAAGGTATTAAAATATTTAATTATTATGGTAAAATGGATATCTCTTGTTTTGGCAATACATGTAAGAAATTACAACTAATTATTTAACATGTATGTATATGTATGTAAATTGAAGAATGTGTATTTGAAGGATTTTACTTGTATTGTTTGATCTTAGGAGTTAGGTTGAATGCAAAAATGATGCAATTTAATTGCCAATACAGTTGTGCAATTCTTTGAAGGTTTACAAAACATTATCTTCTGATTTATCAAAAATAATATTGAGCATGGTGAGGTTTTTAGTAAGGTCGTAATATATGTCAATAAACGATTGTGTTTAAAAAACAGTGGATACCTTTTATTGAGGTTTTTAGTAATTGTTATAAATAGTTGCTCCTTCAAAATAAATGTATTTTTTCAAATACATATTACCTAAAGTTCTCCCTCAATAGATGATAAAAATTTTACCAAAACATTTTCAAGTATATCTGTTGAAAATACTAGATTTGCTTTGTAAAGTGTAAGCAAATGAGGAAAGTATTTAATTTTCTAATTTTAAATTTTTTTTTAGCATTTCTTGTTAAAAGTAAAAGAAATTTTATAAAAATCAAATGCCTTGAAAATATTTCAGAGGAAATATGGAATGTTCTTGGTTTTGAAACAACTTTTTGAATTTTCGTTTACTCTCATTAGTTATTAGTACTCTTATATACCCTACCATTTTTCTGCAAGGATCTAGGTATTGTTTTGTTTTATATTTTTAACTGCATCAAATGCATGATAACTCTACATGTCATTTGCAAGAGAGTTCTCAAGGTTAGAATATTTTGAGATTCAGGAGTATATTGATACTTCATAAATTTATGTGTTTCAACTTCAGTCTGGAATTTTTTTATTCTAAAATTGTGCATCAGTTGTGCATGTATTCACATACACATCCATAGAGCATGTAATAATCTATGTTTTTTATAATTTTATGTTCCTATTTTTTAGATGATTCTTTTTCATTAAGTTGCACTTTTATTTTTATGATATTTGCGAGGCATTAAGCTGATATATTTCTTATGCACAGTTGAATCTTTGTATTTTTCCATCTAACAATTCCATGCTTCCACATTTCAATGTTACGATTAAAGTAAGGTAATATTTTCAGGATTGAGTGCAGCAAAATTCAATGGAATTTCATCATTGTGTTATTATTATTTCCTGTGGTTATTTTTATTTCATTTTATTTTATTTTATTCCATTTTGTAGAATCAACTGTCAAAATATTAAGTATATTTTTCAAAATAATAATGTTAACAGCTATAATTTCTTTATCAGTAATACTCTCACTCATTAAAAATAGTGCTAGATTCACAACATATTATTTTTGGTTGAAAGAGAAGTTTTAAACAAATTTCTTCAGAATTTTCAGACTTTTGTTTTAATTAAAATACTTCTCTAAAATGTGCAGATAAATTTTCTTCCAAGTATTTTTCTTGTGTATTGTAGGAATGGCTTTTCATAATGTACAGATAGATGACAGTAAGTATCTTGTAATTTTCACTTGAGGTTTTGCAAGTGATACTGCAGGTGATATTTTTATGTTCACATTTGTTCCAACAAAAATCTCTGATTGTGTATCGTAACTCCTTTGAACCTAAAAATTGATATTTTATTCTTCTGTTGTATATTTACACACAAATTTTGTGTATTTACTAAAATGAAAATGAAGCAGTTGCTTTTGCTAGAAATTAATAGGAATGACGGAAAGTGCTTATCAGAATTGAAGTTGAGGCTTTTTGTTCATTTGCATGGCTTGGCATTCCTTTTCTTTCACCATCCTACTTATGATTTGTACAATTCTTTACAAATGCTCGCTCAAAATGTGAGAAGTTTTCTTGAATAAAGAAATGATAAATATGAAATCTTGTGTATCGTCAGTTTTAAAATTGGAAGTATGCTGTGTATTGAATAACATTTTTTAAAACTCATTTAAGTTTTTTTTATTTTTAAAAGAAAGATACATGTTAGTTTATATATGGTTTATTTGAAAAATAATAAAATAGATATTATTTGAAATTTGACAAGTATACTTAATTTTTATGACATCACTTCATTTTTTAATAAAAGGATGATTTTTCAGGATCTTAAAGTGACGTTCCTTCCATCTATACATAACAATTTGCATGAAATTCAGTATTTGCTCAATAGTGATAGTCAAAAAACTGAAACTTACAGAGATGTTGATGTTATCTCTAATTCACAGAATGAAAAAGATTTTACTTTAAATTTGGAGTGCTTTTCTTGTAAATTTGACAATGCAAGAGTTTCAATAACCAATGGTTTTCTTTAGAAATAGTGTTCTTTTGTCTTTCTCTTCCTTTTTTCATTTAAATCTGTTTGACTAGTGAGTCACGTGAATATGCATTGGTATATGAAAGTGAATATTGGAAGTGAATATGCATTGGATAAAGTGTGCCAATCAAAGAAATTAATACTTTAGTAACCTTTTGGCATTATTATTGATCTCATTAAAAGGTATTTTGTACTGCACACACTGCACTACCTCTGATAAAGAATAAACACCTTGTTATTCATTTCTGGAAGAATTAGATTTTGTAATGTTAATTGTAATTTCATTAAAAGAATAAGAAGTTATAATTTATCTTTCAATTACCGTAAGTTAGATTTATCAGTGAAGGTAATCTCAGTACTCTGAATTATTGATTATATGTATTTAAATATATATCATTAAGTCAACGAGTAAAACCCTTTAGTAAAGGAAACAATGAATAATAGAATCTTATTTCTTTTCATTAAACAATTTTTGTATTTTTCTTTTCTCCATTTTTTTTGCAATAATTCAATGCTTACAGCACACTTATATAATGAATTGAAGTTCATTTAAAATATGTTGCATACATCCTTTGTGCTGCATAGAATAGACATTGCAAAACAATGGAGTATATAGTAAATAAAGATAAAAATGATATTTCCCTCTTATCCATCTATTAAGATCATTTTTGTCTAATTCATTCATGTTTCATTTGGAGTATTTGTTAAAAGTTTATTTGATATTAGCTTTAAAAATGAGATGCATAATTTTCATTTACTCAGAAGTACCATTCCATTGCCCAATAGCATTTGTTTAGTAACTATAATGGCATGATTTATATTTGCAAGAATTATATATTTTGGTAGTGATTTGCAAATTTTAAAAAAAATTAAAAAGCATTAATGTTTCATTTAAGTCAGGATACCAAGAAAAAAATGATTTCTTGACTCTGTAGGAGATAGCATGTCAGACAATGAAAAAATTTGAAATTTTCAAATATATCTTTTTATAATTGAACTTGCAGCAATTTTTTATTTCTACATGCATTCATTCTTGTAAACATGAAACACTTTCTTGTTTACAAGAAGGCCACAGGTGAATATCCAAACATTAGCATTACTTAGCGAGTAACATGCACTGTCTAGAGAGGGTTGTTGTTTCTTTTTTTATTAAAAACACTTGTTTTCAGTCATTTCGAGTATGAGAAAAATAACATTTGTAAATTTGCATCTCAGAATTCAATAATTTTCTTCAAAAAGTTTGAAGTTCTGTGAACAATAAACAACTTTCAACTTCCAGATGTGATTGAAATGTTTTGATGATTAATATATTATAATTAATTTCATGAGAGATTGTATTTTTAAGCCTCTACTCAATTTCCCAAAAGTAAAACGTTTTAGAATAATACAATTCTTTTTCTATCCATTCACTTCATGTCAGGTGCAGAGTATGAGGTATTCATTTGGAATTATAACTGCAAGTATTGTTAGTGAATTCATTCTTGCATTGATTCTTTTATAAATGCTGCATTATGACACATAATTGCCTTTAGGGCTATTAGATATTGAATTTTTGTAGAAGTTTGCTTTTTGAATTGTTTGTAACGAAAAAGTGGCTACAGCACTTGTTCATCTACATTTTTTAATGTGTTCTCTTTTATACTATGTGATCTTTTCTTGGTATATGTACTTCTCAAGTTTGTACGTGGTTTTTCACGCATAAAAAAACAACAAAAAAAAAAAAGGAAAAGAAAAAAAACATTAAATTATTTTATGCTTTTTATACCTATTTCATTTAGTAGCATAAAATGTATTTTTCAAGAAATTCAAGCACTCCTATGCATAATTTGTGATGGTTGTGTTAATTCACAACTCCATTTAACAAATAGTCATTCTCATCACTTCTTTTGAAAGATGTTTCCTTAAATACTTAGGAAGGTAACACTGTGAGAATGCTGATAACTGGCATCATAATATACCTTTATATTACTGTCACTGCAGTGATTAGATTTTCAGATTGTATATGCTCACTGAGTTCTCTCAATATTATATAGTAATTTAAGATTATAATGCCTGACATTTCAGTTTTTATGCATATTAATCACTACTCTTGGGTACAAAAAGAGTCATGACAACTTGAAGTATTCACTTTTGGGATTGTCTGTTTGATACATTATATTTATTTATTTTTTTTTAAGCTTGTGTGGATGTGAAAATGTAAATACATATGTGTGATGAAGTGTTTGCATAAATTGTAAATAAAAGTATTCTAGAATATGTGAGGAAGAGTAAGCTTTGCAGGTATATTTACAACATTGTGTGCTAAATAAAAATACGTAATACATGCAATAATTATATTTGTATTGATTGCAAATTTCACATTCATATGCAAAGTACATTTATATCTATATTTTCACTTTTTGTTCAAAAAACCTTTGTAGATTATGTGGCAAAACCTTTTGTCTTCTTTGATGAAAGACTGGAATCACTTTAAAATATGTTTCTGGGATTTGAAATCTAGTTTTGTCTTGTATTGCAAATGTACCCAAGGGTATTTACAGCCATGTGCCATAATCTGTCCATAGTTTATATACGTATGCAAATATGTATATGTATATTTAAATATACTTGCCAGCCTGGAGAATTGTTATATTAGTGTTCCAGACATGTGCTGTTAATTTAATTTGCTTTCTAGATATGGAGGTATTTTGTGTGCAAAATATTCAAGGTTATAATCCTCTTCTAGTTGACAATATTTATGATTATAGCAATAAAATATGAATTACAAGAAAGAGGAAATATTTATATAAATATATATATATATATATTGTATAGAACATGTTATATGATAATGTAAAGATGCTATAGAATATACCTAGAAGTAACCATTGGTTAAAGATTTTTCCTATCTTGGTCCACAGTTGCATTGTGTTAAAATGAACTGTCTCCAATATTCTCTTATATCCTAGCTATAAGTCAATTACAGACAAATGTACTTAAGAAAGGAGCACCAGGAATTGTACGTTGACTGTTCATTGGATATTTGTGAGTGGTATCTTTGATACTACATTACTTTTTATTTTGATTTCATTTCAGTAACTTGTAAATGTTTTAAATTAGTTTGTATCATTGTAAACATTAAAATATCTTTTCTTGAAAAATTGTGTGTTATTATTTTTAATTCATTGACAATATTTTCCTAAAATATGAACACAAGTTTAACATCAGTCCGACTAGCTGGTAAGAGTTACTCTTAATCTGATTCAGTGATTGACTAAATAAAACTGATTTGATGGGTAGAATGTCACCCTGTACATAATACAGTGATTGTGAGACTATTTTATATTAAGATTCTAGTATAATGTTTTGTAGAAATAAAACTTCTTAGAATTTCAAGTTTTAAGAGTTTTTATTTTCTTTAAGTAGCACAACTCAAACCAATACATTAATAGAACATGCATTTAGTAAATATACAAAATATTTTATTAGAGTGAAAGAACATTTTTAATTAAGCATATGAAATAATGATAATCCACTTTATATAGTCCTGATGGTCTCCATGTGTTGAAGAACAAAAATTATTGAGTTGTGATACTCCTCTCAAAGGCATGGAATTCATGGTGTGCATGTATGTTAGGAGTGAATCTCCAATGGGAAAATGACACATCAAAATCAAAGGAAGAGAAACTTATGAACTTCATCAATAATAGAAAGAGGAGGCAATGTTTTTTTCAATATTAAAGCAGAATGTAATGTTTATACTAACTACTACAAATTGGATAATGAGCTTTCATTGATTTGCTGCCTCACAACATTTGTCAGCTGGAACGTTCACCCCCTCCTCTTCCATTCACTTCACTTCAGTATGTAAAAAATGAGAGGAGGTGCAAAAAATAGTTCAGCAAAAAGAACTTAATGGTTTATAACATACTGAGGTCAAATTTATTTTTGCCATGAACTATTATTACATGAATCCTACCTATAGGAATTGATGTATCTGTGAGACTGTCATTTACTAACGGTTAGACCTCTTAGAGAAGATCAATGCCTCATTTAATTCCAGTTCCTTTCCACAAGATGAGATATGCACTATTTTTAGTCACATTCTTCTGGAATAATTCTAGAAAAATATTTTGGGGGGTTTCGTGGTACATACAGGAGTGAAATACTTTTATTCATCAGATTGATGAAGATGTATATAACTATTTTCCAAAGGATGCAGAAATAGAAATAAAATTTAGTCTCTGGCCTGTAAGAGGTATCTATTTTTTTTTAGATGCCAGTAACTTGGAAAATCCAAAACAATGAAGAAAGTTTAATTTTGACTGAAAAATGCAAATATTTAATAAAATATCAAACCTTCAAATATATTGCCCCTATTCTCGTACTGATTGAATTCTCATATTCAATGCACCACTGCTGATGTCATACGACAGCAAGGCTCTTAAGTAGAAGCCACTTTTTTATTTGTCACATAAATACAGCATAAGCCATGTACGACAAGTCAGGACATTATTTAATCATACAATGTACAATGCAGATATTTCAAATATTAAATACAATACAGGTATAAAAATTGAATTATATTTTCATGCTAAATACAAATTAATTTTATCAATAGTAGTAAAGTTGAAAAGCAAAAATAAAAAGGAGAAAAAATTTTCTTCATGAGATGGATGCCTGGGCTGGGTGTATCCTTTTATATCCATCAATCAGCGGGGGGGGCTTCAAGTCATGTAGCAGAATATACAACAAAAAATATATTCTTGGTATATAAAGAACAGTTGAATTTGCACTAAGATATAGCTAAGACTGCTTTTGTTCATCATCATCATCATCATCATGAATGCTTAAGGTTTGTTGCTGCTGACCTATTCTTTGGTTTATCAATATTCCCTCAGTCACTTCTGAGGTGTTCTTGATCTTCCCAGCGCATTCTTTGTCTGCTGTTTTTTGTTCTGAAACCTTTAAAATTGATCTCAGATTTTGATTAAAATGTATCTCATTTGTGCTGCTTCAGTTATTTTTTCATTTCTTTACTTCAGAATCCATGTATCAATACCATATAATAGTGTGGGTTTTGTAATCTCTTATTATAATATGTATTATGATATTACTATAATTAATTTTGATTAGTAGTTATCCTAGTTGAGAAGTAATAGATTGGTTAGGGCTAAAGGTGAGCGGCAAAAGTATTCTCAAATACACGTTTTGTTCTCTTACACTCGCATTCATAAGATTTTATTTTATTTTAATCTTCTATTTTTTACAATAATTATAAGAAGAAATGTTTAGTATGTCATATAATAAGGTGAAATGTTGATAAAATAAGTGTAAAATGCATGTAACTATCATTAATTAAATTTTAATATTATGTACTTGTAATTTTAAATTTAATATGACTACTTCTATATCTATCTTCTTCCTCTTGCACTGTTGGTTCACCATCCCACTCTCTGAAGGTTCTTTTACTCGACAAATAACATACGAGATGCTTTCGGTAACAGGATGGGGCAAGCGGCTAATGAAACTGCTCGCTTTTCCGATTACCGGCGATAAACCGATCCGCGGCACGACCGATATCGCCAACTGTGACAGTCGCGCTCTTCCTGTCGCCTACGTAGAACTCAACGCGCTTGACACCGAAGTAAGCAATTGCGCGTCGCTGCCGCCAGTTGTAGCCCACGAAAGACACGACCTTCGTTTCTGCATTTAAAATGAGTGGCATAAGGTCATCAGTAAGGTCCCCCATTCCGGTTCGCCACCTTCACGTCAGGACACGCTTTTTCGATTACAACCTTTTACCTACGACTTTTTTTTCAATCTGCCTAGAGTTGGAATTTGTGGCAGTGAGGTAATAAATTATTTTCCAGGAGGGAATTAATTTCCAGGACATATTTCCTACGTTCACTATAGCCGAGGTTTAGGTTCACTCTAACCGAATCTTATGCTTATTTGTAATGGAAGTGACGGGGCCAGTGACTTAAGTTCGCTATAACCGAGTGTTTACTATATCTGAATTCGCTATAACCGGAGTCGACTGTATGTCTACGAATATAACAATGGACCCTTTGAATAATGATGCAGATTTTAGTTTTAGTGAAAATGTTGTGTATCTAAAGCAAGTGTAAAATGAGATGTATCTAAAGCAAGAAATAATACGAGAAAGTGGTGTGTTTTGCTGTAACACCTTAAAATTATTCTGTAGTGGTCACGTATGTCTTTTCTTGTGAATTTTTAGTTTTATGTAATATTTACTCTTTTAGATGAAAGTAGGTATTAAGGGCCGATTCTTGAACGAAAGCGGGCGGAAACTTCACTTCCGTTCGTGGGCCAGGGGTGTTGACACACTCACGTTCTGAACTGATGACGTCGGGCCTTGGCGTCACCTCCGCTGACAGCTCGTCCATGCCAGTGCCTACTTGTGGGGATGGTCAAGACTTTTATTATATGACTAATAACTATATTAATTGCTTGTGTCTTAGACCTATTAGTATTATGTAATACACGCGCAATATTGCTTACCGCTTCAACGATGCTTTACATTCCTCATCCCTGGGACAATAAACAGTTAAAGGTAACAGTTCACCGCGAGCACTGATGGCAACTTTACAAGCACATAATAGCACGTAATAGAAACTATCTGCTGTTCAAGACGAGATGTGCTGTTCGTATTTTTCTAAAGAAATTCTATAGAAATGATTCAAGCAGATATAGATCCTTCACTGGAAACCTCGAACTCCTTATAAAATTAAAACGCAAATTAGTGAGAAAGATGCGAAAGTATGTATTTACTTTTCTAGAAGTTGGTATTGCTTCATAAAATCTAGTGGCCATTTCATATCGAACTCTTCCCGAATTTCTTCAAACCATCGAGGAGTTGCGTAGATATTAGGTCGAACTTTTTGAGCTGAAAGATTATCATCTTGGCTCTTTTTGTGTTGTTTTTGATGGTATTGCAGCTGCTTTGTGTCATGCTTACCAAATTTGTCATTCTTAAATATCAAATTGTGGGGGAAATTATAAAAATGGACCAAAACTGCATTTGAAAGGAAGAAAACGTTTGTTGTCGGTTATTGTCGGACAATTTGTTTATAATTTTAAACTTAAGTAGAAGTTGAACATTTTGATAAAACAATATTTCACGAATTGCAAACATGTACTGGGTAAAAGACTCATACCAATCGTATTTTATCCAGTTGCTCTTGATTCTCTGGGCAAATGCTGTTTCTTCCTTTGCCTTGGGTAGTAGTTGTAGTTTTTCCTCCTCATTCAGTTTTAACTGTTTTTTAGGTAGAAATGTAGTTAGCGGTCCGATTCGTTCACTAGCGCCGTGGATTCGGTTCCGATTACGTAATTCCCGGCTCGGCCACAGTGCGCGCTGCCGACGCACTTTCCCGCGGAATTTTGACGTTCCTACGCGTGTCCAAGTTGAGGACGAGGCTCGGGCCTCCGGCCCTCGCGATAACATAAAACATCCTTGAGTCTGTCCAACGCATAATTACCAACGCATTTTATGCGAATACTCACCTTAAAAATCATTTGGGGAATAGATCTTTGAAATATGAAGAAAAGTCTCCATCTTCTTCCCTCCTGTTTTGCCCACCTGTTTCCTTCTCCACATATATTCACATAAATAAGAAACAAAATTATTGGAGGCCGCGTGACAGGACAGTTTGCGCTTAATGGCACTCCATGTGCCTTCGATTGAGTTAGTATGCGCACCCGTGTCTGGATTCTTAAATTCAATTGAGTGATTGACAGTCAGGTGCTTGTAGCCTTCGTCTTTCAGGCAGTCGTAGGACTTCCAGCAATCGAAATCACTACACTATTGGGTGCGATGAACTTTTTAATTATATCTAATAGCACCTCTTTGCTTCTGTTCTCTACCACTTCAAAAAAGCAACGATTTGTACCCCTCTCCACTCCTCCAAACACCCACTTTCCCACCACAGGTTTTCCTCGCTCGTATTTTCTTTTCCCGAACTTGCTTTCATCTATTTCAACAATAACGCCGGGTCCCCCTATTCTTTCACTTTCCGCCACAACTGCCTCTACACAGACTTCTCTGCAGAAACTCTTCCAATCAGTCACAGTGTGGCTGGAAATGCCAACATCGCTCATTGTTAGCTTTCATTACCCACATATAAGTAGTCAGTAAAATTTGCCATATTTGTAGCCTGCTTTCACTGAACCAGTTTTTTCGGACCGACACTTTACATGTATGTTCTTCCGTTCCGTATTTTTTGCACACCCACTCGTATCCGTCACTAAGATCTTTTCTTTCTTTTAAATCCATTTCCCCATGGCACCTACTACACACACTTTTTTTGACAAATAATTCTTTGTCCTGACACCACTTAATTACTTCTAATTTATTCTGCTTCCGCAAATCGGCAAAAAACACACCGTTCAAATTCTCAGCCATCTTCTGCAAACAAGAGCACAATAACACAAAGAAACCTTCCGCAAGTAGGAACAAAGACTCAGCACGCACCGCTCAAGAAGATTCGTTCTGTCGTTTTCCAGTTCCGAGCGGGTGAACGAATCGGACCGCTAACTACATTTCAGCCGTTTTTTATTTTAAATAAATGTATCTTCATATTAATTCTCAGCTTGATTAACGCCATCGTAAATTGAGGGTGTTGGCTTGATCTGAAGTTTCGAGGTTATGTATGATTTGATCGTTGTGGTTTCAACATGCACTCTGTGCTCAGCTAAGTGTATAGCTGCAATAGTTAGGGGAGAATTATTACTTCTTCACCTTAATTAGTCTATATAATAATGGTAAAGTTTATACTGATACAAATATTAGTGTGTAGCATTAATTAAATTAAATTTCAGGAAACATAACCTCTGATGATAGTTGCAAAAAATTTTCAACATTTCTTTATAAAATAATTTGCCGTAATTTTAATGTCCTTAATCCAAGAGAGATCTTCCATTGCAAATGATATCTTCCATCCATGTCTACTAATTTATCTTTGAATATAAAGAAAAAAGAATAAGAAAATTATATTCTTTAAAGAAAAGATGCACAGTGAACTAAAGGTTTTAAAAAGTAATAAAAAGAAAACAAGATAAAATATATAAAAGATAATAGAAATAAAATTATCAGGAAAATAAAATTCTCTTTTATAAAATATTGATTTGGATTGCTTTAAAAATTTGTAGAAGACAGCTTTTATTGAAAAAATCTTTTTTGGTTTGCTAAGTTGTATTTTATTCCTTTTTATCATCATTTCGCCCATTTAATTATTTACATTACATCATTAGGGAAGAACTAATTTGAAACAAAAATTTGATAGTTACATGATTTTTAAATTTGCAGATTCTTTAAATAATAATAATAATAACAATAATAATAATAATAATAATAATAGTAACATTAATCCATTGTTTAAAATTTTTGACTATTCATGAATTTGTTACTTTTATAGGTAAATTAAATATTATTGTAATTCAAGTAGATATGTTAACATTCGTTTCTATAAAAAGTTATGACATCAGATAAATGTAAGTTTCAATTAAACACAAATTACAATGTTTCAATTTATTATGGAACGATTAGTCATTGCATATTTTAGTTAGGCCAATTTGACCTCATATTTTAGAAAACTAATTAATTCAAATATTTCATTTGAAAATGCAGAGAATTATTACTTTGACATTACATTAGATAGTATGCATTTCTCTAAATAAGGCCATGTTTAATTTATTTCATAAAATGTTGGCTTACATCTAATATCCTCTGTGACTTCTAAAACAAAATACATTCTAAAACAAAGAGATTCTCAAACAAAATACAATAATATATATCATTATATTCTCCTAAAGGAAGGAAGAAAAATTAAAGAAATAAAAAACGTTTAAATTGTTTTTTCGCGTATCTTCTTTATTCGAGTACAAAAAGTAAAAAACATTTACACCGTGTGTTAATCAACATTATCAATACTTTTTAAACAGTAACTGTACATTTTTTATTCCTGAATGTTTAGCAATAGTGCATTTGTCAACAGATGATATATCAATGTGGTTATAACAATACCTCCGTTTTTCCTTCATGACAAAATTTTCTGTCTCAAGAAAAGAAAGAATGACCTCTGAATGAAAAGTACAGTTTTCTAGGATGAAATCTTTGTTTGACAAGAGCAAAAAGCATTTTACTATATTTCTCTTGTTGCGGAGGATAACCCATCCGAGAATGCATATAAATGTTTTACATTTTAAGGCATGCATTATATATTGTCATTAAAAAGAGAACATACCTTTAGTTGTCTCCGTGATTTACTTTTACCCCATGATAGCAATAAGTCATATCGTAAGTTGTGAGTGCATAACTCATTCACTAACTGCCAGAGGTAAAATACTCCTTGCAAGTAAGTATAAGTTTTGTATAAATTCTATGCATATCCCTAAAGCATCCTTATTTTTTCCGACACACGCTGTGTTCGAAGTCGACTACAGAATTTTTTTTATCGGCTAAGGTGTATCATTTTGTTTTCACAAAACATGTAGCGAGAACGGGTAGAGAAAATCGTAGCAATCCGGGGCGTTTTCATGTTTCAAAAATTGCTGCCGCGACCGTGACGCGAGCCGGGGAAGTGGAGAGTATGAAGCAAGGAGGTTAGCCCTACGCCACGGCGGCAGACCCTGGAGGAGACGTTTAAAAATGGATCAAATATTTCATGGTGGTGACCTGGCGCGCCAGCTTGCGGATGCCAGGAGAACTTCGTAGATCCTAGAACGGTTACGTGGCGCTCGTGGCACCTTACATCGGCCATGGTGCGTGACGTCACGCTGCCCAGTGCGCCACCTTTGAGCAAATGGGAGTACCACTTCCATAATTTATGTTATTGTGTTGGGATCAATGAGATTATAATGTATGGTCTTGAGCTACTTTTTAAGGTTTGTTGCTTTGCTTTCCGCCTTACAGCGAATCGTGTCTTCACTTATTTATATCCTTGAGAAAAAACGTTTAATAAACATATTTGCTCAAGGAATAAACTTTTCGGATTTGTCAAGAATACGTAACATGGTATTATCAGCGTACGTTTTCTTGAGCCCCCATTTCGCTAGATACAAGAGGACAGGAGGTTTGGTTATTTCGACGGCAGGCCTCGTATCATATCTGTAAGTTCCATTTTCGATATAAAATTGTTTCTATTACATGATGTATATTTATCACATTTCGTTGAGACCGGTTGTTGTTAACTTTTATTCTTAATTCAGTGAATGTCTTAATTCATCTAACGTTTTCTTGAGCCACGGAATTCATACCCCCACACCTTTCAGTTCCTACGAATTCCGTGGTTAAGAGAAAACGTGCGAGTATAATAAGGGTAACACAGTTACCTATTTTAATTGTATTGACCTATTTTAATTGTATATTGGGGGATTCATTTTACACTGTAGCTTATTTGTGATGTTTAAGATGTCGTTATTTCATATTTATAATATGTTTCTTATGATAGCACCAGCAGGTGAGATATCGTAAACAGACTTTCTTAAGATAAATGAGTTTATTTACATTCTCTTAATATGCTATTAACAATAATCATTCGATTTATTTATATCTGTGGTATTTATCAGCGGCAGGAAGCGTAATGCCACGCACCACCCTGGTGGACATAGTACCCCCGTTCGCCACCTGGCCTCATTAGGGTCCACGAAATTCTCTCAGAATCCGCATGCTGGCGCTCTCGGATGCCATCCTGTCATATTTTATCTACTTCCCAACGCCCCCCTGCGAGCTTGCCGCCGTGGCGTAGTGCCAACCTGCATGCTTCCTATCCTCCATTTCCCCGGTTCGCGTCACGGTTGCGGCAGCATTTTTTTTTGAAACATAAAACGCCCTGAATTCCTGCGTTTCGTCATTCCCAAACCCTTTCCACTCCATTTTTCGTGAAAAAAGATACACCTTAGGGGATCAAAAATCCTTAATCAACTTGAACACATCGCGTATGTCGAAAATAAATAGAAATGTTTTGCATTAACAACGTATGAGATGACATCTCAGTGATTTACTGTTACTATGAAAGTATTGCAATTAAAATATGTTCTTTTTAATGACTACATTTCATATAACCCTTAAATGGAAAATATTTGCACACATTCTCTGATAGATGACATGCACAATACAAGTGGAATACTATACTTGTCAAATGACGAATGGAATGCTTCTTGTTTTGAAATATCTTCTTTTCGTTTTATAACATTTTTATAACCTTCAGTTCAGTATCCATCTTTTCTTGATAAATACCTATTCAAAAATAAATTAGTTGAACTAGTAGAATTAGAGTGAAACTCCCTCTTATCTATTGCAACTGTATACCAGGTGAACATACACAGAGCGAATGTAGAAACCATGACGAGCAAATCAAATATAACCTCATATCATCAGGTCACATTGTGAATTAGTTTAAAGATGTATTTATTTAATGCAAAATAGTTAAAACCGAATGTGACGTTCGCGGGAAGAAAAAAATACCCGGATCCAAAGCAAGAAACAATATCAGAATTTGTTCAGGAAATCAAGAGCAATTGGATGAAACACGATTGAGAGAGACTTTTACCCCGCACCTGTTTACAATTCATGAACTATTGAGTGTTATACATCAAAATCTGTAACTTCTACTAAATTATAAACGAACTGCTGCACATCCATCGTCAACAAACTTTTGATCAGTCATTTGTCAGTCCAATGTTGTTTTTTGTTTCGTCAAAGTTGGAGGTGGAATACGTTTGAGAATGCCTAGTGGGTGTTTTTTAGAAGAGGTAGATCGACGAGTTCTGTTGAGTTTTATGTTTATTTTCTGTGGTTTTATGTTTTGAAAGGTTGTGAACCTTGTAATTTGGTTTACGGTGGAATTGTGGATGAATGAAATGTTGGATTTGATGGGATTCATGGATGTCATTAAACTTAGTCTATACTAAGTTTAATGACATCCATGGAGGCCTAAAGCGATTCTGAGAATTCGGTTTTCTAGTCGAGTGAGAAGTAATTTAGTAAGGGTAATGTTATGGATCAGGTGATATAAGTGTATGTGGCTACGGGGCAGATATAAGAATGATGGATGAAGATTTTTTTATTGGTGGATATGGAGGTGTTGTTAAGGAGTGTGTACAAGATGTTCATGATACGGTGTGCTTTCCGGATTTTTTCTTGGATATGAGAGGACCAGAGAAAGTGATGCCAAGATATTTAATTTCCTTGTACCCTGTAAACAGGGTATTGGTTGGTGGTTAATTTAAAGGCCAGGTAGGTATAAGGGTCTTCATCAAGGCTGTAGTGAGCCAGGTTTATGTGTTCTAGATGGATGAGGCTGTGATATGCTCGGTGACCGTCAAATTAGGCGGGATCGATCTAGATTGTGATTGGTTGTGCCGGCCAATCGGGTGGGACCGGATGGAAGGCGGTCAGGAGAAGAATGCTCAGGGATCGGACGGCATAGGTCGCCCGGACCGCCTGTGCGTTATGTGTTTATAAAATTCTCATCAGTGCTCGCGGCGAACTGTTACCTTCGACTTTTTATTGTGCTAGGGATAGGGAATCTAAAGCATCGTTTAAACAGTAAGCAAAGTTGCGCAGGTAATACATAATACATCTGCGACACAAGCAGCTAATAACAGTTTTAAGGCCTATACTAATAGAAAGTCTTGACCTTCCAAAGATGGTGACATCACTGCGCGTCGACGTTACCGGATCATTACATGAACGTGTCGCCTACACCCAGAGGTGCATTATCTGGCACATTGAGCTATGAATACATTCCTAGCTCCATGATCTGGTACCTCTTCGAACAGAAGTGACGTTTCTGTTCGCTTCCGGTCAAGAATCGGCTCTGACACTCTACTTTCATCTATCCGAGTAAATATCAGAAAAAATTCACAAGGAGTGGTGCAATTGACTACGGAAGAAATTATTAGTGCTACAACAGAACATACTTTCTTGAATTATTTATAACTTTTGAAATTTTTGAAAATTCAGAAAGTTCAAAGAAACTGAAACCTGCATCATTCTTTTAAGCGTCCATTGTCATATCCATACAAATAACTAAGGAACAAATTGTAGCTGTTTTTGTAAAAATGTTTTTTCGCAAATTGCATTAACTTCATCAAAGAATTTCGCGAAAACCACTCATTGTTGTTTTAAATGTAC
Source organism: Teleogryllus oceanicus (assembly GCA_964035755.1). Lineage (NCBI taxonomy): Eukaryota > Metazoa > Arthropoda > Insecta > Orthoptera > Gryllidae > Teleogryllus > Teleogryllus oceanicus. Next base: position 28,130,858 of record CAXIVR010000001.1, read on the forward strand.
CTGGCCTTTTTAATGATTTGATACTTTGGAATATATTTAATTGAAGATAAAAATCTCAATCTTCAAATTTGATATTTTGCTATCTGAAGTGTTTTCCAAGTTTTCAAAAAGATGGTTCACAGGAAATGGGACTATCACATTTTTATCGTTCTTTGTTACATAGGAGTAGAAAATTTAAAGAAAACATTGGAGATATTTTAGAGATGATAATTCATTAATACTTATTTAAATTTCATGCAAAAATTTTGAAACGTATTTTCGAAGTTATTCATGATGTTATTTGAGAGAGTTAACTTAATAAAGAAATTAAAAAGAAAAACCGGTCCATTTAACCTAACCCTACCCTACTGTTGGAAGATATACAATCGAAATAACGTTTTTCATCATTGAATTGTTTATAGTTAAAATGTTGGGAAGGGATTTTGGAGCTGAAGAAAATGTGCGCAGATGATACTTCTCCATGCGTCACAGACAGTTTTTACTGTTCTTTGACTAAATAAATCAAATCAAATAAATCGCAAGACGTTGTATGCCCAAAACACGATGTCATCAGACATAATGAATTATCTGGCACCACTTAAAGCCACGAGATGTGAAGAGCCTCTTTCGGAACCTGACTGACTTAAGTGGACCTACATGCGCCACTCGGAAGTACTGGGTGTCTTGTTTTTATACTCAATCTTAGGAGGGAGGAGGCATTGCAAAAAATATAAACACAAGTATATACAATAGTGTTTTATTCTGTACGCAATTGAGGAATTCGTGGTATTCCCTAACCTCGTACCTTAAACTCAATCTCAGAGAGTAGAAATACTGTACTGTCACGAAAGAATATTATTTACTTATCTTATCAATTCTTTCCCAATTGAGCATTGGGGTCCTGCAGGATCTTAGGGACTATCCTCTTTTATACATAAACGATAAGCCCTCGATCAATATGCCTTTGCAAATAGTTTTTATTAGACTGGAGCGATGTTTTCTTATCTATCCCTTTCAAAAATGCTCATTTCCATCTGAATTCAGAATTCAACTTGTATATGGATTGGGGAAGGATTCCCAGAATTTAAGAAAACATGCACAGAATATTATTTTCCCCATAGTACGTCACACACAGTTTTAACTGTTTTTGCCATTAAGTTGTAGCACTCCGGGGACACCTCACATGGAGTGTCGAAAACATCCCAGGGCTGACCCACACTCCTGCTTCCCCGTCGTGTCCGTCGTCAACTTTGCCCGGTTGTTCCTAAAACGATCTGGGGAAGGATGCATGCATTACACATGAAACGATTAGAAAACCTTTAACAATGTGAATTTAATAGATCAAATCTTATTCTGGAAATACCCGAGGTAAAGCCTCTGGCTACAAGGTTTCTGAATCTAAATCTAACTTTTATAGTGGTCGTTAACGTAACAAACGTGTATTTCTCAGAAAATTTAAGCGTTTAAAATTATTGTAATTATATGACTTAATTTTATTATTAATTTATTATTAAAATTATATGATTTTAAGGTTTAATTCGCATAAAAAGCGTTGGTAAATATGCGTTGGACAGACTCAAGGATGTTTTATGTTAATGCGAGGACCGAAGGCCCGAGCTTCGTCCTCAACGTGGAAACGAAGTTTCACAATTCTGCGGGAAAACTTCTGATCTGAAGGAAGGAGCTTCTGATTCAAACTCCAAACCAAAGTAAATGACTTGTGTCTCGGAAGAGCAGAAGCTCTCAAATCGCTCGACCCCGCTCGGCGACGTCTTTGCGGCCTCGCTTGAGCAGTGCGTTCGCGGCCGGAATAGCAGTTCGGTCGAGTTCACCGGATCTCCAGATCCGCGCCTCGTATCGACTACGTGATAGTTGGCAGCAGTGGCGCCGATGGTGCTAAGTGCCCGTGGTCACGCTCGCCGCTCAAGCAAGTTCTCTCGGACGCGGACACGTGAAACAGCCACACTTACTGGAGCGAAGGGCGACCTTACTAGATGCTCACTCTGACAAGTGACAAGTTATGAACTTCCTTCATGCCCTCTCTCCGATATAAGTGACCGATATAGATTTCGGCTGCGATTCATGTAGACGTCCCCCCCCGCCCGCGCGTCAACGTGAGTCGCAGGTGGTACGCGCGTGTGGTTCACGGCGTTAGACCCGTAAAACCCACGTCAAGCGTGAGTGCCCAAGCGTGGTGTCATACTATGCTGCTGCCCAGAAGCACTTTGTCGTAATTCTGGAATGCAGAATACTCCAAAGATCTCGGGCGCAGAGCGGCGGCGCGTCGATGGCATACTTCCCCCGCAATTCATGCTCCTTCACCCACTGGCCCCAGCCTTTAACAAAGGACAGGCCTTCCCTCGCCGCGTGCCAGAATGGATTAGTGCGTGGGTGAGCAGAGTTTCGCCACTTTCCTGTGTATCTAAGTTTTGCGAGCTCCAAGGCTACGTGAAATATAATTTAAAATTCTATGTCGAACGAACGCGGCCTTCCCATTACAATATAAATAAAATAAATATAAGCAAATGGAAGAACGGTACTGTTTGCTGATGACAACTCGGACATGTCGCTTGCAATAGATGGCAACAGATATATGATTTCAGAAGTTTGAAATTGGTTTTGTACTAACAAATTAATCGTTAACGAAGAAAACCGGTTTCCATGCATTTTTGCATTTCAAACCGGCAATCGCATGCTCCATTAAAAATTAACAACGTGCAATTGGCTGACGTTAAGATAACAAGATTTAATGGGTCTCTCAGTTCAGTCAAACCTCATATGGAATATCCATATAACTGAATTAAACGGTAATTTAAGTTCATTACGTTACACATACAGAAACCGTTACAATCCCACGCTTGAGCCGGATGCGGTCGGTTGGGGGCGGTTGTCATTGCCAGATTTGCGCGCCTAGGCCGTGAGGCGACGTGCTGAATAGAGGGACCCGCTCTAAAATAACCTATTGAGAAAGGTGAGTCTGGGATGACGGTGCAAGACCCCTAGAGAAGGCTGGTCGTCGACCATTCTGGACGCCTGACAGCATGGAAGCGCCGAAGGGAGGGGCGAGCCCTGAGAGTACTTTACGCGACATCGACTGCGCCCACGCGGGATATGTCGAGAGTCGAAAGACTGAGTGATATCTCCGGTGATATGATAGCACGCGGTTTTCCAGGCGAAGACCGGTTTGGCGTCAGGCCATGAATAACGGTGGTTAAGGGACTCAGCGTTCGACATCATCGCACCACGCGTTGCTCTCCTACTTTAGAGTAGTGGTACTGTGCTAGGTCGAGGGACGGTCGCTGGGTTTTATAGACTAAGGGAAAGAAGTTGCCAGAGATTTTTGGTTAATGCTTGTAAATTTAACTTGTTAAGTATTGTGTAAATATATGTAAGTATTTTATTTTAGAATCAGTCGTCTGCGTTTTAAAATCCCAGTACGTCACAATACCAATGAATTTGTTTTATTTATTTAAGTAATCTCTAAAGTTGGTGACTTTATCATTGGTTTCCATCACATAACTACTACCACTACGAACATTGCTAATTGTCTTCTCTTGGGCAGAAAAATGGGACTTGAGCCCCAATTTGCCCAAGAGACCTTCCTTTAACACCTCGTATTTCGGCAATAATCGCTGCGACTGGGTCCATTCTGTTTAGCGTTTAACGTTTAGCCCTGCCTCATCCTATTCCTCCGATTTACTACGTGTCTCTTGAGATAGCCTCATCATTTTCAGCGATTTTTCTGCAACTGTTGGCTTCCTCCTCTTCCTCACTAGAGTTTGAATGGGGCTGGCGTTTGAAGAGATCCTCCGCTCTGCCACTTGATCAGTTGTGTTGATCTGTAAATAATATATAATAGAAGGATTTTCCGATATCTTTTAATTTACTCAAAAATTTTCAAGATGCAAATTAGACACAATTCAAAAAATAAAACTATGATAGAAAGGTGAATTTAAAAAACCACCCTGCCCCATTTTGGTCAATAAGATGCCCAACTTATTGCAATTTATAACACTGATTGAATATGAATAAAAATTAGCTTCAGTCTATTACAATGAAAAAAGTTTATACAATATCTTTCCTTAATTTGTTTATTAAACGGCATGCCAGTTGTGTTAAGAAATATGTGAACTGTAAAAATGTGTAATATTCATTAATATAGAAAACAAGTGTTCTCACTATTTCATATAATTTAAAATAAATTAAAATTTTAAATATTTTGACGTAAAAGGAAATGTTAAATATTTGTTTTATTGCTTGGTGAAACACCAACTAAATGTTGGTATATTTATCTCATTATTGATATTTTAAAAATACCCGAGTGGTTTCTGACATCCATATAATATACTGTATAATAAGAAAACATTAGGTATAATGTAATTATCTCAAATTATGAATTTATAAATCTAGTTGAACGTAAAAAAGAAAGATGGCAGACAGAGGAGTGCCTGAATACAAAAATTATACAAAGCATTGAAAAATGAAAAATTATATCTGCCAGAGAATGACATAGATGATATTATTTGTTTAGACTTTACTTTCTCACTTCATAAACATATTTTTAAACCGTCTGCTCAGAAGAATTTAGATTATTATAAAATCATTTTTATTTATAGACTATTGCAATGAGGCCATTGCTTGTCGCCAGACCCAAACTTCCCCCTCTGTCACGCCAATTAGGACAGCCCCTGATTCGACACGGCTCTGCGCAAGACGCGCGAACACGCGCCTGTCGTTTTATTCACATATTTACAACTAGGGTGGGATCGTCTCCCGGGACAGCCCCTCAGGCAAAGAAGGGGCGGCTGCCCGCCAATGTTCACACTAGGCACCGGAACAAGTGAATTATAGAGATCCCGGCTACTGTTTCCATAATCCCATAGGACTCGTACAATCATCACGGAGACAGCAGAAAGGACTGCTTTGTTCATCTCTGGTGTACTGGTCAAAACACACGCACAACAAAGACCACCAATCAGGCGCCCAGAAAATGACATTAGTTAGGAAATGCCCTATAGGCTTCCGACTCGCGTCGAATATTCTAGAAATGGAGATTTCAACCAATAGCATTTGCAATTCTGATCACGTGAAGGAGCGATGTGCGAAGTTAGAAAAGAGAGTGGGGATGCGAAGCAGGAAGCTCGAGAGAGAGTAGGATTTTTATCAGAAGACATAGAAGGCGAGAGAACGGCATAGAAAACAGGCTGATGTGTAGTTGGAGCCAGCGATTAGTGTTGGCCGACCAACGGAGTGCAGGCCGCCCCGTTTGAAATCACAAACTGGAATTTATTCCGTTTCAACGGGCCGGCGTAGATTCGTAAGAATCGATAGTACAGCCGAGTTATCGAGGCTGATCTGATACGGATAGGGTGGCGTATTGACGGCCCTTTCCGCTATCCACCGATTGCGGCTCATTTCATCCATTTCCTGACTACGGGCGTCGGATCTGCGAAGTACTGGAACGGGAAGGAAGGCTGGCGCCGAATGAACTGCTGCTTCCGGCTGGCTGCGCCTTGCTGCAACGCGGTCCGCGACAGCGTTTGATTTGAGGGCGACCACAGGTGTGCAATCATCGAAAGAGGTAGAATCAACGACTATCATTTTGTATTCATTCTAAAGACATTCAAAAAAGAGTCATCTATTGTAAAAGTAATATTAGAATTTAATTTAAGAAACTTTCAGACCAAAATGTGTTTTACAAGCAATAAACGTGTTCTTGCCATTCAGGCGATTAACACTTAAAAAGGAACATGACTTTGTAGTTATTATAACTTAGTAATAGTAGTGAACCCGGTGCACGCCCTCATTAACAGAGTGCTCACCCCTGAGGTGCTCATATGCCGGTGCCAGGTGTCAAGTAAGTGCCCGTTTGGCGCCCTTGATCTATAAAATTAACGCGCACACCTGTCATCTGATTACCGACACACTTCAGTGTGACGGTGTTTCCCCCCCCCCCTTTTGTGAGGTATCCAGACCGTGTGCTACGCGCATTGCTCACATGCGTGGGTTGCCGTATACGGCAGGACGGGTTCATCATATACTTGGCGCCCAACGTGATTTTTTTGTTAATCGAATTTGAAGCTTGTGTCTGCTGCATTAAATTTTATTTTAAATATTTTTGTTAATTTTTATTAATCAGTGCTTCAACACTTGCTTAACTTTACTCCTGTGAGGGATGCACCTGGTTCCTACATCATTTTATGTTATTACTGTTTTTCATCATTGTTTAATGTTCTGTTCATATTGTTTTCATAGTGTTATGTTCTTTCACAGTGCTATCTAAACCTTTTCAGTGTTTTTGTGTAATTTTGGTATTTTTGTTTTTGCTATCATTTTACTTTTGTGTAACGCGCTGTAGGCGTAATTAGCATCCATACCCCGCTACGAGTATTGCACAACCGAAAATGTCTGACGATAGAAATACTATAGATGAGGAGGGCACTGACCTCGCACTTCAATGCGAAACAACCTCCGAACAGGCGACGGCCGACCCGACCGTCGCAGCTGTCGGTTTTGACCGCGGTAGCTACGCCCCAGGTAGAGCCAGCCCCCCAACCCTCCACCGTTTCGCCTCTCGCTCAGTCCACGCTAACGGTACCTACCGACCAGACGATCCTTTTAATTACCAGCTTAATGTCTGAACTTGATGAAATGAATACTAAATCTGATAAAATAAATACTAAAATTGATGAAATGAGACATGAGCAAAATACTAAAATTGATGAAATGAGACATGAGCAAAATACTAAATCTGATGAAATTTATTCTAAATTAGATATAAAAAATGCAAAATTTGATTCTTTAAACTTTAAATTTGATGAACAGCGTAAAGATTTTGATTCTAAGTTTCAATCTCTTGAGACGATTAAATGAACAACGCACTGTTTTCACCCAATTTCAAAGTGACGTTTGTCAGCAAGTCGACTCGGTCAACACAAAAGTCAAAGAACAGAATTCTGAAATTGCTTTTCTCGCTTCTGCTGTTAACGGCAATTCGCTCCAGGTGTCTGTACTTAAAGAACAACTATCAACTATCAGAACAACTACCAGATAAAGAAATGCGAATCAGTTCAATCAGAAAAAAGGAAAACAGGTCAAAAAACCTTAAAGCAATGGGCACGTGATAAAGTTAAAAATACTGTAACTGAAATCTCACACCACAAAAGCGAAGTTAAAATTAAATTACAGGGAGTAGATAATAAGATTGAAGATTTTCACGAGATCGTGAATAATAAAGTAGAAAAAGCAACAGTAATTCTGCACCAACAATCGCTATTGGAACGGAAGGAGGTAGAATCTAAATTGGTTGAAATTAAACAATTAAAATTAGTACACAAATTTAAGTTAAAAGTAAAATGTTTTCTGCTGCAAAACTGTTTCTATACAATTAGAGACTATACTGATCGTCAAAAAGAAAAGTAATGTTTACTTTAACAAAACCAAGATATAGTATAATGAATTAGTATTTGCATTGTATAATTTTTAAAAAAAGTCTCCATATGCCTGTAACAAATAATGTACTTCCGGGTCAAGTGACCCCCATCTCGATCGGGTTTTTGTCCAGTTTCCTTGATCCATTGAGCAAATGATGAGATGGCCCCTTGATTTGCTTCTGGACGTAAATGTAGCTTCACTATGCGCACGTTTTGTTGCACTTTCCTTTTTCTTGTAGTGGTAGTAGAGCTTAGGGTGAGTTTCTATTTTGTTAGCAATGCACAAAATCAAATCTGTTCGTTCGTTTACTGTTAAAAATAGGTTTTCTATAATTCGGCAACGAAAATATATAGTCTTTAAAATGTTAATCTCTTGCTTTTTTTAAATGTTAATCGCTTGCTATTATTATTAATATTAGAACAGAACAGAGCGGAGCGGAGCGGAGGCGAGCGGAGGCGAGCGGAGGCGAGCGGAGGCGAGCGGAGGCGAGCGAGGAGCGGAGGCGAGCGGAGCGGAGGCGAGCGGAGGCGGCGGAGGCGGCGGAGGCGAGCGGAGGCGGCGAGCGAGCGGAGGCGAGCGGAGGCGAGCGGAGGCGAGCGGAGGCGAGCGGAGGCGAGCGGAGGCGAGCGGAGGCGAGCGGAGGCGAGCGGGGCGAGCGGCGAGCGGCGGCGAGGCGCGGAGGCGAGCGGAGGCGAGCGGAGGCGAGCGGAGGCGAGCGGAGGCGAGCGGAGGCGAGCGGAGGCGAGCGGAGGCGAGCGGAGGCGAGCGGAGGCGAGCGGAGGCGAGCGGAGGCGAGCGGAGGCGAGCGGAGGCGAGCGGAGGCGAGCGGAGGCGAGCGGAGGCGAGCGGAGGCGAGCGGAGGCGAGCGGAGGCGAGCGGAGGCGAGCGGAGGCGAGCGGAGGCGAGCGGAGGCGAGCGGAGGCGAGCGGAGGGAGCCGAGCCGAGCCGAGCCGAGCCGGAGCAGAGCGGTGCGGAACAGAACAGAATATTTATTTTGCTACTTATTTTTTTAAATTTATTTTACGTAAAAAAAACAGTTAAAAACTGCGTATGACGTGCTATGGGGAAAAGTGAATTGTGTGCACATTTTCAAAATTCTGTGATCCCTACACTAAGTCATATACTACTTAAATTTTGAATTTTTGAAAGGGAGAAAAAAAAACAAAAACTCCCATGTAATAAAATCTATTTTCAAGGATAAACAAGCAATAATTTTTGTATTTTGAAAGGGAGAAAAAAACAAAACAAAAAAACTCCCATGTAATAAAATCCATTTTCAAGGATAAATAGCAATAAATTTTGAATTTTGAAAGGAAGAAAAACTCCCATGTAACAAAATCTATTTTCAAAGATAAATAAGCAATAAATTTTAGCTCTTATTACTTCCTGCCGCGACAACATGGAAACGATAATTTGAATAATTGTATTTCCCACTGAATTCTAGACGACGTGCACAGAAAATGAAGTTACATTTAAGTCCAGAAGCAAAACAAGGGTCCATCTCAGCATTTGCTCAATGGATCAGGGAAACTGGACGAAAAACCTAATCGAGATGGGGGTCATTGACCCGGAAGCTGTAGTACAATAGTTGTTACAGGTTGTTTATACTCATTTATACAGTCCAAATGGTAAATAATGCATTATGTATCATTGTTAAAATTAATGTTACTTTTCTTGTGATGCTCAGGAATGAAAGGTACTTAGGAATACATAGAATACTTCCGGTGGTAGCGTTTTCTAAGGAATTACTAACAATACACAAAACAAACATCAAACAACATTAAAATATTAACATGTTACCAATTACAATTTTTCAAAATAAATCTATTAACCATATTTACGTAGTCTAATTTTAACATTTTTGACATTCTGAGGGAAAGTCTCCAGCACTGTTGCAGGTAATTTGATCCAATTTTGTATCGTTCTGTTTATAAATGAGAATTTACCTACATCTGTTCTCTGTTTTCTTTGCCGAATTTTGAAACCATGATCCTTCTGCGCGACGTAAGTTGCTTTGATGGTCTTTCCCGTACTTTACCCCACGGACGATCCCCTCTTATTGATTTGAATAATGCACAAAGACGGGATTTCTCTCTGCTTTTTTCCAAGGTTCCCAGGATATAAAATCAGAATTTGAACGTCCTCTCCTAACAAATTTTGCAGCATATTTTTGTACTTTCTTGAGAGATTTTATTTGCCCTAAACGATAAGGGTCCCAACATATGCAGCCAAATTCTAACATCGGACGTACTAGAGACGTGTACCCTAATTCCATTGATTTTCCACTTCCTTTTCTAAGTATTCTAATTACAAAGTGTAATGCCTTCCACGCCTTTTTCACTACATAGTTTACATGTTCTGTCCAACTCAGATCCTCATTTAGTACAATTCCCAAATATTTACAGCATTTACCCCTCGGAATATCCTGATTTCCTAATTTATATATGATGTTGTCTGTCTTTCTAGAACGCGCGAATCTAATAAACTTGCACTTGCTGGGATTTAATTTCATTTCATTTGTGATAGCCCATGATTCTGGCTTATCTAAATCAACCTGTAATTTTTCTGTATCTCTTGTGTTCTTAATTTTCCGATAAATTATACAATCATCTGCAAAAAGACGTATTTTTGATTCAATTCCCTGGCAAATATCATTAATATACGCTATAAACAACAACGGACCTAGGACACTTCCCTGTGGCACGTTACTTCCGCCCTCGAAGAGAAATTTGACCCGATTCGCACCCGTTGAGTACGCGAGCTGAGAAATTCTAGAATCCAGAGAGCAGTTCTTCTGTCTACGTTAAGCTTACTAATTTTTGGTATTAATTTATCATGGGGAACGAGGTCGAACGCTTTTGTGAAATCTATAATAATTGCATGGACAATGGAACCTTTATCGAGAGAATCAGCAATGTCCTGACTGACAGTGACTACCTGACTCTCGCATGAATATCCTTTTCTAAAACCGTGTTGCCCTTAAGTTTTTATGTCTTGTAAAATGACTTCCACTGTTTTGACATGTGCACCAACAATATGAATTATAAATGACTAGGTATTTTATTTCATCAGTAATATGGAAATAAGTGAGGAGAATAGGGAATGAATATATTTCATGCATTAACCTTTTGCATGTTTCTGTAGCAGTGTTCCCAGATGTAAAGGTTGCTGTTTTTTTTGCATTTGCCTAACATTCCAACTGAATTGCCCTAATTCCACTTAAATCCTCTCTTCCCTTTGACAAACAAACCAATTTCCCCACATCCACCTTCATTTGCACTTGTCTAACACTACCAAGAACTGCATTTTCAAATGTGTCTGTCCTGAAGTAATGAGCACGTTGCTGCATTTACACAGCTTATTTGTAACTATACTGCCAGTCCTGTTGCACCCCCTCCACCCCTTCCCATGATAGTTTTCTCAATAGAGTTCTCAATTCTATCCAGCTTCTGTGAAACCGACATGAACCTGAGTAATAGTCAGGAAAGAGAACAAAATAGCACCAAAGTAGCCATCAGTAGCAAAAATTCCCCTTTCATCTGAAATTATATTTAGAGAATTCAGTTTCTTGGCATTTTATTCTGTAGTAATTTCAAAATGATTTTTAAGCTTTTTGAAATGTCCTTTAATGAAAGATTTGTATTGTATATTTTTCCTTCAAGCAAATAATTTTTATTAATTAGCAATACTGATGTAATGAGTGTCAGTTATAAGTTATGTGAAAAAGTTTCCTGTAAGTCTACTTGCAAAATTATGATTATTGTAGCTTGGCATTTTGTTAGAATATGTTCATATTTCCTGTTCGATAGCTATCTTAATTGTGTTTTTTGTCCAGTGTCCCTTGATCCTTTGAGAAAATCCTACTAGGGTCCTTAGCTTTGCTTCTGGTTTTCTCGATGACTGAAATGTCACATACAGTTTTTACTTTTACTTTTTTTAATCACATCAACTACTATTATTTTGCAACAAATGTGAGGGATTTTGTTGGAATAAGAGGAAAAGAAGTAAAATTGTTAATGACCTTTTTATTAAAAGATCCCAAAATAAAATCAAAATATCTTTTTGTACAATGCAAATAGTTTATGAAGATAATTATGTGTATTAATAAAAAGGTCATGCACTGTAAGATATTTCAAGAACAAGCAACAAAGGGTACTGATAATTGTTCATGCCCAATGGCTTGTGGCTCTCATTATATGTAAAACAGCAGTTTTACATTGCTTTTCCCTGCAAAATATAAAATGTCAGTTACCATTATTTACACACAAACGCCACCTATGTCCTCTTTTCTGTTACAATTATTTTTTTATAGTAGCTTTGATTAGATGTGCTTGTGTATGGCCAGCTTTTGTGGCCCATTTTACAGCCTTTCATATGTGCGCTCAGTGCCCAATGTGGGCTCTCCTGTGAATCTAGTGTGTATAAGCGAGACAATGGGAGATGTGGCTACAGTGTGTCACTCTAGCAGTAGCAGTACTCTACGCTTATACACCATCAATACTTCCTTGGTAGGTAGTGTAAATTCACCCATTCCCATCACTGCCTTATGCTTCTCCAGTGCACCTGAAGGCATCTCAGTGAATGTGGTAGCCACTGGACTTGCTAATGGAGCTGTGAGGTGAGTAAATCAATATTTCTTCTTGATTGTCAAAATATGTTTACAAATAAAAGTATCCAAAGTTTTTTATGACAATCCTTTATTCAGTAATTTCACAACGTTTTGTAACTCATTTTGTTACATCTTCAGGTGCTAAACTTAATGTAAGTTATGTGGTATCAACTGTGCGAGAGTGAGGTATTTCATAATGGTTCCTTAAATGTTCTGCTGATGTGGTAATTCAATGGGATAGCGTTCCCTCATTAAGTTTAGCACTTGAGGATGTAACAAAACGAGTTACGAAACGTTGTGAAATTACTGAATAAAGGATTGTCATAAAAAACTTTGGATACTTTTATTTGTGAGGTGAGTATTTTTTGTAAATATGCTTGCTTTGTTGCTTGTTTATTTTAATCCTTATTATTATGGTTAATATTCAGATTGAAATACTCAAAATATTCCACTGAAATATCAGTTTGCCTTGGAAGATATTGTGGAGCGGTTTCCACCAAAGCTGGTTAAATTCTGGTGCTCAGGAAAAAGTGCACAAGTTGATCTCTAGCATTTTTATTTCCAAAATATTGAAATAAAGATTAATTTTATGAATGAAACTATATAATATTCTATTGCAATCAGAAAGTGGGTCATTGCGAGTCATAAGTATGCTCTAAATCCCTTGCACCAATTTTGTTTTGGAGAAAAGTGTCTGATCTTACAGTTCAAAAGATACTAGAATCAGACATCATATGTGTTTCAACTTGATATTGTGGACATATTTACAAGCTGCCAACTGCCACAGACATATCTCTCTCTCGCTCCCTCAGCTGATGAGCTTCTGCTGCCTATGGTTGGTATAAGGTTGTGATAATCATTGAGAATGAGAGATGATTCATTTCCTCTGTGGTATGCAGTGGTATATTTATATGCAGTGAATTTAAGCCTGTACTTTATTTTTATAATTAATGAGAAGTAATCATGTCACCCCATCTATCAATATTGGTATTACCAGAATTTTTCTAAACCGCTTGAATGATTTAAGTGTAAGAAGAGCAGTTCTTGTAACTCGAGTATGGAAATGCATTCTTTAGAACCTATCTTTTCCAATATACAATTAAATACATAAAAAAAAAAATTAAATATTTACTAGTCATTTTATACAGGGCATACTTTTGGGTATCAAATAACAATGAGTCAGTTTAGAATGAACTGTCTTATAGTGTTTTTATTCTAGAAATGGAAAGAAACATGACAGTATAAACACTGACAAGGAGAAGAGGTTTAGTTGGAATAGGAAATTGTTTAATGCTTGCTGTAACAGGCACTGTGAGCTGTTCCAGTAGTAAGGGAGAGAAGTTTCTTTCACCTGTGTTTTTCAGAGCGAAGCAGCAAATTTTTACATGAATAATTATTTTACATGCAAAAAAGGAAATCTATTACTGGTATTTAAAACGTGCATTGCCTTCTAAGAAATTGAAACATTGACCAATTTTTGAAATTGTAAAATCCCCTAAGTGATAATATATGAAGAAATTAATAACAAAATATGAATAAAGTTGTCTTTTTTAGAGAGGAGGCTCAGGCCATTAGACTTGCTCTTTCGTCTCCCTTCCGGAGTTGGGTAGTAACAAACCACCGAAAGGCTACCCTATTTGTATTTGTATTGATTTTGATCAATGTATAACATGCCTAATTTCTTCATGTGTCTTGTTCATATAATGAAGTGCTTGGGACAGTATGCAGTGAAGTCACACTTTGTCCAAAATCAAGAAAATAACATTTACGAGCTGCAGGATACAGAATTATGTATTTATTATTTTTTAATGTTTGCCACTTGAAAAAATTTTAGTGAAGATTATTTTCAGTTGGTCATCTCATTGAGCCAGTCTTGGTGGTGCAAGGGTTTTGGATAATACCCGATTATGGAGGGCCCAGGTCTGTGGATTTAAGTACTGTGTAAGACATACGTCTTTCTACCATGTGGCATTTTACAATGAACATCATTGCACATCTTTATCATCCCTTACATAACAAATGCAACAGAAGGCTTCTGCATATATACTTGTTGGTTCAGTCATGAGGCAAATTATTTCAATTCTTAATTAAGTCAAACCAAATTTGAGAGTGTGGTCAGTGAATAACATGAAAAAATGATTCACATTCATTTAACAAATGTTGACAGACTTGTGCTGGAGCTATAATACTCAGTATCATTTTTTCATTCCATCAATTTTTAATGCTTTCTTCATCAGCTTCAATCTTTCGCGGTTCGTCTCGAACTATTACTTCATCAAACAGATGTTTAGATTTAACTGACCTTTATTTTCCATAAATCGTAGTTACGCTCCGTCAGCAATTCTATTCTTGCAAAAGGTGAAGCCATCGCATCACTCATTATTCTTACGATGATTACGTTGAATGCAACCACGCTCTGCTACCAAATTCTTACTTGTTATCGGCAGTGTTCGTACCATTAACGGATAACGTCCAGTAAGAATAAGGTTTACAACTCAACGTAGATCCTGTTATTTCAGCAGACCAGTGAGTCATACAATCCCACGAACAAGTGAAAAAACTTGTACATAGTTACAATACTATTATGCTTTTGCTTTTATGTTACAAATAGTACCATATCACATAGTACACAAAATACTTAATAAACTAACTGCTACACAAACTACACAAGTTCTACTACTAACAATCATTTTAGGAGTTTATTTTACCATCCGACAAGCATATGAATATATTGAAGCCCCATTTACCATTGCAGATTCAGTTCATGGTTCATCCTTTTTTATAGCCACAGGATTCCATGGACTACACGTCATTACTGGTACAACATTTCTCTCAGTATGCCTAATATGACACATAATATTCCATTTCTCATCCAATCATCACTTTTGATTTGAAGCAGCAACAAGATATTGACATTTTGTAGATATTGTATGATTATTCTTAAACATTTCAATTTACTGATGAGGTAGATATTTATTTAGTATCTTAATTACTTCTATTAATATTTTTTTCTTTCCTATCTACCATTTTAATATCCTTATCACTAATTCTATCTAAAAAAAAGACTTCTAGGTCGAGAAAAAATTTCTCCATTCGATTGTGGGTTTGATCCAAAGAGATCAGCCCGCTTACCTTTTTCCCTACGATTTTTCTTGATTGCAGTCATTTTTCTAATTTTTGATGTGGAAATTGCTCTAATTATACCCACTATAATCATTCAAATATCTTCTAATCTATCATATTGACTTTTCACACTAATATTTTATATCATAATTCTTCTCCTTGGCTTATCTCATGAATGAAATCAAGGAGCCTTACAATGAGCAGAATAGGGATTATAGTTAAATATAACATTTGAGTTGCATTAAAAAAAATATTAATTAATTCAATTAATCTCAATTAAGTTCAACCTGAAAGAAAGATTATTTCAATCCTTAATACTTAATAAATACTTAAATTTTTAAAAAAGTTAAATAAAATAATATACCTATCTTTGTTTTCAATTAATTACCTACTAACATAAATGTCTCCCTAACATCTTCCATGTTATACTCTATACATTAGCTATTTAAGTAATTTCCCATACAAATCAAAAATATAGTAAAAATGAACACTCAAAATATAAATCTTAACAAATAATACTTAAAATAATTAAATTGATATTCCTGATTGATTGTTATCTTATATAAATATATAAATATCCCTTGACCTCCACATTCTTCTCCTCATCCACAATCAATAACATGAGCAATTTTTAAACCACCTTACAAAGGATATAAACTAATTATATAAGTAGAAATATAAGGCATAAATCATATAGAACCTAAAAATCTCACAAAATAACAATTCTTCAAACAAAATCTATCATAATTTACCACTATAGACAATTCAAACCTTATTCAACCAAAAAAAAAAAAAAAAAAAAAAAAAAAAAAACCTCACCACCAAAGCCAAAGTCCTCATGTAAAAAGGTAAACAAATTATTCTAGGAGTACATAACATCACTCATGATAATAATGAACCACCAATTACAGATATTAATACCCAATTTCATCACCTAAACAATGTATTCTTTTAAAATTAAATTCACCTACCATAACATAGTAAATCAAACAAAAAGTATAACAAACAGTTAATCCAGTAGAAAGGAAAATAATATAAACATTAATAAATTAGAATTTCTTATTAATCTCAATTCCAAAATCAAATCCTTTGAATAAAATCCAGACAAAAAAGGCATACCACATACGGCTAAATTAGAGATCAAAAAGCATACATATGTCAATGGGAACTGATCAATAATGCCACCTACACCACAATGATCCTGATATCATTTAAACCATAAATAATCACACCAGCACATATAAATAATATAGCTGTAAATAATGCATGAGTTAATACATGAAAAAAAGCTAAATCATAATAACCCAGTCCAATAGTTCTTATCATAAGACCTAATTGACTCAGTGTAGACAAAGCAATAATCCTTTTCAAATCATCTGAGCTCTCCTAGTTATAGCTGCCAAAATAATTAATACTATTAAATAGTTTATTTCATCATCCAAACTACCTAAATTATTGATATATAAATAATTTCAACTACCATTACCTATTATTTAAGCAATTGATATTAATACAGCTACATCACCAATACGATTAGATAAATCCGTAATCATACCAGCATTATAATCCAAACCCCCATCCTAATAAAATACTAATTAAATTAGGTCAATAATTAAAAACATCACGTTGATAACACAAATATTAATACTAAAATAATAAAACGAGATTAATTTTCAACACCCAATATACACATATCTTTCTAATAAATAACCAAAGAAGAAATATACATTACAAATCTCATAAACAACAATGACTTATAAAAATTATTATAATAACTTACAACAATTAATAAAAATATTAATAAAAATATACTTTGATATCACAAATCAACATTCTTATTAAACTAATAAACCTAAATACTAGAGAAAAAATAATCCTGATGCAAAATTAATATATTTAAAGGAAATCAATGTAAAATAACAACTATATTCACGAAAATAGCCATTAATTTAACTATACAAACCAGAAAATTTATTCCATTTGACTATAAGAAAATAAATATAAAAGCAGCACAAAAATGATATAAAAGCAATCATAAATATACTTAATCATTTCCATCTCATTACTCTATTAATTAATCTAAGCTCACTAATAAATTAAGAGAAGGAAGAGCTGCCATATTTACATAAAAAACAAAATTATATTTTAAACAACAAAACGTCATAATCCCAAAAATATGCATGAAATCATAACCACCCAATTTCAATAAGATACCCGCCAATACTATTGAACCAGAAATAGGAACTTCACCATGAGCCTTAGGCAATCAAGGTTTTAAAAAAAAATTATTCTTAAATAAATATAGAAACTATTAATCTCATCAACTCCATAAAAATATAGAGTTCCATTCCTTCTATAAAAATTCAATAAACCAATTAATAATGGCAATGATACCAACAATGTATAAAATAACAAATAAATTCCAGCCCAAACACACTCAGGTTAATAATCCTAAAATCAAACTTTCAAAGAATATATAAAAACAAAATGTCAACTAAAAACATATCAAAAATTAAATAAATAAATAAAAAATTAAACCATATGACAGTAAACCAAAACCTCAATTATAACTTAAACCTTCAATATTTCCACTCAAATTATTAGATAATATATAAATAAATGATATAAAAAAATATAAAGTGAACCATTCACCAAAGCATTCCATTTAAAAAAGAAAGAGGGATCATAAATACAAGTAATTAAAAAAAACCCAAAAAGATTAAAAAATACAAAAAATTATAAAAAAAACAACTCATAAGATATTATTCCTAACCAAGATATCATTAAAAAGAAGGTAAATAATATCATATATTCCAAACTCAACTATATAATCAACAAAGATTAGAGATTCCAAAGAAAACTGTAAACTTTAAAAAAAAATAATAATAATAATAATAATAATAATAATAATAATAATAATAATAATAATAATATTTATTGAGTCACAAATACAATTTCAATCGTGTATGATGAGTCAGATATGGCAGATTGAAGTTACATTTACTGTCCAGAAAGTAAAACATTGGTCTTGTAAATCAAAATTAAGAATATCTTTTAAAACTTCTGAGAAGATATATTTTTTTCATGAATCCCCAAAATTAATATTTTAATAAAACTTTCTCTGAATCTTTATACTCTACCATATTTATCATACAATAATCAAATAATTTTCATTATAATAAATCATCCCTACTATAATAATTACTGTACAAACACTAATAATCTGCTTAACTACAGGATCAATTTCATACCCATTTTGATGTTTTTACATTCTTTTTATAATTTTTCTAGGAGGTATATTCATCTATATTACAAGCTTAGCTTCCAATAAAATATTTCAATTATCCACAAAAAACAGAGTAATTAACATCACCTTACGTATCACAACAATAATAATTCTATTCAGTTCAAAAAAATAACTTATTATTACACCCATACAAAAATGACTCCGTTATAAATAACATCATTAATATTACAATAGAAAATAGCAACTTAAATCAATATCTGGGCTGTCCGGGTGACGGCGCGTAGAAGGCTGAGGTGCCGTCGTTTGGACCGACATGTTGCGGTCCTCTTCAGGGCTGTACTGCGCCAGGATTTTTTTTTTTTTTTTTTTTTTTTCATTTTCCCCTCGCCAGTAACCCTGTTGAGGCTGGAATTTATTCAAATATTAGGGCGTACAGTAAGCTCCAGCATTTCTGCTTATGGAGCCCCATGGAAGGGTTCTAACTTAAACAAACTATACTAAATATATTAAACTATATACAATGCCTCTTTGGGCGATTGAAGTTTTTAAACATTAGTTGTTTGAAATAAACAGTAAAAGTTCTAAAACAATGTAGGCTTTCACGGCCGGAGTTGTAGTCAAAGATTTCTTCCGGGCTGAAGGGCCGTGGTCCATTGGAAAACATATTTCCAGACGTTTCGTCCGCAACTACAGCAGACATCCTCAGTGGCGATGTGGTCTCGGACGAAGAATCCTCCTTGAAGGTTCCCCGGTGACTGACGGAAGTTGGTATACTTGTGCAGTTTTGTGAACGCACGTACAGTGCAATGTACGTTCACGCCACTGCGGTGCGACCATTCCTACCCT
This sequence comes from Teleogryllus oceanicus, assembly GCA_964035755.1. NCBI lineage: Eukaryota > Metazoa > Arthropoda > Insecta > Orthoptera > Gryllidae > Teleogryllus > Teleogryllus oceanicus. Next base: position 28,150,096 of record CAXIVR010000001.1, read on the forward strand.
TACGGGCATCTATGGCCAATCCTGCAACATGAAAAGAAAAAACAGATCAGTTAGATTTTAGCCAACTGGCGCGCGCATTGCGTGTGCTGAAATTCAAAGCTTATATTTCAAGTCTCATTTCGCTGTTTCAGATTTCTCTTACTCCAGAAATTGTTTCGGTCGCTTATACTTCGCCCGTTGATCGGGTTCGTATGAAGCGACTTCGGAAATGAGAGTGTTTTCCGAGTCAGCGGCTTTTTTGAAAAATTTAGTACTAATTCTTTTAAGATGCTCTTTTAGCAGCGGCATTGAAACATCGCGATGCAAATTTTTAATTAAAGTGTATTTAGGGGCGCAGAGGGCGGCCCTAAGGCATTCATTTTGAACTACCTGCAGTTTATTTAAATGACTTTCGCAGCAATCGCCCAGCTAGGGCATGCGTAGTCCATTTGTGGCCTGATAATTGCTTTATAAAGCGTGAGGCGTTTGCCGTTGACAGTTTGTTCCGCTTGTGAAATAAGCATCGTAAGCGGCCTCTGGTCTGCCGCGCTTTCTGCCGCACGTTATTTATGTGCAGGCTGAAAGTGAGTGAGCTATCTAATGTCACTCCTAGGTACTTGACATTTTTGGCCCAGTTAATTACGTCTCCACTAAGCGCGAGCGGCTTCGGCTGCGTGAATCGCAGTCGCCGTGTGAAGAGCACGGCCGTGCTCTTACTCACTTGACATTGACCCGCCACAGCTTCAGCCACTCCTGGATCTGAAGTAGATGTTGATCCAAATACTTCTGGAGAAGCTCGATCTTTTTCGACGTGGCTATTACAGCCGTATCGTCGGCGTACAGTGCGAGTTCCGTCTGAGGTGCGAGGGATATCACGCACATAGAGGCTGAAGAGCGTAGGAGCTAGCACGCTCCCTTGTGGCAATCCGGCCCGTATGGCGCGGCGGGTAGATTTAGCATTCAGAAGCGTTACTTGAAACGTTCTGTTTGCTAGGAAAGAGTGGACAAGGTGTATTAGGTAACTAGGAAGGTTCAAGGTATGGAGTTTGTAAGGGAGACCCACGTGCCAAACCTTGTCAAATGCGCTGGCAACGTCGAGGAACACTCCGCCTGTGAATCGGCTCTCGTTGAAGTTGCGTCTTATGCGGTCTGTAATTCGCACAAGTTGGTGCGTTGTGCTGTGGCCCGCGCGAAAGCCAAACTGCTCCTTATTCATTAATGAATTATCTGTAACATATTTTACAAGTCTTTTTAATATAAGTTTTCACACAATTTACCGAGTGTATTTAATAAGCTGATAGGCCTATACGACTCGGGCAGTTTAGGATTTTTTCCCTGCTTATGAAAAGTTAGTACATGAGCATGCTTCCACTGACTCGGAAAGTGCTGAAACATAAATATTGAATTAAACAGTGCGACAAGGAAACACTATGGCTTGTTGCGGCAGCTTCTTCAGGACGTCGTTACTGATGCCGTCTGGGCCGGGAGCTTTTTTAGCTTTCAGCTCTGCAATGGCCGCTTTTACTTCTGCTTCATCTGTAAAACTCGGCTCACCGGCGGGCGCGTGCAGTGCCGCCATTACCGTTTGTTGCACTTCGACAACGTGCGGTATTGGCGGCGCCTCCTCGACCGGTTGAAACTGAGATTCTAAAGCATGAGCAAGGAGTTCCGCTTTCGCCTCATTCGACTCGGCGAATTCTCCTGGGCTGATTTGCAGCGGCGGTACCGTCACTGGGTTCCTAGAAAGCATGCGGTAAATTTTCCATAATGAGTTATCCTCAGGTTTGAGGCCTGATAGAAGTTTTTCCCACTTCTGATTGCGAAATTCGGCTAGTTCGATTTCAACTTTACGCTTCAATCGATTTAGCTCTCGCTTATCAGCGAGGTGTCGCGTGCTCTGCCACACCCTGCGCGCTCTGATTTTCCTGGAAATTAAATTAATCAGAAAAGGAGTTAATGGCTGCTCCTTCTTAGAGGAACGTTGCTTCTCAGCTGCGGCGTTGAGGCTGTCAGTCACAGCTTCGGCGAATTTAGCTGCTCCAGTTTCTATCTGCTGCGGATCTGAAAGAGCGGTTGCGTCTGGAATGCGCTGCCGCAGCTCCGTCTGAAATTGTTTCCAATTAGTGCGCCGCTTCTGCGTCGTAGGTGCAATAGACAGTGCAGCGCCGCCGCGTCTCATCTCTGCGATTACTGGGAAGTGGTCTGAGGAAAGTTCATAGGTGGTGGTTAGAATAGGCGAATAGTGGAGTTTATGGCAAAGCGCGATATCTAAAACATCGGGCCTACCATTCGTCGAGTTAGGATAAAAGGTGGGTGAGGCGGGAGCAAAAATCACGCAGCCGTTTGCGTCGGCAACTGCTTTCAGCTTACGGCCGCGAGGGCAAATGATGCGGGAACTCCAGGCCGTGTGTTTGGCATTAAAATCGCCAGCCACAATTGTTGGAGTTGAGTGCGCCTCGACTAGTTTAGCAATATTTGCAGCTAGTTGGGCGCACGTTTCCGCGGAGCGGTCGGGACGAGCGTAAAGAGAGACAAGTCGCAACGGCCCACGCTCCGTCTGCACGACAACAGCAGTGGCCTCGGCGTGCTGCAGCTGCGGGAGAACTGAAGCATAATGTTGCGTCTTATTAATATTGCTGTTCCGCCTCCTCTATTATTGGCGGCAGTCGTGTTAGCTGCTTGCGCCGTTCTGTCGTTCCGGTAGCAGATATATCCTGGAAAATTAAGAGAAAGATGCGGGCTTAGCCATGTTTCACCCAGCATCATGACAGAAATATTGTGCCGAGCGAGAAAGCTGTGTAGCTCTGACTGCTTCACTCGCGCGCAGATGCCGTTGCAATTCCAGAAGGCAACGGTGCAGCTATTCCTATAAAAAGAAGGAGAAGCAGCCATTATTTAAGGTACAGAGATACGAGGTGGGGGCGAGGACGAGGAAGAGCGTGTCTCGTCCGTCGCTTCCGCCGCAGCGGCCGGCGTCACCTCATGGGAGTGCACAAGTAATTGTGTCACTACCACTTTGAGGATGGTCGCCGGCCACTCAGCTGGATCGCAGCCGGACACTGCTCGCATGAGCGCCTGCGTCACTCGCACAAAGTCGATCCCGTTGCGGGCGAGATCGTCAATGGTGCGATGCAGCACGCGCTCCTGCTCGCTCAGAGAGGAGGGGACGGGGATTGCCTCCGCCGACCTCCTTCGCCGCTCCACGCGGCGGCACGCTCCTCGCGGGCCGCGTTGGCGGCCCGGTCTGCTCCCGGGGTTGGCGGGTGCGTGGGACCAGGGCGTCCGCGTACGTCCGCTCCTGGCAACGCTGCTGCCGCTGGGCTCGTGGACGTTCGCGTCTCTGCGAACGCTGAGACCGCGGTGGCTGCGGCGGAACGCCTCCGACCGGCCGCTCGCCTCTCTTGATGCCAGCACGCCGCTGGCGGTCCCGCTGCTGCGCTCGAGACGCTGCTGCTGGGCCTGGTTCCCCTGAAACAGCGGCGCTTTACTCGGGGCAGCCTTGTACTTCGCGCCGTGATTATCGCCTGGCAGTTGGAGCAGTTACGCTCCGCCACCGGGGGCTTTAGGCCCCGCGGGCACTGCGTGGCGTCGTGGGCGTCCCCACAGTTCCTGCAGCGCGTGCGGCGCTTGCAGTTCCGTGCCACGTGCCCGAAATCCAGGCAATTGTGGCACTGCGTGGGCCCGCGCGGTAGCCGATACACCTCCACGCGGACGCGGAGGTATGAAGGTTACCTCCCGAAGCGCCCGGCGGCGCTCCGAATCCCGCAGGGTGGCGATCACCAGGGGCAGTGGTCTGCCCCGTCGTCCCGGCCGCTGGCTGCATATCCACTCCAGCTTCCGCACCTGAAACCCAACAAGTTCCAGGCTGTCATAGAGCGCCTGAAATGGGAGCTCCAACGGTATGCCCCGCAAAACATACCGAAGGAGCTTTTCGTTTCCTGTGGAGTACGTGTGGTACTCCACAGACTTCTCCTCCAGGGCGGCGAGCACATCTCGGTGCGCTTCGAGGGTCTCGCACCTAACCTTTACGGCGTCGCCGGCCACCTGTGCGGTGACCGCGGCGTCGCCGCCGGCCGCATGCAAGGCCTCGAGGAGACCAAAGATGTCCGCCACCCCGTAGAGAAAGATGGGGGGTGGGCGGCGTCGGCGGGAGACGAGGGTGAACCCGTCCTCCTCCTCCTCTTCTGCTGCTGCTGCTGCGCCGGGTGCGGCGTCAGGCGCCGTGGCGGCCGCGGCTGCGGCCGGCGGCGTGGTCCCGGCACGGCGTCCGCTGCGGCGGGCGCCGCGTCAGGAAGCGGCGATGCTGCAGCGGGCTGCGCGGCGGCCGACGTGGAGGGCCCTGCGCCCTCCTCTCCGCTCTGCGGTCTCCTCCTGTTGGCAGAAGGAGTCTTTTTGACGCAAATGCGCTCGGTGGAAGAGGAACCGCCCCGTCGTTTGACGGTTCCTCGCTCTGTCGTGCGCCCGCTGGCCCTTCCGCGCGCACCATTCCCACCCGCAGACGGGGTGGCGAACGGTGTCGACGCGGCAGAGCTCGCCGGCGACGACATATCGCTTTATAAAGCTTAGAGCTTTTATAATACTTGCCCTAAGAAGGGCTGTTTGGAAGCTGGATCGCTCTTAGAAGGGCGAAGCTAGGCCTTTTCTCTTTAGCCCTTAAGAGGGCTGTTTTTCCCGCGGCGGCAGAAAACTCCCTCGGCGGGCGGAGCGCTCCTCGGGTGCGTCCGCTCTCCTCGGCGTCCGGCGACCGTTCTTTTTTTTTTTTTTAATTTTCTCCTCACCAGTAGCCCTGGCAAGGCGGGAATTTATTCAAGTGTACGGGATACAAATATAAGCTTCAACCGATCAGGTTTCTGGAGCTGTGTGAGGGCGATATCTTAAAAATACTAATTAAAACTAATCTTAACCTAATTAAAACTATACATTGCCTCTTTGGGCTAATTGTTTTATATACAAATTATCGATAATGAATATGAGTTCTCTAGTATTGTTCTTTTTTTCTTCTCTTTTTTGTTCATGCACTCACTCATTCATGCTTATTCTATATTTACACACACATTCATTCACACATTCATACCGCACATCCGGCGACCGACCTCCACTAACGCTTTTTAGCGTTGCGCGGAGCGCAGTTCCCGTCACTCAGCGCGCCGAGGAGAGAGGGAACAGCGGGCCAATGGCGTTGCAGCTGGCCGCCCGCGCCAATGGCCGACCACCTATGATGGCGGTGGCCAATGGTGGCGTAGAGGCGCCCGTTTCAAACACGCGGAACTGCAACGAGCGAATTCGCGAAGATTTCGCTTTTTGTTGCGTCGTCCCACGCGTAAACGGGCTGAGATGGGGGAGCGCCGGGCTCCCCCGTCCCGGCGTTGCTCTGGATCGGGCTATTTACTCCTGGTTTGCGGCCCAGCGTATGAGAAAGATCCCAAATGCGCCTCTCTGGAGGTTGCATTCTTCCGCGCACTTCCCCCGCACAAGCTCTCTGAGCTGTGCGACGCGGGGGAGCAGATAGTGCGTGGGAGGCGGTCGCCGCTTCCTCAAGCCGGAAACCGCGTGGGAGGCGCGGAAACGCGCCCCGCCGGGCCTGGGCCGCCCGGTTTCGAGGACGTCACGGCGCCACGGACGCCTGAGTGAAGTCGGCGCCGTGTCGATAAAAAGTGCGTGTATATAGTGTATATAGTGTTGTGAAGTGTAGTATGAATGTGTGAATGAATGTGTTTGTAAATATAGAATAAGCATGAATGAGTGAGTGACACAATAAAAAATCAGAAGACAAGAAGAACAATAACAAAGAACTTTCATTTCTCTATTAATAATTTGTAAATATAAAACAACTAGCCCAAAGAGGCAATGTGTAGTTTTAATTAGGTTAAGATTAGTTTTAGTTAGTATGTTTGTTACCGCCCTCCACAAGCTCCACAAACCTAAACGGTTGGAGCACTTTATATGTAACCATATTAATGAATAAACTCCCGCCTTGTCAGGGCTACTGGCAAGGGGAAAATGAAAAAAAAAAGGAGGTTGCATTTCGAAATTGTTTCAGATCACTGAACAGTTTTCTCCTGTCGTAGAGATGAGCGGAATTCTCTGCTTAAACTGTGCGCCCGCTCTCCGTCAACGGGATCGCCATAGCGGCGATGAACTTTGATAGTTCTGCGCAGTTGTCTTAAGATTCTTCTTTGCTCGTCGAGAGCTCAGGGCGAGAATTCTCAATTCTCTACGTGAAAACTGTTCTGCTTGAAAGCCAATTTCAACGTTGCAGTGAGGTGAGTCAAGGTAGGCGTCATGCTGTTGGCGTTCGTAGCGACGGAAGCCCAGACTCAGAGCATGGAGCGCCGTGCTACCCGTGTAGACTGACAGCGCTCGTAGTGGCGGATTGCGGCATTACACCAGGGATGCCACGAACATTAACCATTGGCAATTGACCTGACCGCGTCGATCGTAACTTGCGCGAAAGCGGCCATAATAATTAAAAAGTGATGCTTAACTACTTTTGAAATATTAACATAATATACTTAATACTACCCATATCCTTCAAGTTATAAACATGGAAGTGAGAAAAATCACCAAAAAATGCGGCGTTGAGACTACAGAGGAACTACTCTTTTGCAACAAAAACGCGCAGGCAGAGTGTATGGATTATTGACATCATTTAGTGAGAAACTTTTTCAATTTTATCCTGTGATGTTTCTGCAAGCAGGAGCATAACATCTCATGGAGTCTACCTTTCTTTTTGTTAGAGCTGCGCGTCATCTAATCGAAGATGTCACGCTAATCGTCTGTGTGTCGTTCCCATTGCAGAAGAAGCACTACCTATGTAAGTACCGCCGGTTACAGGAGGGTGGCGACACCAGCTGTTGTTCCGTACTGTGCTACAGGACACAGCAGAGCCTTGGTTTTGAACTTTGACCCTCACTCGGATGAACAGTAGAAAGTTGCACACATTAAAATCATATTAGGAATAACAAGGAAATGTAAGAATTCCGGGTGCAACCAATAACAAAACTGCAACATTTTACAAAGAAGAAACACGTACGTCGCCAGTCAGAAATCACAAATTATAAAATTTCCGAACAAAAATATGCTTGTAGAAGGCAGAAATAACGTGAAGACAAGGCTCAGAAACATGCGTAATTCTCGAAAGGTAGAAGATAAAGACAAATTCATTTTTGTAAATGCCGACTTTTGATTTGAAGCGGTTTGGATGTTTTAAAAATTAATCCCATCACAAGATTTTATATTTCGTGTTATAACAACGAGGAAGGGCGTTTGTTCTAGAAATGGCGAGTTGAAAGCAAGATAATACAGACTGACAGACCACTACAAATTATGGATGGACATGACGGCAATAGATGAAGCATGTGATTTAAAATTGAAAAAATGAAAGGTTGCCACACCAATGTGGTATTAGTTCACGCAAAATTTTGTGTTCTAAACATGGAAGTGCCGTTGAATTCGCTTTCTGTACATTAAAAGAGGAATAATTAAATATTTTCTTGCAGTCATGTGTCATGTGCCAATAAGAACTGCCTGTATCAAGAATTGTGTGATTAGTTCTCGTAAACCTTCTCTTATACAGTAGGATACGATTATCTGGTGCACAGATTACACCGCCTGGTGAATATTCTTGAAATAAGCGAAACCATTAGTTTCGATAATTAAGTTATAGTCACTGGGAAATCTCACGAATATTGTCGTGAATAATCAAATAAAATCAATCAATATCCTTTGTTGAATTCTCAAGAGGTGCTGTAGCATAACGAAATACACTGAAGTAAAACTGTTTTTGATAGGGAAGAAAAAGTTAATGATGCTATTTGAAACGATGTTGACTCGCAAACTCGCCGTAAGAGCTCCAGGCCCAGGAAGACGGTGGCCGGGGCTCCTTGCAGAGTTCAGCCTCCGTCTCAAGCCCCAAAATGCCGCTCTCGCTGCATCATTAACAATCACGTCCAGGAGGCGGCACTCAGCGCTGGGACGACATATATCTCTGCTATGGTGCAGGGCCCAACATGAGCACATAGTAATAAATTATGTACACAAATTGGTTTAAAATATAGATTTCAAAATTAGTGGTGTTTCAAGTGACTTCATGATTTGATGTAGCTAGTACAAACATCATATCCAGTAGGATCTCAGGGTTCCTTGCAAGAGGATGTAGAAATATCGATTCTCCCAAAACCGCACCGCTACACATTATACACGTAATAATGCATGATGTGTGCACGAGGGGAAATTTTCATTTCAGCAAAATAATCGATGTGCCATGTGTTCGTAAAATTCAAAAAGAGCAATATTCAAAACAATTAGTTTTGATATACTCGATCTTGACGATTACATTCACTTTATAGAATATATTGAATGCAAAATGATTTATCATTAGATAATTGTGAAGATGAAATTACAGATCTCCATCACTTCTAAAAATTGAATTAATATCTGTTCCTTTGTGTAATTAATTAGCTTTAAAAATCCAGACAGCCTATAGAAGAAAAGAAAATTCGAAGGCAATGATAGAGAAAGAAACAATCAAAACTCAAATCGTGTACGCCCGCTGAAGATAAGAGACGAAAGTTCAATGATTTCATGAAAACAAGCTTTTTTCTAAAACCATACGCGCAATAACTTCAATAACCGTTGTTTCCATTTGTATGTTCTGGATCACACCAATCTCTTCTATTTAACTAAAATCTCAAATTATTTATTAATACCACCGTATTTGAGTGAATCCGCCACGTCTCACGACGAAAGATTGAATCAACAAAATGACAAAGTTTGTTAAGGCCTTGTATGCTCGCATGGACTTTTGATTGGTTCCTAACACCCTACCGCATAATCCCCCGGCGGAAGAGCACCAATCAGGGCGCATACCGCCCCACACCCTTATACTCCACCATCGCTACGGGGTTTTCCGTCCCTCTCCGCCTTCTCCCCTCGTGGAGGTGGGTGGGTGGATGGTTTCAGATAGATGTATGGGAGAGGTTGGGGTATGTGTGGGGTGAGTGAGGGATTCTTGTGCGGAAGTGGCAGTTTGTTTGATGATCCGAACAAAGAATCAACGGGTGCGTTTTCCTATGGGGGGTGAAGGAGGGGGGAAGAGGAGGGGGAAAATAAGGAGAGGAAGCATGGTTCCCTGCTGCCTGAACGAATTCGATACGTGATGGCGCATCAAAGCAGGCGGGCGAAGACAAATGTGTCGTAGAGTTTATTGATACGACCTAACGGTGCGAAGTTTAAGAATCTGTATGTGTACGCTCCTACTACGGATCAGAGCAAATACAGAGCGTTCGAGCATATTGTGAGTCGTTTGATGGGAATGGTTTTTTTAAGTTCTCGAATCATATCGATGTAATACGTCTGTGCGAAGTGTTACCGAATGCGGTGTTCGATGATTTTGCCTGCGGAAATCAGAAACGCGTGGAAGAATATTTTGGATGGGTAGACATTGGTGGGTACGTTTCTGTTGTGTCAAACATATTATAGCATTTCAAAGCATTCGATTCGTGATAACAGCAGCCTTGTGTTTCGACACAATGAAAGAAATTTAAGTAATATCTATCGGGATCACGTATGCGTAACTCGTGACTTTTCTGCTAGTTTCTGCTAGTTGTGCAGAAAATGTGAAGGGAGAACGAGAGAGATTATCATGTTTCGTTCACACACACATGACGGATTCAGGAGCTTCCACGTGAAGGTGACTAGTGTCAGAACCGAATGCGGCAAACGACTAGGTGTGCGATGTGTGCAGCAAGGACTTCCTAGAGGCGGATTTACACTCCTCCGAGACGGAGCCGTCATTGCACAAACAAATCTAGAATCTACGCATGACGATGGCGTCCGCCTCCGACATCACGAGAGCGATTTTGACCGCACACCAAGCAAGAAAGTCGGTGGAACGCTTCTGCCTTGACGATGATCAACACGAGATGAACGCGCGGGGGCCCTGTATCATCGGAGTGGCGGATCCACAAGACGCAAACCACGTGGTGACGCTGAGTTATGTTCAGGAGTCCACCTACATCACCTGATTATGTTGCGACCGTTCTGTGTCATAGGGATTTGTGGAGGACTACGCGAAATGACAAACATAGTTCTGTGACTGTATGAACAAGGTGTGGTTGAGGGAGACGGGGGGAGAGTTGGGCGCGAAAGAGCCTGCCTCACGATGCTTGGTGATTCAAAGGCGGAGCAAGACGGAGTCACGAATGGACGGCAGGAGGCCAATATGGCATCTGAGCTGAAACGCGCGAGCGAGAAAATGTTGCGTGGAAAATGGAGAAGACAGAGGTGTTCAACATCGGTGACCTTCGTGTCAGAGGTGCCGCTATTCTTGAGCGAGATGACGACGCAGCGAACCGGGGGTATGTATGTGTGCACCACGTCGAAGCCGCTACAAAAACCGAAGTAATGATCTGAATGTTGTTCGTTTGGGTGCTCGAGGTGGAGGGATCTGCGCTGGTGGTGGTGTTGGAGTTCGCGAGGGCGACGCGGCGCGCGTGGAGGGACGGTTTGCCAGTCAGTGGCTCCACAGAAGATGGGGACGCGGTGACCAAACGGTTTTCGAAGAAATACGCAATCAGTGGCGAAGAAACATATCTTTTAAGAACCTCGCTGAGGACCAACCGAGGGTGTTGTGCAGGAAACGCGGAGAGGTGAATGTTGGCACTCTACTTCAGAAAACCAATCGCAAGGCACGAGCAGCGGTCACTCGATTACGCCGTACAAAATAATACTTTTATGATGGAAGCGGCACAAATTGTGATACAAATGTTGTCGATAGAAGAAACAGTACAACGTAGTCAGATGAAGACAAGAGTGCTGAAATAGACCTAGAGTCATCATTTTTTCAGCATACTCCTGAGGACACTCACATTCTGCGGTGTGGTAGAAAAGAACACACTTCGTGTCAAGCTCGATACATATGTATACTTGCGTTTTGATTTGACACCTAAACTAGCTAGCATCATAGGCTTCCAATCAAAGACCATTTCACCAGGTGCTCACATACTTTTACACTTTCCCGTTCAAGTCTCATCCATTCACATATTCCGCCTACAGTGTAGTTTCGCTGGAGGATCTTTCCATAACGGAAATCCGAATCGAACCATTCAAGCTTTTTACAAACAATTGGAACACTTTGCCAGTAACGCGCTCTATATATCCTAATTGTGGATCTAATTGTGGATCAAGACGGTCGACCACTCGAAAACGAATTAGCGTGGCATTGCACATTCGCGCAAAGACAGACAGGGAGAGAGAGAGAGAGAGAGAGAGAGAGAGAGAGAGAGAGAGAGAGAGTACCAATCATATATAAAAATTACAACATTCACCCACCCTCTTCACATCATCTCACGCTGTATAGTGTGCGGATCTTAGAATGGTGGAGAATCGAGTTCTAAAACATAACCATTTAACTCCTCTCCTTCATCCATCTCGCTATGTTCGACCTGACGAGACCTATCATCCGTGATGAGTCCATCAAGAGTGTTAAATACTGTCGCTATGATCCTTACGCACGCACGAGCTACACTCCTTCGATTCGATTCGCATTCCTATTAATAGAAAAAAATATGTAATTTTTACCTTCGTAAAGCGAGATACATGTGATAGGGAAGTCACAAAAAAAAAGATGGAACAACTCCTTCGCTCGTGGGACCAGATGAAAACTTGGTACTCGCTGCTTCGATGAAATTCGCTAGCAGTTGAGCGTGGAGGTCATCGACCGCACAAAAATACCAGTTCTCACTATTGCGGGCCTACATCGATGTTAAGCACGAAGATATTTCATTATTAAAGAACGAAGGAGTCGTTATTGCTTCGAAGCAGCCCATCATCAATAGTACGACGGGAGAAAGTCATGTAGTCATAAGATTGAAAATCGTTTTCGGATATGCGAAAGACTACGATTAATTCGTGGTTGGGACGAGCACGAATTTGTTCTGATTCGTAATTATGATGGCTCTCGTGCTCTTTTCCACGCAAGTGAAACAGACAGCCGCGTGTCCATTTATACCGTCTTTTGGAACATGTCATTGAACCCAGTGACGCCAAAAACCTACAACTCATGAAACGAATAGAAAATGATGCAACTATAAGGATGGCGTTTCGGACGTGGGAATCGCAGGAGCTGCCTGCGATGAAGAGCACCGTAACCATCGCATGGAATAAAAAGACCTGGACAAAGCTTGAGACGGCACGACTTATGCGCTGCACACGAATCGAAAAGACACGAAGAAGAAAAGTCTTGGGTTTGATTATTGCAACGTAAGCAATTTTAAAGCTTATCTCAATGAAGACTTTCCTGCACAACCCATTTAAGTGGATTTTACCAAAGGAGATATAGCACATCTGTGTGCGGAGTATATAAAGGCGCATCGGGCAGTGCGGCAAGCGTTTGGGGAAAGCATTCATCTCTTTCTTACACGGGAAGAATGTATGGCACCTTTGTATCTCATAACGTGTGCGAATCAAGATGAGGCGCTTCAAACAAGCACTGTTGATCGGATACTCACAATGAACATACGCGTCGTGGTGCCAACGGGCATCGTGGCATGCGGAAGGAGTATGCGTTGCATACCCGCAGCTACTCCTTCAAGCATCAAGTCCCTTCGCGCTCTAAGCCATACTCTTGGAATCATTGGCAGCCGCCAAGGGACCGTCCACGCAACGCGGGGTCTTGGATCTCTCCGCGTTAAGGAGGGAACCCACTAGGAGCTCCCGGCTCGGCTCGGCTCGGCTCGGCACAGCCCGGCGAGGCGCGGTGCCGCGCGGCTCGGCCTGCCAGTTACCCATTACGGACGGCCCGGCACGGATCGGAACTGCACGGGACGCCACTTGTTCCAGTAGCGATGAAGAGTTTAATACTTTCGATGGAGTAATTGATGATATTAGCTGCTGAGGAAGAAGGGCGGGAGCAAGGAGGACAATGTACTCAGCGGGAACAAATGCTGTAAAAAATATTAGTCCGAAATCGTCAGGATCTTTTCCAAAACCAGTATGAAATCTATTTGATTTTGCTCAACTTCAGGCCCCACGGTTTTAATGGATTTTTTTTATATTTTAGGGGTACTTTATAAAAAGCTCATACCAAACTATTAATTACACCACATTTAACGTAAGACATCTGCTTGTACATATCAATTATTGTATGCCTGTGTACTCGTATTAAAAATTTCCTCGGTTGAATATTGGAAAAAAATGGTATCACCTTAAAAAAATTATTCCCTCTTGATATTCATTATGAATCATTAAGTATTTGTAGTGATGGTAGAATTAAGCTCTTTAAATTTAAAAACATCTCATTTATAAAAGAAGACTATAGCATTTTATTGCATTATAAAAATTAAGATTTAGCATTTTGTAGCAGTTTTTGAGAAACTTATTAATATGGGAGATCTCTTCGAAATAAAAAATATTCTGGTATTTTTTAGATTTTTCTATTAAAATTAGGAAATAAGCGAAAATAATTTAACATTTCACTATTAGTGAACAAATATTTAAGGACGAAATTTTAAATTTAAAGAATAATTCCTGTCTTGTACAGAAATATACGCTTCTATGTAACATTATTCAAAGGAGAGGAAAATAAATGTCTCGCAATTTGAAAATACATATGAAACAACACATTTTTTAAAAGGTTGCGTATTTTGTTAAATGAAATCAATTTACATAAATAACTATTAATGAACACAAATAATGTTCAATGACATGTTCCAAAAGACGGTATAAATGGACACGCGGCTGTCTGTTTCACTTGCGTGGAAAAGAGCACGAGAGCCATCATAATTACGAATCAGAACATAACACAAACAATGAAAAATGAACTGAGAGCATGTTTAATTGTTGGCTCGATATAATCTATTTCTTCTATCAGTAACAATGAAACTGTATTGACTAGAAAATCGTTCAGCTTCTATACTGTTGGCCGTAATTAAATGTTATGTCAAAATTGTCAAAATTAAATGTTTTCAAACATCGATGTGTTGTCGAAGTCGTATCCCTAGTTAGAGAGAGACCACGAAGAAAATAATGAAAAGCAATTTAGTGTCGCAGATTTACGTCCATTTCGGATTTGGCGGATAATTTTGCATTTATCGCAGATTGAATACCTTCAGAAATGTATTCCACCGATCGCCAAACATACAATTACTAGTTTTCCAGTATTTAGTAACATTTCACATTTTTATCAATTGCTAAAATTTACCATCTCGAAGAATTTGTGACTGCATTGGGAATAGTGAGGAAGGAAGATGGTGAGACACCCGATAACAATAGCTTGCAAGACCCATGCAGCTCCTGGAAGGGCTCGTCAACCCCTCCCAAGGCCACTCGCCGCGCCGCCCCGGCCGACCGCCGCCACCGGATTTTATTCTGCGGGAAGCATTCCGGGCGGGACCGGGAGGAGCCGGGAGGAGCCGGGAGGAGCCGGGAGGAGCCGGGAGGAGCCGGGAGGAGCCGGGAGGAGCCGGGAGGAGCCGGGAGGAGCCGGGAGGAGCCGGGAGGAGCCGGGAGGAGCCGGGAGGAGCCGGGAGGAGCCGGGAGGAGCCGGGAGGAGCCGGGAGGAGCCGGGCGGGACCGGGCGGGACCGGGCGGGACCGGGCGGGGCCGGCAGGTCGCATTGGGTGGCGTCTAACTGAATAGCATGCGAAAAATTTCGGCCGGGGCTGGGCTGTGCCGGGCGGGGCTGCTCCGTGCCGTGTGGGCCGGTCCAAATGGGTTCCCTGCTTTAGGCTGCCCACCGAACACAGACCTCGTTCGAAGAGCATTTTCGTCCTTTGACACCTCCGTCCCCATCACCGTCGTCCTCGCTTTACACCACTGGCTTTTGACAAGCAGCGATACATGCGTGTTCATACATCTTTGATCAACAAGATAAGGAAGAGGCAAGCAATACAATAAAAATGTTTGATCACAAAAGTTGCTGAATAAAATAAAGTAAAATGTTTCATGTGTTTTATTTCGTTTTCTTACAAATTATTTTCATTTTTAATTCAAGAACCTTCTCCACAACCTCCTCCTCCTCCCCGAGATTCTTCGAGAAAGCATTCTAAACACACGCGCCTCAGCAGAATCCTTGCACATGTGCTGGGAAGACGGTCGCCCGATGCCGTGCGACCAACCACTGTGTAGTGATGTCACTGGCGATATGCCTTCACCTCCTCCACCGCTCGCAAGGCCTTTAGTAGATTTTTTTTAAAAAATTTGTTGCGTCTACATCTTGATGCTATATCCCACAAGTGGATAAAAGACAATGAAACAAATATATAGCCACAGGACACATAAGAACAGGGCAGAAGCACTGAAGAACCAAGACAAATAAACAACTCACCAGACAAAACAAACTAAAAGAAGAGAGATGAGCAACAAAAACAGAACCTACAGTACCAAAACACATACATAAAGGCATCACATTGAACTCCTGTGATGTCAAGACAGCATTGTGATAGCATTAAAATTATATCTACTGAATTATGATTTGAATGGCACACATGAGATGTGCATATAGAGTTTGTTCAAGCTTTACTTGCACTGGCAGGAATTTGTTCGTCACAGAAAACTTCTCAGGAAGTCAGTTAAAATCAACAAAATATAGTATTAGTAATTTGTTTCAATGTAGTGCAGCTCAGTGTTTATCAATTAAATTTGTGCTGTTCATAATTTTATTTAAATTTGTTTAATTTAATGAAGTCTGTGGTGTTTTGGATACAGCTCTGTATCCGTCATCAGACTACAAACGAAACTTTTTCATCAGTTTATGAATGATGCCACCTAAGAAGACAAAAATAACATTTAGAATTCGTTAAATAAAGGGAAAAAAATTACAAAAAGTATATATTTAAAAATTATATGCATGCTCCTATTCTCAGCATCCATTACGAACTTGCCGGGCAATTGATATCGATATTTTTGAATGGGCTGGTAGAGAATCTCAAACGAATGTCATTGTATTACGTGAAACATAAGGAATGTGAAAATGATCACTTGGATTTTGTTTCGCATGTTTTAGGTTTGACGAGGCCATGTGTAATCTTGATTTGATGCCCAGAGAGTGCAAATCTGCAATTTGCAGGAGATGGAAAAGAAAGAAACCACATTGATAGATTTACATATTCTACATCCAACAGAAAAGCATTATAAAAAAAATATTTTCGAAGCAAAAACATCCTAAACTTGGAAATTTGCCACTATCTCCAAATTTACACACGAAATTGAGGGACAGAGATGTATGAGTTAGCAGTTCACAACTTAGTCACACAAACAGTAAGTGATGATAATTTCCAGTATATTCTGTTAAATAATGTGAAAGAACTGTTAAAGAAACAGAGCCCATCAACAAGTCTAGAACAGATAGAAAATCAGGTGACACAGAAGGGAATGTTCTTAGTTGACATCAGATGAAAGACAAAGAACAATGCAAATTCAACATGCATAACTTTCAGAGGGGCCTACAAAGTCAGAAGATGTTGCAGCTTGGAAGGAGGACCAAAAAGAAGTCTTGGACCACAGTGTATCGTATGTAATTGCGGATCTCTTAGTACTTATGTTCACCTTGGTTTAATGACTTCTGTAACTAGTCAGACAGAGACTCCTTTAAAAGAAAAAATTAAAAACATTTTAAATAAAAAAGTGGGTTTCTGGGATATCAGAAACAGCATTTAGTCTTTGTTTACAATGCTTTCATTTGGTTGATCAGTATGATAGTTTAGAGGCACAATTGAAAATTATACATAATGAAATATGTAATAAATATGTCAATGGTCATGGTATTATCCACTCTGTTCAAACTTGTGAAAAACCTGAGTCACAGCATTTTACTGCAAGTGTGGTGAATGGAGAAAGGACAAAACGAACAACTTCGTCTAAAAGGGCATCAGGAAGTAAGAGAAAAAAAGCATCTTTGGATAACATCCCTACTTTACACACACAGATTGTGCAGCTGGAACCGGAGGCGAATAATAACACTAAAATTATTTCTACTGAATTGTGGTTTGAATGGCATGCATGGGATGTGTGTAGTTTGTTCAAACTTTACTTGTACTGGCAGGAATTTGTACATACATCACAGAAAACTTCTCAGGAAGTCAGTAATAATCTACAAAAATATATTAGTAATTTATTTTAATGTAGTGCAGCTGAGTGTTTATCAATTAATTTTGTGCTGTCATTAAATGTTCATGCTACAAGGCAGTTTTTCGGAATGTAAGTAATTGAACGGCTCACCAGACTCAACAGAACAGAGGCTGTGGGCCAAATCAAGCTTTTGAGTAAGAAATGGCAACTTTTGGAAGCTGCAAGTCCAAGTCAAAGACCTCTATGACTTTCATATGCATGAATTGCACTTTCCCCTAGCATAAATCATGTCTAGAAAGAATTAGAAACTGACTTTTCTGGAAAACACTAGCTTGATCATATGTTGCAAGAAAGATGTTAATTATAATTCAGACACAAATATCAAGAGAGAGAATGAGTTGTTAAATAGTCTGGCAAAACAAATGAAGGAAACAATTAAACGTTTAGAGGATGAGATTGCTCAGTCTCGAGCACCTGACCCATGTGTGAGAAATAAATCATCTTATGCAAATGTATTAGCTTTGAACGTTAAAAATAAATTGCAGAAAGATCCCACTGACTTTAATCAAACCTATAGATAAAAATATAGTCGGTAAAAAGATATAATAGATGAAATTAAAGTTTCAAAATTGAAGGTAAATTACTTCAATTAGTGAGGTTAAAAAAAATGGTATAGTGATTGTATAATGCAACTATAATACTGATAATGACAAAATGGTTAACATTTTGTCACGTTGAAGACATTTGTAAAGTTGAAACAAGAAAAATGAGAAATCCTTGCATGAAGATTGTTGACGTTCTTTTGGACTACAATTCTACATTTATGTAGAATATGATTTACAGATTGTACTAGTAGGCTGTGATTGTACTAGTAGGTGTGCAGTAGAGATTGCACTACAAGGCTGATTTTTTGTGAATCTATGGATTTTTTTTATTTTCTTTCAAATGAACATTGTGATTATCTATTTGGTTTGAGGGCACTTTTCACCACCTTAATCGGGTATATCCTGTAATACCAATTTGAAAAATTGTACGCAGAATTACAAATGGTATGATCAAGTATTGCACTATGGAGGAATGTCCTAGATTTTTCGCTACAAAAGATTTTCTTGTTAATTGTATGCGAATACCCAAGCCATATCTTTAACAATAGGCCAACAGGCAGAGTACAATCCTCTCATTATTATCATCACTCCCATTCTCAGGACTGGGTGATAGGTTAATTCCCATCTGCCTCATCGCCAATGGTCTACAAAACATTCTGGCAGTATTGTGAGGATGCAAGATGTCAGGCCACAACCGATGAGGGTTATAGCGGCAGAAGAATAGCACATGTTTCTATTAAGCATCTCTAATGCATTATTATGCATTTATTATTAAGCATCTCTAATGCATGCTTAATCTAATGCATAAAGATTGACAATATATATGATTTGGAAACTTTAAAATAAAAATTGTTAATTACTATTGCATATCAATCTAAAACTGTATTGTAGTTAAGACAAAGTAATAAAAGATACTTAGTAATAATAATTTCATTCAAAACTAAAATTACTGATTACATTGAATCAACAAGCTGGCCTGTTTCCAACACTATTGAAAATAACTTTTTTGGACCTACCAAAATTCAGAAAATTCTCATACATTCATTGTAACGTAAGGAGCATAAGAAACCAATTCAGTTTAATAAGGCTATTTTAAACAACATAAAGAAAAACCAAAAATTATCATACTTAGTGAAATATGGATAAATTTGAACGAGGTCAACTTGTATAAACTACCAGGGTGTAAAGTCTATAGTAAATGTAATGACAAATATCTAGCTGGAGGAGTCATGGTATATGTTGAGAACTCAATTAAAGTAAACTCAATTTACGTGATATGAATACAGCTGATTTTGTAACTTAAGAACTAAAAATGGGAAATCAAATGTGTCATTGGTTGCTAAATTTTTAAGGGAAAACCAAAATAAAAAAAATATTATTTTCAACGGTATAAATATTGACTTAAAGAAAAACTCAACAAATGCAGAAAACTACTTAGCCTTAATGAATAACTATGGACTAACGTCCATCTTAAATCAAACAACCAGATACACAGAATTGTCTGCATCATATATAGATCACGTCTTTGTCAGATCTATCAATGGTTTTTCAGTTTGCATTTAGAAATTTCAGTCTGCATTGAAGTTTGCATTGACTTAGGAATTTCAGATCATTTTCTAACAGGAGTAAAATATAATTTTGCAAAAAAAAAAACAACAAATGAAACATTTATTAATTATAACCTAATTAAACAATAACTTGTTGAAACAAATTGGAACAATATTTTACAATGTCAAAATGTAAATAGTGAACTGTCCTCAATAATTAATAATGCCATGCAAAAAAGTACTCAAAACAAAATACCAAATAAAATTACGAAGGCTAAAATAAAAAGTCCATGGATAACTAATTGCATGTTAAAATGTTGTCAATGTAAAAATTTAATTAAGATTAAAACTATATAAAATTAAAGTTAGAAGACCGTAGACAAAGCATTTCAAAAATATTACTGTAATTTCTCGGAGAAGTTCAAAAACTAAATTGATTACACAAAACATAATTATTATAGGAACTTGATAATGAAACATAATGGCAACACGAAACATCAATGGAAAATAATTAACAAACTAGAAGGAGATAACAAGACTTGTGAAATCGATCATCTCTTCTTAGAAGATGGTAGCGTCATTGACGATACACAGTACAGTAAAATCTACTGTAAGATAAATGAATACTTTCTCAGTATCCACCATCAGTTGATTACTAACACGTGTAATGTAACTGTACCCCGGAACCGAGATATAACATCTTATCAATGCTTCTTTCTCGACGCGACCAACGAACAAGAAGTAATTGAAATTATCAACAGTTAAAAAACAAAGCATCAAGCGGTTATGATAAAATAACTACGAATCAATTTCTGCAATTTTGAATCTATAGAGGTACTTTTTGAAGCATCCATGTCCCCTAAGGGCTTGCGTCAAGTAGTAATCCACTGCACCGTGTTTTCTGCTTATCCATTCTTTGATGTTGACGTTGGGGATAAGATTATAAGTCCATCTGCCTTTTTCCTCCAAGTCCCATCGGCATTGCCATCTGTCCACAAGATCGCTTCGCAGCTCCGCTTTGATTTCGTTGACCAGTTTTTTTTCCTTTCTTGAGCCAAAAGGTCGATAGGGGGTGTACTGGCCAGAACAAAGGCTCCATTGTCCGATACAGTACGATATCCCGAAATTATCCTCAGTGCCATCCTTCTCTGAACCTGGGAAATTTCCGTCTAATGGACTCTTTGCTTAGAGCATCAGCCCACACTGGGGCAGCATACAACATTCTCGAGTGAACTGCGCTAGATATCAATCTTCGTTTACTTTCACTGGGTCCTCTTGAATTCAGCATAAGTCTGGAGAGGTTTGCATCAGTCTTTGCTGCTTTGTCAGCCGTTTTTATGATATGGGGTCCAAAGCTTAATCTCGAGTCAATTTCGACTCCGAGATACGTTATTTGCCGATTCTATCTAATAATCTCGTCTCCCAGACGGATCACCGGGGGTCGAAATGCTCTCTGATTGGTAACTAGTACGGCTTTTGTTTTTGCTACCACCATCTGAAGATTTCTTATATCCAGCCATCTTTTTACCCTGCGAAGAGTTTCATTGGTTTTCATCGCGAGTAGCTCCACGTTGTCACTATGGCACACTATGAGTGTATCGTCAGCAAAACCAATAAGTTGAGAGTTCTTCGGAAGCTCGATGTTCAGAAGATCGTCATATAGCACATTCCATAGAAAGGGGCCCGGTCTTGATCCTTGAGGGACACCACAAGTCATGTCTTCCTCTATCCTATCTCCATTTGTGTAAATAATTTTCCTCTCACTGAGGTAGTCCTCCAGAATCCTGACGAGGTACTCAGGGACCTTCTTGGCAACCAGCGCTTGTATTATGTCTTTCCATCTGGCGGAGTTGAATGCGTTGTCAATCGCCACCAGTGCGCAAAAACCTCTCTTACTTTTTTTTACTTCCCCATAACTACTTTATAGGCTTTTCCCAGGGGTCATTCTCCACTACATTCACTAAGTCCTTCCAACATTTGATTTTATTTCTTTTGATTTCGGATTTAAGATGCTTACGGCACTTCCTATAGTTTTCCCTTAGTCTTATGTCCGTTTTGGCCCTTGTAGCGAGTCTACGAGCTTTAACACAGTCATTACGGAGTTCTGCAATATCCGCAGTCCACCAGTACACATGGTTTTTTCCCCTTGGGCCCCTGCGTCTAGGCATTGAAACTTCACACGTGCCTTTAACGATTTTCCGCGTTTCCTTTACCGCCTCGTCGAGGGTCGCGGTCACGGCTTTTCCCCCCTATCCCATATTCTTCAGCAGTTTAACTTCAAGGAATGTTGTGGCCTTTTCATCGTTTAGTTTTTTGGTATTCCACGATGGTCCGACGTTTGGCTTTATCTCTCTTCCAGCTCTGTTGCCAATGGGTGAAGTGAAAAATTCTATATAGCGATGATCGCTAAGCGTCTCTAAATCAAGAACTTGCCAGTCCTGGGCATTCCTGGCCCTCTTTGAGGTTCCTATTGTCAGGTCGATTATTGAAGATACAGCACCTCTCTGAAAGGTGCACGTAGTCCCTGTATTTAAACCCTTGGTTTGTATTTTTAAATTTATTAACTCTCAATTTGGGGTTAAGTAATATAATACCCGCACGTCTAGTCGAGTCCTGGTAATACGATATTTCGATAATATCGTGCTGCTCACTAACCAATAACACATCCACAGAGAGTATAAAAATGATCAGATACATCACAAATAGAACTTGAAAAACAATTATTCTGTGACCTGATATAACTTTAAATAAGTGTAAAATAATGTTTAAGGTAACTCAGCTTGAAACATCAGAATATGTGTATTTAAGGGTCCGATATAATGTTATTGAAATAACAAATGGAGAAATATGAACGCTACAGAATAATATAGAAGAGCAAGTAAGATAAATAATCCTGTGAGGATTATCAACAGAACACTTATGCTAGCTGCCATAAGATGGCACAAGAACTCACAGAATTGGGAGCATCTCATAAAACACTGATTAGCTCAAGTGGAAAGGTAAAGGAAGTTAATGAGCATGGGTATGTAACTGTGAAGATGCGAAATAGAAATTATCACCCACCTTTACAAAATAAGGCCTTTAAAAATTAAAATTCTTGAATTGAGAAAAATACAGGTTAGTATTCTATTTAAGGGTTTCGTTATTAAATGACACTTAGCAATAAATACTTTGAAGCTTCAAGGATTTAGTTCATTTGTTTACAAGTTTTAGGAACTAAATTCGAGTTTCTCACACTTACAGAAATAGGGAGACCAACAGAAGTCTTGATTAATTGTATTTAAGAGTCATATACATCAAAACATACAATTTTGAAGGGAAATAATAATTCCTCCCTGATGATCGCACTGAGAAAATAGGAGTCTTCAGGCAACTAGTGTAATTACTCATTTGGCATCTCAGCCATTTGAGTTCACGACTAGCCTTTTAGCAACTGATCTCTGAACAGCTCATGAAATGATATTTTGAAGTGGTGGTGTTAACATAGTGACTAATGCGAGAGTATGTGTTGGTGTATGGTATGAAATTTTAGCGGCAATCTCGCTCATGCCAATAACAATAACAAATTTTTGATCCTTTGTATGGTGAGAAAGGGTCATTTAAGAGGAGTTTTATAAACCTTCGCCCTGATTGCCCAAAATACTTTCTGGGCAATGCATGAAATTAAAAAGAGAAGAAGAGACATTTTTTTGTCCAAGTCTTGCATTGAACCTACATTGAACGTTCTTCTCTAAAAAATCAATAAATTCTTCAATATGAGTGTTAGTAAAATGAAAATGCCTATGACATAGAAAAAACTTTAATGAGACATATATTGTTGCCTGGGTGACCAAACTGTGTATAAACATTAAACCATTAGAAAAAATCATTGATAAATAAACAAAATTTCAATAATCACATCAATGTGAACAGTTTTTAGAGTGTTGAATAGTATTTGTGTAATAAATATGTTTAGAATTTTTTGAGTCGGGTGTCTGAAGTTGCTGACTAAATGAGAATGTCCTGATTAAAACAAGGAATATAGTTACTCTAGCAGTGGCAAAACCATTAAAGAATGAGGGTTTAATTGAGGTCTTGTTTATTTAAACACTCCTGTATTGTACTGAAAAAGACAAATGAAAAGGAGAACTCTTTCTACAACCCAAGTGAATAAAACGATAACTTTTGCATCAATTGCATATAATATAAGACAACATAAATGAAATTTTCATATAATGTAGATTTATTCCCATGAAAATGTACGTTTCGGAATCCAGAGTGTATTGATGTTTTTGCCATTCAGAAGAGACCACTACCTAGGTACATTTGCCTAGAATGCAATGCCTTTCAAACAGACAAATATATTTTCTTCTGCAAAGTTTCTGAAAATTTGGCATGAGCTCCAGCCCTTTTGACTAGCTTTGAAAAGTTGTATGATTTAAAACCTTACGTGATTTCTAAATTTATAAGCTCTTTCTCCAACAATGAAGTGTTGCCTTTGTTCTACTTTGATTCTCAAAGAGGAATGACCTCTGCGGGAGATTTCTAGTATCATGATGACCACTTTTGGCTTCCTGTCCCATGCCCCAGAAAATGAGCATACATAGCCTCGCTTCCCTCTTTGGCCATCAGATTCACGTTTGGACTGCCCTCAGCCCTCTTAATCAGCTATGGTGCCTTCTGCAGTCAAGTGGGAGAATATGTTCATGAAGCGTCCTTTGTAGACAACTGTTTATGGTGTGAAGAAACTAAATAAGGAAAAAAAGAAGAAATATACAACACAAGACAAAAAATTACTCCACCGGGTCATGAAAATATCTCAGATAATTCTCAGGTAAAGAAACTTGTCAGAATGAAGAAATTGTGAAAACTTAAAGCATTACAGCCTAGTATGTTAAAAATGATGGCTCAAAGTTGAATGTCTGGTGCAGTTCAAGCCTAACCCTTCACGTAAGGCCTCATCAGCACAAGCTGCACTAGCAGCTGGTTCAAAACTTCAAAAACTGCTATTCAGATTGTCATCTGCTGTGACCTCAGCAGCAACTGGTGCATTCTCTGCAACAACTGTTTCTATTAGTGCAACTGTCTCTGTCGTTACTGAAAGCATGACATCTACTTGTGCTTCCCAGTCAGATACTGAAGCATTCATAGAAACTGTTGTTGAAGGCAGAACCCGACAAACAGCAGTTGAATGTTTTTTAAAAATGTTCAAAATGAAAGAAAACAAGATGTACAATTGCTGTAGATTGATTAGATTTCCCAGTCAGATACTGAAGCATTCATAGAAACTGTTGTTGAAGGCAGAACCCGACAAACAGCAGTTAAATGTTTTTTAAAAATGTTCAAAATGAAAGAAAACAAGATGTACAATTGCTGTAGATTGATTAGACTATAAAACTCCTTCACGTGATTCTCGAGAAACCTATCCAGGTCTTGTAATTGATGAGTCAGAGAGATATACACAGCCGGCTGCGAGAAATATGATTGTCTCAGATAGTGGATTGTACTGATGCTGTTATACAATGAAATTAGAAGATTAATGAGGCTGCTACAAAACCTAAAATGCCTTCAGGATCTCGTACTGTAGAAGATACATTGATGGTTCAGTACCATCCAGCTGACTCATTTAATCTTCTTGTTAATGCATGTACAAACATGTACAATGATGTGGTTATCGTTGATGAGGACCTTTTTCCTCCTGGCCCTCCCTCCATTCCAAAAATACCAGTGGTGTCAGTTTCTGTTAGTAAAGGAGAGTAAACTAGTGAGCCTTGGGAGCAACAATTAAAGTAAAAAAGAGAGTTAAATAGAAATCAAGGGAGACAACCAAAAACTGCCGCAGCTTGCAACGTAAATGATACCACGCATAGAAGAGACATCTGAATGGAATTCAAACTTTCTTGGTCTTCAAGGTTTCCCAATTTAGTTAAGCCTTCTCCCAGTATACCAACAGATTTATTAACAAAAATTTCTTATGTGATATTTATATTCCAAAATCAAAATGTTTGTTCACAAAATTGATGAGCGACTAATATTTTACTAGCTATATTATCACCTTAAGAAGTACCGTAGCATTGGTACCAATGCTTCCTCACATATCGTGAATGTCATTTTCTTTACCCTTGAGCATCTTTACAATATTCGAAGTTTAAGACATGGGGATAATATCATATCTCACAGCTGTTTCTTTAAATAAATATTTATCATCAAACTTAGATTACAATAGGAATAACTTAAGGGAATGTGATGTGAAGTAGAAAATGCATATTTCCATTACTTCAATCAATAACAAACTTACTTTTTTCACCCTTTGTGTAATGATTTTGCATTTCTAAATTCCTTTGCTTGTAGAAAAGCAAACACTACAAAAAATGAACGAAAATCAAACTAATACTCAACGAGGAGAATCCATGAAGAAAAAGAAGTTAAATAGATATGTTTGGAGTATGTGTAGAAATTTATGTAGGTGAATGATATTCTGGATATAATTTTTTATGAAATAGATGCAAAATTGTCATCGATGTCCATACCTTTGACATTTTTCAAAATACAAATTTTAATTAACATAATTGTGTAAATTGTATATAATATACAAGCGTTCCACATATTATTCAAATATGTTGCTTAGTGTAGTATGCTCCTTTCAGTTGTGAAGTAAATGTTGTGGTTTTCGGTATAGCTGTTCTAGCACTTTGTACTCGATTTAGTGATAATTAGCTAAAGCACTTGTACTAAATTTAGTGATAATAGCTCAAAGCACTAGGAAACACATACAAGAATAAAATGGGAAAATCAATTGGATCGCGTTCCTGTGCTTGTAAATTTTCTGTGCTAGTTCATTTAATGACAAATAAATAAGTACCTACAGTATCCACACTTCATTGTTTTCACAACCTCACAGAATTTCAATAATTGCCGTTCTCGAAAAGTTGGAAAGACGAGATACAATTGAAATTAAACACGCTGAGACATTTAGAAATTTGCATTTGCATTAAAATTTTATTTTAAACTTCTACCATTTTTACGACACATGTAAGTGAGAGTGTTTTGGATAGTGTATCTATCACCTCTCATCCATTATGACTACAAAATCTAAATCTCTGATAGAAGAAGTTACATTTGAACTAATATTTCAATATCATAAACGAGAAATTTGATGCACTGATCACAGAATTTGTATGTATTAGGTCTAAGCTTACTGACCTCCAATATTCGCAACATAAGTAATTTCTCCAGGATGCAAATGCTTCCCTGAAGGTACATGAACAACAAATTTCCCAGCTGAATTCTCTACAAGATATGTCAATGGTTGGAGACAACGTGCAGCCATTCATGAACTACATATTCCCAGATAAAAATGGAATTTATGTGAATGTAAATACGTCATGTCACATAGTCATACTTGTTAGACATTGTTTTAAGATCATTTTGGACACTTCGAGCTAATGTATTGGCCACCCATATTGCCCGTCATGTATCCCATAGAAAATTTATGGTTCACAGTCATGAGGTTGGTTCGGGCACAAAACCATGCACTGGCAACGATTTCACAATTAAGAAGACTATAGAGGTATCATGACAATACGCCGACCAGGAAATAAAAAAAACAAAAAAAACTTGTGGATTCCATGGGACGTCGACTTACAGAACATCGCCAGGCAAAAGGATGTCCGGAACTACATTTGGAGATTTCTATGACTTTTGTTTAATAATATCTTTCAGTTTAATGTAATTGTATATTACGCCTATAATTTGCTTTGACTTACAATATTGCACAAGAGGATGTTATAGAAAATATTGCATGACTAAATATAACCAGCAGTATCATGTACCAAAATCTCAAGGTCTCTAGCAAGAAGTGGTAAAAATAACAGTTTCCAATACATCTCTATTAAAATGCATTTTATGCTCTGGAAGAAAGATTATAAATAATGAAAAAAGGAAAAATTGTATTGTGTACTGTTTTATTCTTAAATAGCAAAATTTCCACCAACCTACTAATACATCTCATTGTTCATGATGTAGGGAATCATTTTATGTTTTACTATAACAGCAAAATCTTACATCATCATTGTGATGGGGCAGAGCAGGACTCCATCGCTTTTAAATGAAATTAGAAGAATTATCTTTCTCTATTTTTAATTTTTCAATTCAATCACTTCATTCAATCACTCAATTTCCAATTCAGATCACTTGTATAAAAAAGTAAACCTCAAACAAAATTAATGAGAAGAAACTTTGACGATACTAAGTGAGAAGGTCCCGTTAAAGGAAGAGAAGAGAAGAAGAATTTTTTAAAAAAAATTCATAAACATTACAATCTAGTTTTATAGATTAAGCAATTTCTTTTGACCAAATCTACTATGAAATGAAATTTGCTCTAAGAGTTAACCCATTTGCGTCCTCGTAGTTTCAATTTGAATTTAAATACACACTCTCTTGGGTTTGTAAATATGTTGTTTGTAGATACATTGATATTTTAGATTTTAGTTCTTAAAACACTTTGGCACTTCACTTTCGACAAGTTCAAAAGGATTCTCTCTCTTTGATCTTCTCACTAAGTCTGTATTGTCCAGAAGAAGAATTGCTTCGGGATTGTCGTGTTGTTGCAGCCTTTCTTTCTGTTTTCTCGCGAAACTTTGTATTTCTTCATCCACTGCTTCAACTTTCAGGTCATTGTATCGATCTTTATTTCTTATGTACCTTTGGATAATTTCGATGTTACTCTGACCGGTTCATCCCCAGAGTTGTGCACTATACGTCCATACTGGTTCCAACATTTGCTTATAAAGTAATATTTTATTATATATTGAAAGGCAAGAACATCTTCCATTTACCCAGTACATTTTCTGGTATTTAATATTAGTTCTTCTCTTTTTTCTTTACATGTTCTTTCCAACGAAGCTTACAATCCAATGTCATGCCAAAATATTTTGCTGTATTTGCATATGGTACCACGTGGTTGTTTATATAAACTGGAATGTGTTTAGTACACCTGTTTGTGAAAGTCATATGAACACATTTACTCTCATTTAATTTGATATTCCAATCATTGGTCCATTTTTGTACAGGAGTTATTGCTGATTGTAACTTCGAGGTTGCTTCTTAATTGTTTTTTCCTATTGCTAAAATTGCAGTGTCATTGGCAAATGTTCCTATGATACTGTTTTCTGGTTTGGGGAGGTCACTGGTATACAGTAAATATAGAATTGGTCCCAGCACATTTCCTTGCGGTACCCCTGCCTTAATTTCTTTCAGTTCCGTATCGGCATCGTCTTGTTGTACTCTAAAATACCTGTTAGTTGAGTAAGATTCTAGAAGATCTGCATATTGTTTGGGAAGAACAGTCTTCAAGTTATAGTTGAAACCGTTGTGCCAGACTCTGTCAAAACCCTGCGCTACGTCCAAGAAGATTGCAAAAGAAATCTTTTTCTCTTCCAATGATTTTTCAATGATGCTCCATAATCTCTGCACATGATCTATTGTAGAGTGTTTTGTTCTGAATTCAAACTCATGTTCTGGTATTAACTTTTTGTCCTCAATAATCTCTTTCATTCTTTTGAGCAACAATTTTTCAAAATGTTTTACCAAAAAAGGTAACAGTGTGATCGGTCTGTACGATGTAGCCTCATGTGGTGGTTTTCTTCAATTCAATATCATTATAGTTTCTCCCACTTTTCAAAATCTGGGTGCATATTTCAATCTAAATGCAGCATTGAGAAGATATTCCAATTTTATTATACCCTTCCTCGGCAGTTTCCTTAGAATTTCTGCTGTTATTAAATCAAAACCTGGAGCTTAAGTTTCAGATTTTGTATTTCTTTTTTACTTCAGTTATTGTAACAGAGGTAATACTTTCGTTATCTTCCTGGCTACTTCGGTTTTCATTAAATATTTCTGCTTCATTTTCTTTCTCCTTATGAGGCTGGAATATTTCTTGCAGATGCTCAGCAAATCTATATGCTTTTTGTACGTTGCTTCTAGCCGATTTGCCATCTTTTGTCCTAATTGGAGGTGCTTGAATGATAGGTCTTCTTAGTTTTCTTGATGCCTTCAAGAGGGAATAATCAGTGTTCTTATCAGATGATAATACTTTTAGATATATACTCGTGCATTCGTTTTTAAAATCTTTTATCTTTCTTCTAAGTTGTTGAGTAAGATTATTGAATTTGGTTTTATGGTATGGTGCTCTTGTTTGTTGCCAATGACTTCTCATTTCCTCTTTTCAATAACAAGGTTCCTAATTTCTTCTGGAATGTTCTCTTTATTGTTCTTTTGATTCGAGTACTCTCCAGGCTGACTGCTGAATATCTTTCGTAAAAATTCCAGCTCGTTATCTAGTTCTTCATTAGTCTTTATTGCAATATGGAGATTTTTTTCTTTTAAACATTGATTAAAGCATTCCCAGTCCGTACGATTGTTAACGAATGCTGGTTTGGATTGTTTGTGAATCAAATAGTCACATACTGTCAGAATAATTGGAGAATGATCTGAACTTAAGTGGTGACATTCTTCAATTTGCAGGTATTTAGATGATACATTTTTATTAAAAAATGTCTATTAGATCTGGGATTTTATCTGGGTCCGTTGGCCAGTAGGTAGGTTTACCTGTTGCCAGAGCTTCACCACCAATCACTTTTATGGCACTTAATAATTCATTACCTTTTGTTGTTGTTAATCTAGAACCACAATATGTATTTTTAGCATTAAAATCCCCATCTACTATAAATCAATTTCTCAATTGACAAAGGCAATGTGGATAATCATGCTTCTTTAATGAATATTTTGGAGGACAACAGATACCACATATTCTTAATGGATAATTCTGGGGTTTATCGAATACCGAAGTGGCCTATATTTCTTCTATTTCGTATTTGACTTCTTCATAGTGGAGTATAGTTTCTTTTTTTCTCACAGTACTTCCTCCTCTGGTAGTGCTATTTGGATGTACAGACATATACGTTTTATAACCTTTAAACTTTGTGAACGTTTGCTTAGTGAAATGGGTTTCAGATATCAAACAAACATCCACTTTCTCTAGATCAAAGGATCGCTTGCAGTTCATTTTGATGCTTTAGCAGTCCGTTAGAGTTCCAAGACATGATTCTGTTCATTTCTTTTAGGTATTGATCCTTTGGTGCTGTACTCTAGTTTCTTTAGTTTCTCCTCTAGGGTACTGCTCATAGTTTCTTGGTTATTGAGCTTTGTTAATATAACTTGCAATGTTTTATTAATAATATCATACTGCTCTTCTTTCACCAATTTCTCTGAGTCTGTAATTACTTGTTCATAGTTCTGTTCTCTTGTTTTTTTATCATTTTCACATTTTCTTTATTATTATTATTTTCTTTTCCCATTTTCTTAGATGTCTGGGACAAGTTACTTTTTTGAATTATTTTTTTCGCTTCTTAATCACTGCAAATCTTTTGCTACAGAGTATCCCCTGTAACTTGTCGAATGTTCATCTCCACAATGTCCATATTTTGCTTCTTTTTTTTAAATTTATTGCGTCCTTAATTTTTATCATTATCGACGCAATGTGTCTCTTCGCTCCGTGTCGAGCGTTGAGCGCGGAGTAATCTTCCATTAATCTCTCTCGTATGTAAGCAGAGAGTAAATATTTATGTATGTAAGTCTCGTCTCGTCTGTCGGTTGTCAAGAGGACCGCCAGGTAGAATCTCCGCGTACGCGCCTCCTACTACGCGCTCCTGCGTCACTACCCAGCGGCCAGAAATGGGAAGGAATTAGGAAAGGGTAGGGTTTAGGACACTTCACAGGGGTTGGACTAGCCTTTGTGAAGCAGCCAAACTCGTTTTGTTGAAATACATGAGATTCGACGAGACTCGAACCCGGACCTCAGTGGTGAAAGGTTTGCGACTTCGCCACGAGCGAGCCCTTCATTGTTATTTCGTCTTTACTATGGTGTTTACCTGAACATTTTACGCATCTTGGATCAGAATTACAATACTTATGAGTATGATTAAAAGTTTGGCTCCATGTCTTACTGTCTGGGGTGTTGTTTTCTTTTGTTGTCAATGTATCATCAGTTGTTTCGTTTTTGGATTTTTCGGATTTTTTCAGTTTTGGTTTTTGGTTGTTTCATATTTTGTTTCTTCATCCATCCCCACGAGTAGCTAGGGATTAAGTATTCACCTATTTGGAGACACATGAATAGGTGAGGCTAATTACTGTGGGAGGTCGCCTGGTATCCCACAGGCTCCGTTCGAGATGCGGATACCCCCTGCGCCACTTCTAGCCCTCGGCACGGGTCGCTTCACAACTTGGCTTGGAGAATTATTAAGAAGAAAAAGACAAAGAAGGTGTCGGTAAGAGAAAAGTAGATTAAAACTGAAGAATAATGAAAGTGAAAAGCATAGAAGAAAGAAAGAATGTGAATGACTCCCTAGCAACCTAATAGCATCAGGATCGAAAAACACAAGGGGCCAAGAGACGCCTAATAGAAAAATCAAAGAAGTGATGCACAAAGTAAGTGGAACCATGCAACACAAGGAAGGGCACCACCGTGATGATCAGTATCGCAGGCAGGGGAAGGGGAAGGATATTTAGAATGGGTTTAAATAGATTTCTGAGGTTGGTCAGATGGGTTGTGGAGAGACAGTTCTTCGTCTGACCCGTCAACCGAGGCCTGTACAACATGGATGACCCAGCCGGTAGCATAGCTGATCTATTCGCCAATTTACCAGCAATGCCACCCCTGCAATGCCCTCGGCTTAATTGGAGCACG
The DNA here is from genome assembly GCA_964035755.1 of Teleogryllus oceanicus. Taxonomy (NCBI): domain Eukaryota; kingdom Metazoa; phylum Arthropoda; class Insecta; order Orthoptera; family Gryllidae; genus Teleogryllus; species Teleogryllus oceanicus. Next base: position 28,182,018 of record CAXIVR010000001.1, read on the forward strand.
CAAATCTCCTCGCCCACGCGGCCAGTGTTACTTTAAGGCGGTGTCTCCTGGAGGAGAAGAAGAAAAATAAAGATAAGCAAAAATGGTATGCTTGGGGCATGCGTGTACATTTACAGAGCTCAATGACGTGTCGTATAGTTCCTCTTGCGAAATACGATATAAAAATAAAATATCTGCGAACCATATTTATTACACAATGAATGTATTATTTAAAGTTTATCGTGTTTGTATTATAAGAATATAATTTTGTTTGATTCAAAATACAATTATGGAGAAATTTTGTTGATAATGCTGCTTCATTAATGTGATGCGGAAGAACAGTATTCTGTCGCATTTAAGTAAATACAAAGGAATAATCTGCCTCTCTTTCAAATTATGTTGCATTACCAATTCAGATCGCTTGTAAAAAATAAATTGAAAGAAAGTTCATGAGAAGGGACTTCCAAGATACTAAGTGAGACGGTCATGTTATGAGAAGAGAAGAAATGTGAAGAGAAACAAAAATGTCCGCCTGGGCATGCAGTGCTCGAGCGATCTGGTACATTAATTCTTGCACTTTGTTTTCAGGCGCTTCTGTTACATTTTAATATCTTTCGCTCCAGTGAGACTGGAAGAGTACACATTCAATGTTGTCATTTTTCACATCTCTCTACAAGATTTCTCTCGTGTACTTCACATAAAATTGTCCGATGTGGCCATGAGAAAAAGACTAGTTGATTTCCCGTGGAATATCTCACCTGCATGATAAAGAATGAAAGCCAACGTCTATGAATCATTTGCGGTTGTAAATAGTCTTCATTACTTAGAAACAAAGATTATCTTATTATCAAATCTTACCAAAAATGCTTACTCTTACTTGTGTTTATAATTCAACACACTTGAGTACACGGGCTGGAATAAAACTTACAGAACTCCAGAAAAGTGCAAAAATGGCATTTCTTCTTTACGTTCATTGCCTACAGATTTAATTGTTTTTGACACATAATGAATAAAAAGCTTCTCAGATTCATCATGCTTTGTTCCGTCAATCTAACGATGACCGCAAGTAAAACAGTTGTCAAAGAATACATTCCGAGAAGAGAAGTCTTGATTGGTCATATCCAATTCTGTGTAGTACAAGAGAAGGACTACAGATTCTGGAGCTAAAGAAATGTGCGCGTATATATTACTTTACTCCATTTGTAACATAGTGTTAACTGGTTTCTTGAAAAATTAATCACAGTCAGAGGCTCCTGGCACAGCGCATTCTCATTTATTTCTTACAGGGCTGCTCCACTAAGTTAATAAGGGAAGTTGAGTAGGCATGAATGGCACGGGATTATCCCTTAACTTTGTGCTTTGACTTCCGTTACAAAGCGGTGAAGGAAGACTTCGAGTTATCCGATAGTCGCAGTCGTAGCAGCTAAGTATACATCCATCTCTAATTTTATCCGACACGTACTTTACTCGTTACTTGTATCCGACCATACTCGGCAGGTCAAGATCCCTACCTCTCAATTGATCTCGGCCGTCTACAAAGGCACATAGTGGTCCCGGTACTACGCACATGATATGGCAACATCCACGTTGAGTTCTGTTATTATCTGCATCAGCTAGACTTGAGCTGCTTCTGAGTGGTTTAAATTACGCTCTGGTGTTCATTTTATTCTGCGCTTCGTTTTCTCTACTGCCTGCTGGGAGGTCAGACATTTTGTGTTCCTTGCCTTGTGGTTAGCATAACTAACATCTCTTCGATTACAGAGAAAAAACCTTAGTTGTACTGCTTGCCTTTCATTGATCGCCTTCTTCACTAACATCCAACAGTTCTATGATCTGTGGTTCCTCCACGAGTGTTTCTGATACACTCACTCCAGTTGCACCATCCGGTCACTCGCACTCTTTTGTGCATGAAGCAGTTCACAAAGAGAAACCACAACTAGTCTACCACAACGATCCATTTTGCACGCCCACGAGAAGACTGATTACAGCTGTTCGTGTTCACCCGTACGCTTACCATAATGGTTTTAAGTAGAGGGCATTAGCTTCTTAGTTTCCTGAAATTTCTCGGCCAAAGGCGTGAAGAGCTCATTTTCTTTGGTCACGTTGTCACGGTCTTTTACCTCAATGCGCACCTGGCTAGTTAGAACTCGTATCTCGGTATCTCCGTTCAGCCACTTAATAACAATTAAAACTTATTTACAACTACTTATTAACAACCTTTTTTCATCCAGGAAACGCTGAGATTCAGAAGTAAACGATTTTCATCGTGTCCCTAATAACATTTGAACGGAGATCTTTGAGAGCGGAATTCCTCTTCATCTCCTTGCGCGTTTCTTCGTACAGCATCTTGTCGTTTGTCTTTAGAACGAGAGCATCCGGACCAGAAGATCCTTCGGTGATTTTCTCTCCTTTAATTTCCTACATTTTCCCATTTGGATGTCACCAACGTAACTCTTGTACACAGAGAACTTGTACTTCCGTTCTCTTTGGTGACATCTTGAGTCGCTTCTTTACCTTTCTGAGATAACTCTCTTCATTTCGATTGTTTTTTTCTTCTTGAGCTTATGACCTGCTGTCCCCTTCTCCGCAAGGGAATTGTATGTGTAATTATGTGTAATTGAAACAGAACAAAACACATTTATTTATAATATCTCGTAAAATAGAAGTTATAAAATATAAATAAATACACTTATCAATTAGCCCCATTCCCTCAAGCACTTTCGTGAAAACTGCATCGCAATAAGTGAACCATTCAAAAGTTACAGGAGGTGCTAGAGTTACGTGACTCATCAGGATGAGGGAAACCGACGCAGTGTGCAGTGGTTATTAAATCCTCACTATCCATCTCTCCGAAAAGTAGAAATAAATAATATCTGCTCACGTATGTAATAATTTTGCATTTCCAAATAATGTCTGCAGAAAAAATGTTTCAATAAAAAGGCACGAGAAAGAAACAAGAAAGATACTTAGTGGGAATGTCCAAATAAGGGAACAGAATAAACAATATGTTTCAAGAATGTAAGAATAAACAGTTCAGTGACTACTTGGGTGTATTATGAACATAATTTTGTTTGACTCATAAGATTTTAAAATTTACACAGCATGTAATGTTTATGTAAGAATGTAATGTCAATGCTATATAGAATGTAATGATACGCAGCATCACGTATCTAAATATAAAGTTTCAAGTATCGAGAATTATAATTAAATAAAATTTAAAAGGGATACGGAAGCTCCGAATGGGGCAAGCAGAAGCGGAAGACTGGACGATGCAAACTATACTATACGTACAACGCAAAGTGCAAGAGAACGCAGAACCAGGAAAAAATTACGATACCAATACCTTGAGGAATTGGTGACAGATCGTGAAAAAGCCGTTTGGCAATACGGAAGGAACTTGACAAGTACACAACATGGGGCCATGAGACTGATGAAAATCACATGCCTGAAGAAATACAAACCCTCCTTCAGTAAATGGGGGAAATAATAATAGCAATATTAATAACTATTGTCTATTATTAATATTACTATTATTATTATAATAAACATGTTCTTGTTTGTTTTATATGGATTGTAAATTGGAAGTGGTATTAGAAGTAACTTAATGGAGTTGGTGCAATTGCGTATTTTAATTTTACGTCTGAGTGTACGTTTACAATACTTCAAGGCAAATTTAATTCAGAGTTTCTATATGAAAATTGTCTGGAGAAAGCGATTGTAATTGACATGCTGTGTAGGAAAAATAATAGGAAACATTGTCAACACCTGACACACATTGCAGAGCGATGAGCAGTGGACAAAAAATTTGCTCAGTCGCACGTAGAATCAACGAAAACTTTTTGAATACATGCTTGTGAGTAAATTGTGATTGACCAGCACTTGATAAAACTCAAATTTTAAACATGTAATTCTGAATGTAAATAATGGTTGACAATAAAAAAAATTAAAAATCCATGGATTAAAACAGAGTGAACAATACACTTGCAGTTTAGTGAAGTTCATCTACGAAAGCATGTCGCAGTTGGCCAGTAGTTTAATAGAAGTGCAAGCAAACTTAATAAGTAGTCGCAAAGGCATGTGTGGCGCCAGCATGCCGACAACACAAAGGAAGCGCCGCGAATCCACAGCTTTAGCAGCGTGTGCAGCCTAATGGCAGACGGCAGAAGTGAAGCCTGGTTCCGAAAGGGACTGAATGCAAAGACGGGTAATGCACTGTGTCTGTTGATCGGCAGCGGAAGCGTGAGAATACAGCGGTTCTCACTCGTAGAAGGGCTGACTAGCGGGTGCCGCCGGGGAGAGCTGCTGCGAAGCCCAGTATCTTTCGATTAAAACATCAACTCTCTTGACACTTCATCACTATAGTGACGTTCATTCTCTCGATCGGATGTCACAGCTGACGATGTGTCAGCGGATATAATGTTTTAACTGAAGTATATACTGTGATTTATTCAGAGCTGGTTCGTCAGGTCATCTGACGGTGCCGTCCAATCGGGTGCTTACCCGACACTACAATGACGTAATTTAGTAGGCGTTCAACCTTCCGATTGGATGACACCATAACAGCTAATTTACGTGAGACGCAGCTTTGAATAAGTCCAAGAACAGTGACACAGCTGTTTGAGGGCAGCGGAAGCGGTGGCGGGAAAGCCAGTGTTGACATGACGCTAGGGGCGAGGGCGACGGTAGGCAAGGGCGATCGCTCGTTGAGGCTCGTTCGTTGGCCAGAGCATCTGACAGCGACGCAGCGGGCAAAGGGCAGCGCTGGGAGGAGGAAAAGTAAGCCTCCCCCAGGGAGTGCGAGACAAGGCCTGACCGGTTGGCCACACGCTTCAGGCCGCCAAGCTTAGCAACATTGCGAAGAAATACATAAAGGTGAGAAAGAAATAAGCAAATAAAATGGACAGAAAGTACAACTGCGAGTTACATCTTGGGCAGTTGTACGATCTCTTCGCTTGGACAGAATATACTTATCATGACATGTCTCTTGCGCGAACAGTCCGTCGGAAATGCATGTCGTACTGAAGTAAACTCAAATGTAGATGAAGAAAAAACAATTCAAAGGGTCTGAAGTACTAGGGTCATGGCCGTAAAGCAACAACAAGTGTTGGAGTAGCACAACAAATTAGTGGAAGTAAGCATCAATCTGGTGTGGCTGAACAACAAATATGGTGGTGTGCAAAAAGTGATGATCATGATCATGTATCAGTCATACGATGGGGAAAGGGAAAGAGGAAATGCTTCCCTTTATAATTGCAACGGGTAAAAGTCCGTTAAGAAAATAACTATGTCTGTAACAGACCGAAAACAAGAATGATCGGTTGAACATAAATAAACATTCTATGTTAAATATTCAGGCATAAAACGAAGCTATAATCATAACTGTTACTCAAAAATGTGTTCATGAACAACTTGCTCAAACGACGCCCAGAAATTCATGATATAGTAATGAAATTACTGCTGGTCCCTCCTATATTAAGGCAGTAGACAATTTTCTTCTCAAGATAGAGAAACCTATGAAAACTAGTTCATTAATTTATTGTGGTACACTTAGGAAGAGATTGAGATTGGGAAAACACCACTGATTTTGAACTCAAATAAAATTTAGAAATAGAATGTTTTTAAAAAAGAGCGAAGTCGCTCCCTTTCAATAGGAGGTGCAGGTTCGATTCATTACGTTCACAGGCTAATGTGAAATTTGCTTTAACGAAATAGGTTTGCTTGTAACTTGCGCGAAGGCGGACGAGAAGTGTCTCTACAAGTTTTTAATAGTATAGCACTTTTAATATACTACTATTTTTAATATATACTATGTAACTATTTTAAAAATATTACAATAATCTATTTAATATTACTCATATCGTTCAAAATTATAAATGTAGAAGTGAGAAAAAATCACTACAAAATGCTGCAACGAGACTAGAGAGGAACTACTGTTTAGAGAAATGCGTAGGCAAAGAGTATGACTTTATTTATTTATTTATTTATTTATTTATTTATTTATTTATTTATTTATTTATTTATGTATTTATGTATTTATGTATTTATGTATTTATGTATTTATGTATTTATGTATTTATGTATTTATGTATTTATGTATTTATGTATTTATGTATTTATTTATTTATTTATTTATTTATTTATTTATTTATTTATTTATTTATTTATTTATTTATTTATTTATTTATTTATTTATTTATTTATTTATTTATTTATTTATTTATTTAACGTAAAAAACAGTTAAAACTGCGTATGACGTGCTATGGGGAAAAGTGAATTGTGTGCGCATTTTCAAAATTCTGTGATTCTTGAAGTCATTTAGTGAGATACTTTTTCACATTGATCCTGTGACGTTTCTGCATGGAGGAGCAAAACATGTCTTCTAGTCTACGTTTCTTTTTGTTCGTGCAGCGCGTCATCTAATTATAGGTGTCACGCTAGTTGTCTATGTATTGTTCTCATTGCAGAAGTACTACCTATGTATCACCGGTTACAGGAGGGTGGCGATACCGTACTATGGTTCCGTACTGTGCTACAGGTAACAGCAGAGCGCTCCCTTGTTTCAAACTTTGTCCCTTCCTCGGATCAACAGGACTAAGTTAGAAACCAGAAAATCATATAACGAATGACAAGGAAAGGCAATAATGTCAAGTGCAACCAATAACAATATTTCTGTTACAAAGGAGATGGAAGAAACATGTACGGAGCCAGGAGGAATTCCCAAATCATCAACCTTCCGGAAGAAAATATGCTGGTGATGGTGAGATGAAAAAGATGAAGAGATGGTGAGAAAAAAGATGGTGATGGTGAAGACTAGGCACACAAACGCCCCTAATGCTGGAAAAAAGAAGAAAAAACGGTCATTTTTTCTAATGCCAACTTCTCATTGGAAGCGGTTTGATATTTTAAAAATTAATTCAACCAAAATATTTAGTATTTTGTGTAAGTAAAACGAACTTACGACTTCTTTCTAGGGTAGGGGGGATAGATGCAAAGTAGTGTAGACTGACTGATCTGTACAATTTATGGATGGACGCAAAAGCAGTACAAGAAGAAACATATGTGATATCGAATTGAAAAATATTAAAAGTTACCACTCGGAAGCGGTATTTGTTCACGCTGAGTATTTGGATTCTAAACATGGAAGTGTCGTTGGAGTCACTTCATGCATTTACAAGTAGAATAATTAAATGTTTTCTTGCAGTCATGTTTCTTGTGCCAATAAGAACTGTCTGCATCAATCATTGTGTAAAGTGTGTCATAAACCTTATCTTATAGTACAGGATATGGCCAGTTAAGGGAATGATTACACATCCTGGTGAATATTCTGTAGAATAAGCGGAACCATTAGTTTCAATAATTAACTTTTATAAACTAAGGGAACAGCACATATATTCTCGTGGATAATGAAATAAAAAAAAACAATATATTTTGTTGAGTTAAGAAAAAGGTGCTTCTGCAATGCGAAATTCACTGAAGTAAAAGTATTCTTGATAGGGAAGAAAAACTGTATGATGATATTTTAAGCGATGTTGACTTGCAACCTCGCCCCAAACGCTCCCGACTCAGTAAGACGGTGGTCGCGGGCTCCTTGCAGACTTCGGCCTCCACCTCAACACCTCCACCAAACCAAACATGACCAGGAGATGGCACTCAGCGATGGGGACGACATAAATCTCAGCCATGGTGTCGGGCCCTACATGAGTACATACTAGTAAATTTTGTATACAAATTTGTTTGACATATAGATTTCAAAATTAGTGGTGTATTTTCCATTCATCATATTGAATTTCTATTATAACGTACTAGACACTAACGATGTCTCAGTTCACCTGAGACAAAAAACACACTAATTGGTTTATTCTGTTTGAAACAAAGTGGTCGATGTCCATTCCAAGCTTTCGTCAGCGTTCATTTAACGGAGAAACTTTAATTGCCTAAAAACTGCTGCTTTTTAGAATAGATGACCAGCAACCAAGAAATTCGGCACACACTTATCAAGGAAATGCCTGAAAAATCCGTTGGTGCTCTTATTTTGAAGATGATGCAGAACGTCTATGAATAAAGTTTACTAGAAGGCAATAAACATTACGTGATCTGAATATTTGAAATTTACTCAAAGAGCTGGGAATATTTTCCAGGTAGCATATAAGGGAGGGGCGTAATGGCGAAGGCAACAGACAAAACTTGATATTGAGTAGTGGAACTAAGAATCAATTCTCAGAGATATTTCGTAAATTAGAGGCTACCGGGCCACACTAAAATATTTCAGCATGATGAACTTAAAGACTAACCAGTATATGTATTTTTGGTTGCCCTCTTTCACAAGCAGTAATATTTTTGGGAGTAAAAGTATAAAAGGCAGCGAGACATATCTGCTGTTATGTGTAAGAACGAGTGGAGAACCGTGGTAGTTGAAGCTGCAGCACTCAATCGTTTTTATACACGGCCACTCCATTAACCGTTGCACATTGAAAGTTAGTCACTCATTGTTAATCAGAGTGACTTTTAATGTCCAAGTTATCAGAAGCAGTTCATCAAAATTAAGAAAAGAATTAACAACACGATTTTTTCTCTAACTCTTAGAGGAAATAAATTAAGGATTTGAATATCATTGAAACATTTTGTCCTACAGGAAAGTAGTTACTAAAAATTGTTGACTTTTGAATTATAAGTTAGCATAATAATACTCAGAATTTGAAGATATAAGTTAGTATAAAAATACTCAGAAATTATATACACTAGAAAGGACCAGTAGAGCCCATTTAGTGGTTAATGAAATATGTATGTGTAGGTCTAATGGAAGAACATTTAGCTGAACCACTCCCTTGTCATGGTATCAATAACAAGTTTTTTATATAACGAAAGAAGAAATACGAACGGTACAAAATAATAGATAAGTGTAATTAAGTGAAATAATCCTGTGAGAACTGACAGATGGACATATTGTTAGATCGACTGAACATTTATGCATGCGGCTAAAAGGTGCTGTGTTCACAGGGAGCCACAGGATTGGGAGCATCTAGTGTAACTCTGATTGGCTCCAGTGGAAATGTAAAAAAGTTAATGAGCATCGATATGAAGCTGTGAAGATGCGAAAAGAGAATATTGACCCTCCCGTACAAAAGCAAGCCTTTAAAAATAAACATTCTTATATTCAGAAATATACAGGTTAGAATTATCCTATTTAAGAGTTTTGATAGCAAAACACACCTATCAATAGCTACTTTAAAGCTTGAAGGATTTATTCATCCATTTGCAAATTTGATAGAGTAAATGCAAATTCTCACACTTAATGAAACAAAGAGACAAACACATATCTTAATTAATTTTATCTAAAAGATACATCAAAACACACAGTTTGAAGAGAAATAATATTTTCTCCCTGATGATCTCACTGTGAAAATAGGAGACTTTAGCCAACTAGGGTCATTACTCATCTGGCATTCAGTCATGTTAGTTTTTCAAAGCTAGTCTCTTACGAACAGCTCATAGAATTATATTTTGCAGTGCTGGTATTAACTTAGTGATTAATGAGGGATGTACATGTTGGTGTATAAAATGAAATTTTAGTGGAACGTCTCCCTCATGCTGGTATCAATAACAAATTTCTGATACTCTGTATGGTGAGAAAAGGTCAATTAAGGAGTTTTGTAACCCAGTATTGGTATTTGTATTAATCCGCTTGTCACTTTACAATATAATTAAAAACAAAGAAGTGAGTTTTCGGATTTAACAATATTGATGATAGAATTTTTCAAATTTGTTACTTCGTATACAGTAGATACAGACTTAGTACCTACAGATTTACAATTAGAAGATGCACCCGTAAGTGAAATAGCTAAAAGATCAATTCTACTGTGCAACAAATTTATTCAGTTTTTGTAAGGATTTCCCTTGGATACATTTGTTCCAATCTGCTCAAAATACAATACTATGGGTCCACTTACGTTTCAGAGCAAACTTTTTCTTCTTTGAGAAGAGTAAAATCAAAGATCTAAAACAGTCTGAGCTCAAATTTGAAATGTCTGTCCTCGTTATTTCAATTTTTGAAAATATACTTAAAATCGTAATAAAAATTGTATAATTAAAAATTTATATATGCCAATTTCATTTATAAATCACACATTTTCATCACGAATTGATCCACAGGTAGCACAGAATAAATATTCCAAATATCTTGAATAAAGAGGTGGTCAGAGATATCTTTTTTGCTATGAACATGTGGGAAATCACATTTCACGAAGTTACAGATGAGACATTTACCCAGATTAATAGGCAACTATTCTTTCTTCTGGTTCAACAACTGCCAGAGAAGATGAAACAATAGCTACTCCTGATGTAGCGGCTTTACTACCAAGTGGCGCTACTGAAACTTATATTTGCAATGAATGCAAAAGTCTAATCCTTTCGACGTTTCGGCCAAAGGTCACTTTAAAATTTGCATTGACACTCGGTAACGGATGTAACTTTGTTAACAAGAAATCGATTTTCTGGTTTAAAAAAAGCGAATAACGGTATGGGCACAGGGGCCCTTAATCCCCCTTAAGATATTAAAAAATTCTCCTCGGGCGTACGTTAAAAAAGTTTTTATTTTATCTTCATTTGCTTCTTGCTATGATAAACCATTCAGTTCAATTTTAGCATATCACATGATGGCTATTGCTGTAATCAATATTCATATCGCATATCACCGCAGTCAATTCCATTCATCATATAGACATACTGCCAGAAAATGTCAAACTTTCCGAAGACAAGATATAACATACATTACAAGTGGGCAACAGGACACTATGTGTCTTTATAAAGCATTGAAGGCTTTCACGGCCGGAGTCAATATACATGTTTTCTTCCGGGCTGGTGGGTTGTGGTCCAATTGGCGTTGAACTGCCAAACGTTTCGCCCACGACTGCGGCGGGCATCTTCAGTGGCGAGGTCTCGGGCGAAGTGTATACTATGTGTCTTTGTTTATTAACTGGTGTAAAGTGTAGTGAATGAACTAATCCGCACAGAATAAACTATTTTACCCACATCAAAAATAAATATTTCTACGGTTGTATTCAATCTTTAATTTTTCCTTTTTGCTCTGAGAATGAGGAAAGAGACTCTAAAGCCATCTAGTAAGCATGAACATGTTCCAAGAAAAAGTACTGTAATCATTCAATATATCGTTACAGTGAGATTTTCATTCACTTTGTAGCATGTTTGAATTACTAGTAAATATGTCCTGTGTAAGTAAAAGAGAATGGAAAAGGGGCTTAGGAATGTAGTTTTCACTTTTCTGTTATGCTGCGCATTTCTATAGCATAGAAAAACGTTTAAAGACACATATGGTTGCCTGGGTGACCATAATAAACATCCAACCATTCGCAAACTCTTTTGGTAAATAAACAAAATTTCAATAATCGCTTCAATGTGAAAGGATTTTGGAGTGTCGAATGTCAATTTGTGCAAGAAATAAGTTAAGAAATTCTCAGGTCGGTGTGTGAAGATGTCGACTAAATGAGAATGACCGGTTTAAAACAAGACATATTCTAGAAATGGTAAAACCATAAATGAGTGATGGTTCATTTCAAGACTTTGCTTATTTAAACAGTCTTTCATTGTACAGTAAAAGGCAAGTGCAAGAGCGGAGCTCTTTTTATGTTCCGAGTGAATAGTGCAAACATTTTTGCTTACATTGCCTATGATATATAACAATCTAAATGCAAATCTTCATAGAATGTAGCCTTTATACCACTGAAAACATAGGTTTCTGCATCCAGGGTCATATATTTTGTTGTTGTTTGGAAGAGATCACAACCTACGTACATTTTTCTAGAATTCAATGTCTTTCAAACAGACAAAAACGTTTCTTCTGTTTAGCGTCTAAAAATTTGGCATCTACTAGCTTTAAAAATCAATTCTCAATATGTTTTCATTCTAAAATTTATCTTAAATGATTATGGTTTAAAAAAAAGGTGTATGATTTAAAACCTTACGTGATTTCTAATTTTAAAAGCTTTCTCAAACAATGAAATTGTTTTCTTTGTTCTAGGTTGGATCTGGAAGAGGAGGGACAACCTCTGCGGGATATTTCTAGTGTCATGATGACCACTTTTTGCCTTCCTCTCCCATGCCTGAGAAGGCTAGCTTCGAGAGCCACGCACCCCTCTTCGGCCATCAGATTCCCGTTCCAACTGCCCTCGCACGTCTTTATCACATATGGTGCCTTCTGCAGTGAAAAGGGAGAAGTACAAGACGACCCTGAAGACAACTGTTGATGGTGTGCAGAGTGTAGATAAGGAAAAAAGAAGGAACATACAACACAAGACAAAAATTACTCCAGCAGGTCATGAAAATATCTCAGAATATTCTCAGGTAAAGACATTTGTCAGCATTAAGGAATTGTCAAATCTTAAAGCATTAAAACCTGGTGCTTGAATAATGGTGGCTCAAAATTCATTGTTAGTTTCAATCCAAACCAAACCCCTCACGTAAGGCTGTTCAGCAATAGCCGCACCAGCAGCTGGTCCAAAACTGCAAAATATGCTATTCACATAGTCATCTGCTGCGACCTCAGCAACAGCTGCATCCTCTGCAGCAACTGTTTCTACTAGTGCAACTGTCTCTGTCTTTGAAAGAATACATCCAGTGTTTCCCCCTCAGATGCTTAAACATTCATAGAAACAGCAACTGTTTCTACATATTTGTCGTATATCAATTAATGTAGATTAATTAGTCTATAATGCTACTTTGCGTGATTCTCCAGAAAACTATCAAGGACTTGTGAAATAAAACCATAAGAAAAGCGTTATACAATCCGTCGTACGTTATGTTGACGGCAGTAGAAAACATCATCATAATCATCATCATTATCATCAATCCCAGGTAAGCACGTTGAAATCATATTTTTATACTATCAGTGAGAAATTTACAGCATACGATTGAGAGTTTACGATTATTAAACCCTACGTTGTTCAAAAACATAATGTTATTAATTATTGATTTAGTTTTTTGAAGTTAGTCAGATACAAACGTTAACCCATTTCCTGAGGAAATTTCGTGTTATTTTCACAAAATCTCTCTTAATTTTTACTCATTTTATTGAGTAACGGATTTAACCAGAACCTGTAATTAAAACTTGCTTCTTTCCAGTATTGCTTTCCGATATTTGTGGCCTCACGAACTCTAAACCTTTCCAGATAGGCCATTATGTTATAAAACATTTCACCCAAGTAAAATACGGAATAAAACATTGACTTAGGGAGTTTCTCTGTAGAAAAACCTGGCGTTTATCGGTAATGTTTATGAAAATGTAAGGATTCGAAAGGAAAACTGAATATTTGAGTTCTAATTTAATGTGTCAGGGGTAGGTAATTACCCCAAAACCTCCTTATTTTTAGTAGCATTTCCTTAGATGAAAAATACACATAATAAACTATTAAAATGTGAACAAAATTCACATTTATTTAATAACAGTTTTGTTTTGAAATCTTATGATGCAGTTTTCTGAAAAAGAAGATTGATGACTTGAATATATCTTAGCTTTCGAATAGTATCCTATTTCCCCTAAGAACAGATAGCGAGGAGAGAATCGGCACTTAAACGGAAAATTATGAGATGTAGAATATAAAAGACTTTTCTCTCTTTTTGCTAAATGAATTTGTAATAAAAATATAATGTTTTTGCACAAATTGTATTGGTTTATAACCTTAATAAACAAATACTAAAATATTTTGTTGTATATTTATTTCGTGACGTTGCGACCCTAAATTAGAATTAAAACTGTTTATTAAGGACAGAAAACCAATACAATTAACTAAACACGATAACAGACGTACATATATTCCTTAAACTTTTTGCACAAATGTTTAACATTAATTTCAAACTCAAGATTCCGGGAGATCAATCTCCAGCCGCCTCTCCCAAAAAAATCTCAAGAGTTACGGTTGCAATTCTACCTCGAATGGGATCTCAAGTTAGTATTCTGTTTATTCTGCTGTGCAATATCTTTTCTTTATGTTTCGCGTCGTCACATGAACTAGACATTTAAAACACAAACTCGTTAATATTAACTAACTAATATTTAGTGTTTTATGTCAACATTTCATTTTAAATATTTTGCACTCTTACTCATTATTTCCTTATTTCTTATTTACACTTATACGGGTCCAAGTAATTGACTTTCAATAAAATATTTAGATTTTCTGTGTATATACTCTCCTTACAATATAAATACAATAACTAAATAATATTTGTTTGTGCCATCATTATATTGTAAATAATATTCACACGTATTACACTCATACTCATAATTTTCTTAATTACCTATTTATACTCATACGGGTTCAAGTATTTGACTTTCTAAAAAATAAATAAATGATCAGTTTAAATACTCTCCTTAGAATATACTTGTTCAGATTGTTCACATTGTTCGTTTTATTCTCCGCATACTTGGATGATCCGGCTAGCTCGTATAGTCTCTCTTTTGTTGACGTCCAAGTTTCTTCCAGCTTCAGTAACCTCAAATATCACACGAATTTGTTGCGAGTTACGAGAGTCTGTGGTTCTATACCAACTCGTGAAAAGAAAAGAATCTGGTGAGACCTTTGTCATCCACGGTCGGAGTCGGTAGTTCCTTGACTGTCCGGTAGACGTCGCGTCCTAAGCACGGATGCCAAAATTTCGCTCGCCATTCTGCAACCTTCCTCAGGGCGAAAAGCATTTTGACAGGCGTTTCGCCCTGAGGAAGGTCGCAGAATGGCAATGGAAACGTCGGAACCTGTTCCTAGGACAGGGCGTCTCCCGGGCAGCCAAATAGCTACCAGAAGACTGGTGGTTTCTTTGAGTAGAAATTTATGAATTACGTACTTGTCCGCGACAGATTGGATTTTGATGTGAGAGATGGCGTATCAATCGGGCGGCATCGGCAAGCAACAACAGAAGGCGCAAGATTAGACAATGCGAACTTCTGTTTCCTTTTCCCTCCCCAGTAACTTTGGAGATGCGAGAGTTTACTGATGTTCTGGGGTATATATCTGCAGTCGTTTTCGCTTTTGCAGAATGGGATCAGCGCCTATCTTAATCAGACTATACTATAATTAACTAACACCCATTAAATAAAACCTCGTTGTCCCTACTTTAGTGACGCGTTAGTTAAACAGTCAATAGGTTGAGAAAAGTTACAACGCGAACACCTCAAGCGCCTGATTGATCATTGAGCGACTGATTGTCCCCGCTCGGGTAGCAGGACTGCTGTGTCGTATTTCACGCCTAGCCACGTTGCCTCGTGGCAATTCGTTCTGATATTCCCTAATGTTTCTAAATTTTTCAATTTATAATACTTTCAATGAATACTTCTTTAATATATGCTTGCGTCAGCTAATTTCAACTATAATTCATTACCCTCATCGTGTCAATTTTGACTACTTTTAAAACTGCAATGGTACGCGTCGCTGAATGGCCGACCGTGAACTACTACGATTTTGTCATCTTCCCTGGTGGTTTCACCCTTTCTTCCTCTCTATATTTATTAAATCCTTTGTCGTGTTTCTCCGCCAATCTTTTTCATTACTCATCAACGTTTTAAACAGTTCTCATCGATCTCTATTCTGCCAACGTTTTTTCGCGATGTTATCGTTCTTTCTAGAAATCTTTGCCATTAAAAACTTATAATCTAATTTCATTTTCCGGTCTATACAGAGTAAAATGTCTCAGATATAGATGTAGTGCATGGGATTTAAAATGCTTGATGTGTAATCATTTTATAGTCCTCTTAACTAGTATATAGAAAATAGTGAATAAAACAAACCGTCATGGCTAATCCGTTGGTTACAACGCAACATTCAAAAAGCAATCAGACAGAGAACGTATTGAATTCCGTCAGTCAAGGAATAACGAACTCAATTACACACCTGTGCGAACAAGTGGAAAGTTGCTTCAAGAGCCTGTGACTCGCACATAAAACGAACCGTCGAATTCAAGCGTGGAGGCTGAGTGCGGGCGGGGGACGGGGTGGATGACGAAGCATTTCCCGATACTTCGCCCGACCCGCGGGTCCCATCAGCGCTCACCACTTGCCACTCGCCGTTCACCGCTCACCGCTCACCCGGGCCCGCGGGCGCTCAAGATCCCATTGAGAGTTGCGCGCAAGTTGGCTCCCCGGCGCGCCGTCTGCAACACAATTTCACTTCTCTGTTCGAACATTAAGCCGCGCTGCCAACCATCACGAAATTACTCGGGAGCTGTACCCCGCGCCCCCGTCCCCCGGCCACGCCCCCTGCCCCCCTGCGGCCCGGACGATGTCACACCCGACGCCACTTCCGCCTCTGATTCCTTCTCCTCCACTTCCCCGGCAGGCCCTTACCTCTGTCTCTGACTCCGCTTCCACCGCCATGGATACCTTCGCCTCCGCTGGTTTCATCTCCCACGGCGTACTCCTTACCCATGTTTCCGACTCCGCTTCCTCGCTTTTGATTATTCCAACGCCACTACTTCCTTCTCCCCAGCGTAGCCCTTACCTGAGTCTACGACTCCGCTTCTTCCTCTTTGGTTTCTTCGCCTCCTCTGCTTCCATCTCCCTCGGCGTACCCCTTACCTATGTTTCCGACTCCGCTTCCTCGCTTTTTATTTCTCCACCACCACTCCTTCCATCTCCCCAACGTAGTCCTTGCCTTTGTTTCCGACTCCGCTCCCTCGCCTTTTGTTTCTCTACCACCACTCCTTCCATCTTCCCAATGTAGTCCTTACCTATGTTTGTGACTCCGCTTCCTCGCTTTTGATTCCTCCACCACCACTCCTTCCATCTCCCCAACGTAGCCCTTACCTTTGTTTCCGACTCCGCTCCCTCGCTTTTGATTCCTCCCACCACCCCCTCCTTCCATCTTCCCAACGTAGTCTTACCTTTTGGCTGACCTCCGCTCCTCGCTTTTCCCAGTTCTCCACCACCACTCCTTCCATCTTCCCAACGTAGTCCCCTTATCTTTGTTTCAGGCTCCGCTCCCTCCTTTTAGTTCCTCCACCCTCCTTCCATCTTCTTGTAGTCCTTACCTTTGTTTCCGACTCCGCTCCCTCGCTTTTGATTCCTCCACCACCACTCCTTCCATCTTCCCAACGTAGTCCTTATCTTTGTTTCCGACTCCGCTCCCTCGCTTTTGATTCCTCCACCACCACTCCTTCCATCTTCCCAACGTAGTCCTTACCATTGTTTCCTACTCCGCGTCCTCGCCTTCGATTCCTTCACCTTCACTACCTCCACTTCCCCTACGTATCCGTTTTCTCTACTCCAGACTCCGTTTCCGCTTCGTGCATCCTACATCCACCTTCATCTCAACTCCTTCCGTCTTTTGTTCCTCCACCATCATCTACGCTCCGTTCACTTCATCTTTTCCGCCTACGCCTTCACTGCTATCTCCACTTCAACTCTATCGGATGCCCCCTTCACCGGCACTTCACCAAAACTTCCATCTCCACTTCCGTTTCGGCCCACTCCAGTTCTACTTTCATATCTTTCCCGTCTCCCTTGTCTACCGTCGTCTCCGTCTCAGATGACTCTCATTATGCCCATCATTGTGCGGGAACCTCCCCCTCTCAATATCCGCCTCTACCTCTATTTCGGAATACACGGCTTCCACTATGTGACCTTCCACATCTGTCTTGGGTACCGCAGTCTCCACCTTTCTCTGCATCAATCTATCCTGACAGCAGCTCTTCTGACAGCCCCTCATAACGCCATTGCCACGACCATTAACCTCATTTGCACATTGACAACAACTAACTCTGTTTCCTCTTTATTCCTATCGCCCACTGTATCCGTATGCTCTTTTTCGGCATCTACCACGACCTCCACCGTTACCTCCGTCACCACAACCTCCCATTTTGCGAAGCTTTCCTTCTGCTTCCTCCATTTTCCCGTGATCCACTTGACGCTTGTTAAGCTTTTTCTACAACTCCTGACATCTCTGCACTCATCATCGCAATCTCTGCCACTTTTATTTCACTGCCTCCAAACCTCTATCTCCCTTTTTCGTTTTCTTCCTAAACTGCTTCTTCAATTTCCAGTTCCTTCTGCCCCGCATTTTTCCTCCATCTTTATCTTATCATTCTACCATATTGTTCTTCCATACCATTATTGCTTGTGCCAGCTCCCTCACTTCCATTCTCGAACTCCATCTTTTTCACAACCGCCTTTCTCTCTATTTCCTCATTTTCATCACATCCTCTTTCGTTTTTCCGGATCCATCCCCTTTGATCCACTCATTACTTCCGCTGTTAATGTTACTTCGATCCCTCACTTGTTTGCCATATCACATCCCGCACCACCATCACTTTCACCCCTATTCTATACATAAGCGTTCATCACATCCACCTCCACCACATTCTCGTAGGTCTAAGGAAACTCCAACCCAATACGCCATATCGCTGCCACATCAGTTCTCCTGACGTTAGTTCTCGGAAGGATAGGAATGCCTCTCTCTCACGCTGCCCTGCCTGAGGATCCGTTTCCTTGACCTGGGCGCGGTCAAGTTGCCACAACTGCCATAGCCGCCCGTACACTGCTACGCCGTCTCTGACCGGGAGGTCCTAGGTTCGAGTCCTGACGACGGCAGGATTTTCGACACTAGCTTTTCAGCTAGATCGAATTCAGTCGCTGTCTGGAGGAGAATTCTAGCGGCCGGCTGCTCTGATCAGTAGTTTTCCATCATTTCTCCGATCAACACCAGACGAATGCCAGAGCAGTACCCTACCAAACGGGCCACGGACCGCGCGCGATCTTTCCTTCCTCTTCCTTCTCCTATAATCTCCCCTTACACACAAACTAACAAGCACTACACTACTACAAATTCCGGGAGATTGGGCGGGAACTTAGAGCTTGTCCCGGCTGGCGCGGTGCCCCGCTGGTGGGAGAGTCCTGGTTAGGGGGTAACTCCACTAGCCGTCAGTAGGTCGGCGCCGGATCTCGCCATCCAGCGGGAAAGATCTCCGCCATCTCCTGAGAAAAAACATGCACTACACTCACGATACTAATGACCAAAGCAGTTGACGCGCCCGGAAACACGAAAAAATGAATCAATCAAAAGCTACGCCGTGATCGCACCCCACCTCCTTCGCCACCCCTACACCAACCATCGCCACCACCGTCGCAGACTCCGCCTTCGAAACTGTCACCGAGGGTGTGTTCGGCACAGTCACCGCCACCACTCCAGCCACCGCTATCACCGCCCCTACACCGCCGTCGACACTCTCACCACTACTGCTCTGGGCTCCGGCTCTCCGTTGTAGTCACCAATACTGCCACCGTCAATTGCCCCGCCTCCACAACCACCACCACTGTCACT
The DNA here is from genome assembly GCA_964035755.1 of Teleogryllus oceanicus. Classification (NCBI taxonomy): domain Eukaryota; kingdom Metazoa; phylum Arthropoda; class Insecta; order Orthoptera; family Gryllidae; genus Teleogryllus; species Teleogryllus oceanicus. Next base: position 28,201,313 of record CAXIVR010000001.1, read on the forward strand.
CGCATCCACCTCCACCCCTGTGGCCATGGCCTCCACCACCACCGCCACACACACATCCAACTCCACTGGCAGCCTCACAACCGCCCCCACCTTCTCCTCTGCTAACGTATCCCCCACAGTCCCCGCCCTAAACCTCGCCTGCCCCCCAACCCCCGCAGCCACCCGCCTCCACATCCACCACCGCCTCCACAGTCACAACCTCGCTCTCCCTTCCCACCACTGCTTGCCAAGTTGCCGTCCCCCCTCGCCCCGCACGCTGCGTCCTGCGCTGAGGTCGACTCGTCTGTGGCATTGAAATGCGAGCGGATCCGTCTTGCGGAGGTGACTTCCCAAGCGGCCTCTGCGGGCGCAGGGAAATGGGCTCGCGGGTGGAGCAGCCCTGCAGCCGAGGGCAGCGCCATCTCACCATTCTTGCGAAGCAATGTTCAAGTTATCAGTACTGAAATAAACTTAATATATTTAAAACAAACTATCTGAGTCGAGGAACCTGAAAAGCAAATATCTTTCTATCTTGCTACTTCATTGCTAGAATTGGCTCAATGAAAAATCATATATTCATTTCACAAAAACATGGAAATTTATTAAACAATTTAAAACAATTTTAGTATTGTATAAATTTACCTAATATAAAATTAAACGTTTGTCATGACCGTTCCAACCTTATAATGTCTTCGCGCGCTTTTGGACCATCTTTATTCATCTCCGACGCCGCCGTCCTCAGGTCCAGACACCATCTTCTCTCTTCTTTTCTCGGAAGCACACTTCAATTACCGTTCATCAGATCAATAAAGTATTTGCTGCTAGCATTCCAGTCCAATCACAATAGCCTTCTTAAAAGCCCTCAAATCCCTCCAGCTCGTTCATGAAATATTTTAAACTCCTGTCACATAGTGTTCCATTTTTGATGTTCTCTCAGCATCCATTCCTAGTGGTCTTACAAGTCCCAAAGAAAAAAAACTCTAACATTGATTGGAGCACGATCCGTTCATGAGCACGGCATCAGTCAGAATGAATGTCTCCCCGTATTCTTTCAGCCCTGAAAAGCTCGGTCCATTTTTCGATTGTTTATTTACAGATAACACTTCATTACCTAGCCAATCCTAAATTTCTTGCAACACGAACTAGCCATCTTCGACTGTCACTGCTTTTCAGCCCAATCCTGAATTCATAAGTGGAACTGGCAAATACTCCGCAGTGTCACTGCATGAATATGTTGACCTTGACGACGGCTCGCTTACCGTTGCTATGCTAGCATATTCACATAATTTATCCTCTTTAATTGACGCCATTTATAATAAATGTTGTACAATATTCAGTGACATATTGATATCTCACAGTACTGTTGTTGTTGTTAATAATAATAATAATAATAATAATAATAATAATAATAATAATAATAATAATAATAATAATAATAATATCCTACTTTTTCTCAGCTACGTTTGCTGGTAAAAATGCTCACCTTCCCCAGAGTTGTTTTCGGGACAGGTTCGATGACAGAAGAACAACTTCATCTTATATCTGGACTTAACATAGAAATTTTCTAACTATATGGGCTGTTTGCAACAAAACTACGCTCTGTCCCATGCTCAGAACGTTTTTCGATAGTTTAAGTTCTGATCAATTTTTTAGGAAGTTTTTACTGACCAGTCCTTCCGCCGATATCACGAGGGGGTATGTTTTGGGAGCATTTAATTTCCAAACATGTTTTTGTTCATAGGATAAGTTTTCATATTTCGAAATTTTTTCTCTTATTCTATTATTATTATTATTATTATTATTATTATTTGTATCATTATTAATACTAGTGTCAACAATCATTATAATCGTTATAATAATCGTATTGTAATCGTATAATCAATCGCATTATAATTGTTATAATTAATATAATGTAATCCAAGAAAAGCAACAAATTTAGCTCATGGAAGGTTTAAAGTAGATCAATCAGTCTAGTTCATTAGCGCATACCTTTTCACATTTATTTAACTTTTGCGATTTTCGAAAGTATAGAGATTTCAATGAAAATGAGACCTGTGTCATTCTTCTAAGCGTCTTTCCTTCTATTCGTAGAAAAAATGACAAAATTCGGAGAGGGTTTTGAAACATTTTTATTTTTATAATTTGCATTAACTTCAAGCGGAAATTACCTGAAAACTAAACATTTTTTTAAATTGTAGTACATGATTTTTTAAAGATTTGATTTGTTAGAATAAATGTTGTCTACTAAAAAAATCTCTGTCTCCAGTATTGTACTTTTGTAATGTTAACTTTGGAAAATATAACAATTTTCGAAAATATAGAGAATTCGCCGCAAATTGGATTAGCGCAATTTTAGCGTTATTTGAAATATATGAGGAGAAAATTAAAAGAAAAAACACTGAAATAGTTCTCTATTTACCTAATACAAATTCACAAACTGTATTTTAATATGTGTGAAACATTTAGCACCCAATAAGTAAAACATTAAAAATAATAATTTGCACTTATACGAATAATTGAATAATGACAGTGATGCCTTTAATTTATGTTTCAACAGAAACGTTACTTCACATTTGATGACTTTCATATAGAACACTGTATTGGCCATGAAAATATAATTTTATATTGGAATGAAGAACTCAACGTACTACATTATGATTGCAAATTCTACAACACAAATCAAAGAATCTGAAAATGCAATTTGCGTTATTCAAACCAGAGTTTTAAAAAATCCAGACAACTTTTGTCCAAATTGACTTTTCAAGTGGGATTGACATTTCGCATTTCCCTTTGTGTTATCTCACATTCTCATCTGTAATTATGAAAACTAGGAATTCATTCTCTCATTGAAATCCAATCTCCAGTTAGAGAGGCGAGCCAATGCAAATTCTTTATCATTCTCCATGTCTGGTTTGTTTGGAATAAATGCCTCGAAGCTGAAAATTTTATGCCAAAGCAATCATTACAAATTGATACATACGAGCGTTTGGCGGAGTGATAGACAAGCGTTCGAGTTGCCGCGGCGTCCGTCAATCACTTCCCTTGATAGTGAAAGCTCGCCCTGTCAAGCGTAACGGGCGATGCGACGGTGCTGTCTTCGAACGATTATGAACGTGGAACAATGCCCTGACACCAGCCGCAACGTTGCAATCTCAATGCTCGATTGTGGACGTATTGGGTCAGTTATTTTGAAATATTTCGTGATAAAAAGATAAGAAACTTTTACTAATTTAAACTATATCTAAACTTTAAATTGTAAAGAATTTTTTTGAGTTTACGTAAAAAATAAACATATTTAACTAATTGATTCAGTGGTGAGGTGTAGTTGGCATTTACATAATTGGAATGATTGAAGGCGTTGTCATTGTCAACAATAGTATTTATTTCACAAATCGCAGCTTTCGATGGCTTAGCCATCATCATCAGTTTTCTGGTACAAGAAAAATATAAAATTAGAATTAACATAGTTACCTAATTTAAAACACATCTTAAGAAATGAAAGGAGAAGAATTAAAGAAAAGAAAAAGACAGAATGAAAGAAAGAAAGGGGGCGGAGAGTTAGATCTTTATAACATAAATAATTTATATAATTTAAAACATCTTAAGGAATGAAAGAAGAAGAATTACAGAAAGGAAAGAAAGAAGGGGACGGAGAGTTATATCTTTATGTAATATAGTATGTGAAATAAATACTATTGTTGACAATGACAACGCCTTCAATCATTCCAATATTTAACTAAACTTAATAAACGTCTAAACTTAAATCAAATGTTTTTTTATTAATGGTAGAACGCGGAAACATAATTTTAGCAGAAAAATTGAGTTCATGAAGAAATAGTCCGTCGTTTTTATTTTAATCGATCTTATTTAAAATAATAAAATAATTATTGATAAAATGTCAGGAGTGATTAAAACCACGAGTGAGGTACGCATTATTACATATGCGATCCATTCCCCTCCAGATATATTTAGTATTAACATTTTCTAATTACTTCCAAAATATGCTTAAATACCTTATCCTACTTTCCATATTTAGATCAAAATGGATAAGAAAAATAATTTGAGAAAGGACAAGTGAACGGTAATTATAAAAGCTAATGAGACAAAAATTCTATAAAATCATTCATACCAAACACTCGCGATAAATGTGACGTGTTTTATACTTGGGCAATATGTATTACTTTATCTGTGTATAATATTAGTCAATCCAAGCATATGCGACCATAGATCTCTAAGTTTTTCTCTCAGAAATGTGATAAATTCTGAATTATTTACTTTGATAGTATGTTACTGAGTAGTAGTTACTAGTATAATATCGTGTTGAATAACGTAAATGTAAATCTCAGGCATTAAACCTACTGAGAGTAAAGAAATCATGTGGAATACATTTTTCATTTAAATAAAACTGAAATCTGAGTAAAACAATGGTTTTACATCCAATTTCTGTCAACTCTGGATATTATGAACTCGGATATATGAACTGAAGTAACTGATATCGATCCACTTATTTAACTATATCTACCACATATTAGAAGTTCTATTATAGTGAATGCTCAACATTGGTAATAGTGAATACAGTAAATATAACTTTCAGAAAAGAAATGTTTACCTTCATACAGCGAATTCATATAACGCTAATTATTTGTAGGTAGAGGTTTTCATGAGTTAATTTTGTAACATTTATAGTCAATTAAAGAGACTGAGAGAATTGGGTCGCTGAGGGAATTGCTTCATTCCATTTCTTCGGTAACAGATAAGTTCAGCCCGAAGAAACTTCATGGTTGCTAACCAGAAGTCGAAAAATTACCGCTAGCTATGCAGCCACTCTGGCTGCGAGATTCTAGATTTCGAGTCCTGACGGTGACAGAAATTTTCAAGATAAGCTACGTCGATCGAGATGAGTTCTACTTGATCGCGTTCAACTGCGAACTGGAGGAGAAATCTAGCGGCCGGTTGCTCTGATCGGTAGTTTTCCTTGATTTCTCCGATCGCCATCAGACGAATGCCAGAGCACTACCACATTTTGACTTGTGACTAGTCGGGAGATTAGGGGTCGTATTTACGAAGCTCTGCTGGCAGAGCTCTTAGGGGCCTGCCATCTGGGGGCTTGCTAGAAGGACGAGGGGTGACTGGGATTGGCTGGAGGCCGTTCATAAATCGAAAACCGAACACTAGCAGCCTGCTAGGCCTGGAAGGCCCCTGGCAGAGGTTTATAAATACGGGCCTAGAGCTCGTTGCGGGTGAGGCGAAGACCCTCTGGAGGAAAATACCACGTTGGTCAAATTCTGTACAGTTACTTGAGTATATACGTTTAGGTAGGCGCCGAATCTCATAATTCAGCATGGAACAAAATATTTCCACGTCGCCGGAGCAGTACCGTACCAAACAGGCGACGGACCGCGCGCGATCTATCCTTCCTCTTCCTTGTCCTCTCCTCTCCCGTTATACACACACACACTAACATGCACTACACTACCACACATTTTGGGAGACCAGTCGGGAGCTTAGAGCTTGTACTGACTGGGGTGGTGCCCTGCTAGTGGGAGGCACGTGCTTGGGGAAAACACCGCGACCTGTGTAGGTCGGCGCCGGATCTCGCCATCCAGCGGGGAAGATCACCGCCATCTCCCGGAGAAAAAACATACACTGCACTTACGGGACTAATGACCAAAGCCGTTGACGTGCCCGGAAACACGAAAAAAATCAATCAAATCAAATCCACGTCGCGGGATAAAATATTCATTTCACTAAAGTTACTAATGGTCACAGTAGTTGCAGGGCCCGGAAACATCAATTAATCAATCACACATTAAAAAGTGGTGAAAATCGAATATAGCTAGGATATCGTGAATAGGACGAACGAGCTATTCAAAACAAAAGAAATCAAATGAAATAACGATCAGTATACAAAAATGAAGATAGCGCTCCACGAAAGTGGAAGATACACTGATGGATGTTAAGACAGCAGTAAAATAGTAGTTTCCAAAGGTTCACTCCAACCTGAGTCGACTGTACTAGTTCTGACCATTATTTTATAACAAAGAAGGGATCATTGTGTTTCGAAAATACGTATCATATACGTTTCGAACAGGTAAATACTAAGATTCCAACAGTGGCAGGATTTTCGACTCTAGGTAGATAGCAAGGTTGAATTCAGTCGTGTGTGAAAGAGACTTCTAGCAGTCGACCGCTCCGATCGGTAGTTTTCCAAGGTTTCTCCCATATACACTAGACGAATACCGAAGAAGTGCCCTAACAAGCGGGCTATAAACCGCGCGCGATATTTCTTTCTTCTTACTTGTCCCATCCTCACCCCTTACACACACACACACACCTACAATCACACGCACTACAGTACCACATATGTCGGAAGGCTAGAGCTGGTTCCGGCTAGGCCCTACCGAGAAACCCTGCGTAATAGATACCATATTGGGGAAAACCCACAATTCCAACTGTAGATCGTATCTCAGCATCCATCACCGCAACCTCCCGTGACAAAAACATGCACCACACTTACGGGACCAACGACTGCATCCGTTGGTGCACCCGGAAACATGCAATAACCCCATCTAGGAATTCTAAGAAGCTCCACTTCAACTCAACCAAACGCAGACGTTGCATCGCTCCACACCGCACACAGTTTCCGCTCGCATCCCCTTTTATAGCGAGCGCCCAAGCCCGGGCGAGGGGGGGGGGGAGGGCAGCAGCGGTCTCGCCGCCAAGATAACACGCGGCCATTTGCGCGCCACGGAGTGGCCGCCAGATAAAACTAGCAGCGTGCCATCGCCACCGCGCGCGCGCAGGGGCGGAGGGGGCGGGGCCCGCACTAATAACTATTTGCGCAGCGCGGGTCGCGCATCGGTGACAGATAAAATGCGGCGCGCGCTGCGTCTGGAGCCGGGTGGCTGGGCGGCCCCGCGCCGCGCCGCGCTCGCCAATATTTGCGCAGCGCTAATACGCACGCGATACGCGCTAAATGTGTAAATCCACGCGCCGCTCTTGGTGGTGGAGGCTGCCGCGGAGGCGCTGGTTCTGCTGGGGGTAATGGTAGCACAAGTGGTGGTAGTTGTGTTAGTAGGTGTGTTGGTGGTTATAATGGTGGTGGTTGTGATTTGGGATGGTGGTTGTAAAATTATAGTGGTAGTGATGGTTGTGGAATAAGGTAGTTGTTGTTGTGGTGGTGGTGGTGGTGGTGATGATGGTGGTAACGATTGTGAAACGATGGTAGAGGTAGTGCCTGTGGAACGTCGATGGAAGGTGTATCGTCATTCTGGTGGTGGTAGTTATGAAGGGAGAAGTGGTCATAGTTATGTTAGTAGGGATGATGGTGGTTATACTGATGGTGACGGTGGTGCTTATCATACAATTAGAGTCTATACTGATAGTCAAAAGAAAAATAAAGTTTACTTTAACAAAACAATTATATAATATAATGAATTAGTTTACATTTGTATACACTTGTTTACATTTAAAATTAAAAAGACTTAAAAACCTGTAACAAGTAATGTACTTCAGCTTCCGGTCAATGACATCCATCTTGATCAGGGTCTTTGTCCAGTTTCCTGATCCATTGAGCAAATGCTAAGATAGCCTCTTGATTTGCTTCTGGACGTAAAGTAGCTTCACTATACGCACGTTTTGTTGAGATTTCCTTTTGCTTGTAGTAGTAGTAGTAGAGCTTAGTTATTTTGTTGCAATAAGAAAAATCAAATCTGCAGTTCTTTTACCGTTACAAATAAATTTTCTATTACTCGGAAACAAAATATCAAGTTATTTAAATGTTTATCTCTCCTATAAATTTATTATTGTTATTATTATTATTATTATTATTATTATTATTATTCAATTATTACTAGATAAATGGGAAGGATTCAAACTCAAGAATGCGTGCGCAGATGATTTTACGTAATACGTCACATACAGTTTTTACTCTTTTGGACTAAATAAATAAATAAACGAATGAATAAACAGACTGACGGTGCCTCTACAATCCTTTGCGCAAAGAGTGTTGTTCCAAATAAAGCGATGTCTTGCATTTCCCAGTTACTTGTGTGCATTTCCCAGACCTGTAGTTCAGCCAAGTTCTGACACAAATTTTACGGAATAAATCTCAGAGCTACGATAACTATCGAAGCGATTTCTTCTTACGCCTCACTTTCGGCTACATTTACATATAGACACAAATTTTTTCTAATTCCGGATAACAATATCAGTTTGTTTGCCTCTATCGTCTGATCAGTTTGAATTTGTTGGTCGTACTGTATTGTACACAGTCAACAGACGTCACCGGTTTTGGTGAGTGTTCGTATCCTTTGGGGCATGTGTTAGGAACTGTGAGGTTGGTACAGATCTGCCAGTGGAGGTAACTACACACCCTGTCGTGTCTTTTCATGTATTCAGTCTTTGCTAGACTTGGCAAAGCTGAGACGATTTAAACAATGGTTTCTGCTTGATCTGGTAAATGCGGCATTTATCATCTTAGAAATTTGAAACCGCTTTATTATAATGTCTTTCTCAACGCCTGATCTTGGACAGCTATTAATTTCGCTTTGGTTCTGGCTTCATTCGTCTCCTTTAAGCCACATAAATGATTGTTCTTAATTAATCTGCACCTTGTCTGTTCTTTTAGATACTGTCCATGGAGTGGTTTTGTCTCTCCAAAATTTCTTTAACACTTTTTGTGTCTACATTTCAGTAGCATCAGAAGTTCATGTCTGTGTTATTCTGCGTCTTGCATAGTTTTCTTCGAATGTTACTTAGTACATTTAATGCGTTGGTATCCTATTCTTCGGTCAGATTTAATAACTGCCTCATTTCTGGTCTTCTTAATGACTGAAGTACTTTCCATCCTGGTTATTGCACTGTGCCAGGAAGCTTCAATTTTCTGACAACTCTTCCTCCTTACGTGACACAAGCCTTCGGATATCAGCTCGAGTGTAGGTGACATGATGCATTGTAAGAATTTTCAGATTTTCGATCCATGCTTCTAATTTCGTGTCAGTACAGTAGCCCGAAACTATTCAGCGACAGGCACTGGCAAAGTACCAATTCAGATATTTTATTCCTGGAGTTCAAGTGGACTGTCCAACTCTTTCATTCTTTATAATACGCCCGGCAATTCTCTCTTTAATTATACCGTACGATATGTTCTAACATTCTTCAATGCCCATCTTTTAAGGTTACTTGGATCATGATCTTCACTCTATGTGCTTATAAACATGAATGTTCTCTGACGTCACTTTTCTCGCGTTAAATTGACTTTTACACATTTTCAGACCAATTTTCATGCAAATATCATTGCTAAAATCATTGATGACAAAAGCATTTCGGAAAATTACTTTAGTCTTAGCAAACGCTTTAAAATCATCCATTAAATCAAATATAATACCGATCGTTCTTCACAATGGAGCTTGTCAATAATAACCAATGTCAGTTTAAGACAACTCTCTTAAATTTTGGAATCAAACAAATCGAAACAGGAGGGGAAAGCGAGTTCTATTGGAAAAAACCGTGTTAACCCTGAATTCTTGTTGTTTCTACCCTTCTTTTCTGCTTAGTATTAGTAACATGGTTTTCCCACGATTTATACTGCCTTCGTTCGAAGAAAACACAAGGTCCAAATCGGAAGATATTTTTCAACCTCAGGAAGCGTTACGTCAGGAACTCCAAGGAAGGTCTTTAAATATCTATCGTTTTTGCCTTTGTGAATGTTTAAACAAATTTAGCTTGATCAAACCCGACCCTTTGCTGAAGGGTGTATAGTTTATGTTATCATATCAGTGAAGGGCAAAGATTCAAATATTTTGAAAGGGAATCGTTTACAGATTACATTCTGGAGCAAAAGAAAATGGCAATCGGAATAATTCAAATGCAAAGCCTCTGTTTGGTAAATGTTTAATTTATAGTAGAGCCTCTACAAATATTGGATTTTTTTCAGTTTTCAAACTTTCTGAGGTTGTAATGAAAATGGGATTTATAAATATTTAAGCGTATGTTGATTTATTCGGGGAGAAAATGCAATGTAAACGCATAAAGTCATTCTTTTTTTGGGTGTCATTTCCTTTCCGTATTTTTCGTTCAAATATGAACATATATTTTGCAGTATTACATAATTTACTGTGTTCTATGATAAAAGATCCAAGATATATTTGCCACAAAGTTTATTCCTCCTGGACCCCTTTAAACATTGATTCGAGAATATCTGCTCCACCGGAATTTACTCTGTCCCCTGTATATCTAATTGTAGTGTATGAGGAAAATGATTGGGCATTATTCTTGGAAGGTTATGAATTCTATCATAAAAGAGCAAAGAATATTGAGAGGAATTCTTGTCCGCAGCTGTCGTTTCCATCCCCAGCCACGGTTTGGATTGGACACGTCCGTCGCAATGAACATTTTATGGAATAATTTTGATGAGCTGTATCGTCTTTTGTCAGAAATGGAGAATGAAATTACACCATCTTTCGATTTGGCACTTTTTTATTGTGCTGGGAAGGGGAAAGGGCGTCTGGACAATCGATCTTTTTGTGCGCTAGCGAGGCGAGGCACAGCGTTGCTGAGTGAGTCGATTCATTGCGAGGGTGTATTCAGAGCTCGCTCTGATCCCGTCGCGCTCATTCTGCATGCGCTGCGCATCGCGGGCCCCGATGACAGCAGCCGGCAGGCGAATGGACTCGGGGTGGGCGCCGCGGCTGTGCTAGCCGCCTGGGAAAAGGCCCCCTCCCCGCCAGCCAAGCTCAGCACGCTCCCGCACGCTCCCAGGGCCCCGCGCGAGGAACGGAGCGCTCCCGTCTCCTTCCATTTTCACCGGGCGATTTTCGCGTTTGCCATTATTTCAAGGAAAGGGTGATGGGGTGTATACTTCCATTGACTCCTCGAACAGACGTATTTATTGAAAAGGGACGTATTTATTTTTAGACGTATCATAGGGGATACAACGAGTGCTTTCGAAAATGTCGATAAATCCCGGGATAGCGAAGCGGATAGGGATTTATCTTAGAACTTCTAAAGCACGAGTGGTATTTAATAGGACAATTCAATAAATAAATGTATGTCCATCAGGTTCAAAATACACCAAAAATTGAAAATAACTGAAATCCGTTAAAATAAAAGAGGTTATGTTATAGTACATACAAAGGTTACTGCACATAAACGGCGAACGATACTTTGCCGCCGGATAAGATAGTTGCGCCGCAGCTTATTATTGGCCAGTACAGAGGGGGGGGTAAAATAATCGATAGAAAAAAGCGATAATTGTTTGAATACACCCCACTGATTGGGGCATTTTTTATGCATATTTAATCACAATTGGTTTTTATTTTTCAACTGGAATACTGCTTGTAAAGTTCCAACCAACGGAAGAACACTTTCAGATAAAATAATAAAGGGGTCGTAATTAAATGAAGAGGTGACTAATGCCAAAATATACGCAACACTTGAAAGAGTAAGAGAAATAACGCATTTATAGATGTTGAGGCACCGAATATAGCTTGAGTACTTTCGGAGAGCTTCCGCAGATGACTCGTTCTTGTCGAAAACAGGCTCCTATCGTGTTGTAATCCTTTGACATAAGGAAAAGTAGAAAACCAAGTATTTAAACTGTTAGTGTAAAGAATGATTGAGTATTGAAGAAGTTGTCACTAGTACCTGTCTGGTCGAAAGGAAATCATTTTCTCCTTTTTTTGTGCCTGTTAAATATTGCGCGAGATCGCGCTCCAATGTGATGTTTCGGGAATGTACAGTGCTGTGAGCTAGACACACTACCAACTTAAAATCTGACTTTCAAAGCAGTTAAGATGCGTATTTTTAGCTTTTACGCGAGCAGGGCGAGTCGTCACGAAACTGCTCGTCGTCTTGATCTTCAAACAATGCGATCCCCTCGCGTCTTATATGGAGAGTGCAGGACTCCACGACATTGTGCCAATGTGCAATGTTGTCTATTCTGGTCATTCTTGGAGTACGCTCACGGCCATCTTGGAAGCAGTTCAAAATTTCAAAGCAGTTCAGTTCATCCAAAGAGTTTCATACAAAAAAGTATTCCCTTTCTTTGAAAGTCACCCCATGAATTTTAGGAAAAAAAGAACTAAGTTGAACGCGGGATGTTTAAAATTGTACCCTTTGCTGTTAATTAGCGCCAAGAACTGTTATAAATGATTGAATTTCAAGTACGACTCCAAATTTGAATTGATTTGGCCACCTATGTGCTAACAATAGACTTCAGTTCCTTTTTGCTACATGCAATAGTTGGGTTTATGTAACCTGGTAAATTAGTGAAAATATAGGAATAATTGTGGAAATCATTCAAATTTCAAACAGCTCATCTATAATGGAGTAACTAAAAATGTTTAATTTGTCCGTCAAATTATTGTATATGAAAGTAGTGAATTTGGTATCCTTACACTAGATAATATGTAGTCTTGAAATTATATTTATTACAGCTTAGATATTATATATTAAACATATTAAACTCTTTCAATTAACCAATCGCATTTAAATACTCAGTAACTTGAAACTTTCGTTAAAACAGAAAAAACATTTATTTTAGATTCTCAACATGGATTTAGAAAATTTAAATGTTCGGAATGACGCGTATTTTCTAATCTTAAAGACGTTACTTCATCAGTGGATCAAAATGAAACGCCTTCTTGGTAATTTTTATCTTTCAAGCTTTTGACATCTTTGATCCTAGCAAAAGTGATCGTAAGGGATCGACGGTGAATCTGTAGATCGATGCATATGCAACATTGCACCACTGTCGACTGAAGCCAGGATTCGTGCAAATGTCCCATGGCCATGAGTCGGTCGTGAGCCGAATGATCACGATAACCACGCGAAACAGAGTAACGGATATTCCTGGGCCCGTGACATGCACCGCGAATACAAACGTCTGTTGGCATGACGTAAATAACGAAAGGTACTAATGGATATATTGTATACTCATACTTGAAGAGAGAAATATATGTTTTAAAGAGATGAACTACAGATGGAACTCAAAACTCACGTCCATCTTGAAAGCCTCGCATCTTGTAAGCCTATTTTTATCAAGTCAGGAATTCTGCCACTACCTTGCCTCTTGATTTACGTATCACTAGTCTTTGTCAAATTTACTTATTTACAAATTTACTTTTGGGGATTCTCCCTATGCTTTGCCTGTTATTCCATCATTACTGCACCATTCTCCTCATCATCATTATTGGTATCATCTGGAGTACAGAGCAATGGTGCCAGTTTCGAAGAGGTTGCACTGTCAGCGTTCCCAGGAGAACGGGTCGTGAATGGTGGAATGATTACCTAAATGTTGCGTGCACTTGGCATAATTAGTTTCCTTTCCGCAAATGCTACGCGTGGGGCTGTGGCGGGGCAGGGGAGTGGGACGCGCTCTACGAACGCAGCCACGCCAAGCACGCGTCCAGCGGCCGCCATTCTGCCCGCCCCCACCGTCCGACCGCACGCGCTCACAAGAATCATGTGCTTTGCCTGGCATTCGCCACTCCCGCCTCCACCATCCACCCACCCTCCAACTTCCCGCCCCAGACACCCAATTGCCAGCCTCCTCCCGAAATTCGTCTGGTCCCGATCTGCTCCTCTTCTTCCGTCCACCCCACGCCACCCCCGCCATACCATGCCACTCCTCGCCCTCCCTTTTATCTAGAACTCGCATTTTTCACATTGCCTCTTTTACTAGGCCAAACCATTTCCTTGTCCCGGCCTCTTTGCTGATCCGAATTCATCTTCCTTTTTCCACCCTTTACATCCCAGCCAATTTCTTCATCCTGCCGCTTACCATACCCTCACCGCATTTCACCTCTGCGTCTCTTTCCCCATCCCCGCCGCTTTGTTCATCCCCGTGACCAACCCCATCCTCGCCATTTTCCATTTTCGCTGCTTCGTCCGTCCCTGCCCTACAACTGCCGCCTCTGGCTAATGCCCTTAGTGCATTCTGTTCTTATGTCATCGTCTCACTCCTTCGACTTGAAGAAGGCGCGGCGAGCGACGACGCTTGCAGTGCGCAGGCACTGGGCCGTGTTGCTCGAGCTCTTTTGTCACTCAGGGCGAACATTATTGTCGGAGTGCTTGCACCGCGCATTTAACGCAGATTATGTAATGAGAGGTAGTGCGTGGAATAAAATAACGAGTACGGGGTGTAATGATAGCGAAAAGGAACAAACTGGATAGTAGCTGGAGATTCGAGTCCGAGATGTGTGTAGCCTGAAGAACCATTTTATTCAAATCTTGCGTAATCAGTTATGTAATCGTATTTCTTGAGTAATGTTTGTAGTTACAGAAAACCTGTTGAGTGCAAAATATATGAAAAATATTTTCTGCTCGTACTTTCATGTACATTTTCAAGCATAAAGAAAAATAGTACAGTATCGTGTGTTTAATAACGTTTCCTAATTAGAATACGTGCGTAATAAGTTTTACCTAACATGCTTTAAACGCAGAAGTTAAGTAGCCTGTTTTTGTAATTAACGTGACAGACGTACAACAAAACGAACAAAGACTGCACTAAATCAGTCTTAGGAATATAACAATTCATCCGAAATAATGCTTACGGTCTAATAGTACAGTTCAGCTATACAGTTGGTTCCATCCATTTCCACGTGATAAATACGGCGCTCGTTCTTGGATGCTCAGCTTTACTACCTTCTCCTTCGTCAGGTTTCTGCATCACATTGGTCTTAGGGCACTGGAGATTTTTACTCTAAAGCCGCTATTTTTCACAATATCCATTTTCCCCTTTGCGCTTATTAAACTGTAGGGCTCTTCAGCCTTTGTGCAGGTCGTTATTGATTGCCATTCGCTTCACTTTGCGCACTTTCTCTCTTGCGTATTTTCTTTCGTGTATTTCTCATACAATAATTTGAGATATTATTGGGATCTCTTTTCCATTGAAAAACTGTTTTCATAGATTTGTTTGTCCCTTGAGAACGTCGCCGCCGTTTGTCGGCTCGTCGACCGCCGTTCGTCTGCTCACGTTTAATTAAGTAATTCAGTCAACGGTCTGGGATGCTCAACGTGCCTACACAGCAACTGGCATTCTGGTTAGCAGCTGTTCATGGTTTTATCTCTCACGCTCTTTTACTTTCTCGCTAAGGAGTAGAGAAAGTTAGTAATGCTGCGCGAAAACAGCGAATTGTCGGCAGTAAAGCTCTTATTACAAATCCATGGTAATAAAATCGGATAAATCCTGCTAATTTTAGAAAAAATCATTTAAGACGTATTGTGAAAATCCTGTTTTGGGTCCTAGATACCGCAAAACGTCTGTCTACCGTTTGATCCGTCCATCCGTCCGTTATAGTCTTTTCTGAGAGAGTACATTAATAGTGTGTAACTATTCGGCAGGAAGAGGTTTTATGTTGGTATTACGCATATGCTCGCAGTTTCCACGCTCTGGGAAATATCCTTGTGATAGGCAGGTATTGAAAGAGCACAAGCAGGAACTCCTCCCTTTACCACTGAGAGCTCTCAGTTGGGCGACGGTGATGCCGTCAGGGCCGCAGGAAGCGGCGAAGCGCCGCGGAGCTCTCCATCCGCCCTCGTCGGGCTGAGATGGTCAGTGCGACTGTCAGAGCGGCCGTCAGTGCTCCGCCGTCAGTGCTCCGCCGTCAGTGCTCCGCCGTCAGTGCTTCGCCGTCATTGCTTCGCCGTCAGTGCTCCGCCGTCAGTGCTCCGCTGTCAGTGCTCCGCCGTCAGTGCTCCGCCGTCAGTGCTCCGCCGTCAGTGCTCCGCCGTCAGTGCTCCGCCGTCAGTGCTCCGCCGTCAGTGCTCCGCCGTCAGTGCTCCGCCGTCAGTGCTCCGCCGTCAGTGCTCCGCCGTCAGTGCTCCGCCGTCAGGGCAGCATAACTGGCGCCAACGTCGATGGACTGGAACTGTCGTTCGTGCGAGTCAACAAAGACCTCGCTTTTAGCAACGTCGTGTCCACATATTCCGGAGTCGGAGGTGCTTGTCGAGGAGCTTTCGGGCGTCTGCGTTGGTCTGCGTTGGGTGGTTACTGCTGGTTTTCGTCTCAGCGCTTTAGATAAGCCTCGCAGGCGTTCATCGTGGAGATTGCACTCGTTTATGTATTTTTCACCAAGCGCTCCTCTCGTCTCTCAGAGACGCGCGAGATTCTTCTGGGCTGAGCGCTCTCGCCAGCGCTCCGTCTGCAGGACACCGAAATCGGCAATGAAGCTTTACTGCACTGCGGAGCGCTCCAGCGTCCGTTTTGCTCGTCTGTGAGCTCGGGACGAGAATCCGATAGCGTCACTTTCGTGCCCTTTCTGTTTACGAACGTGACCGTAACAAGTTCACAGCAAGTTCAGTATCCATGTTTGTCGTAGTGGTCTCTGCTCGAGAAAATCCCTCACCTGACCGTAAAAGCGGCCCAATTCTAATTCACGTGGACGTGCCGAGGCCAGTTCTCTCTTAAAGTGTGGTTGGCGCGGAGGCTCGCGGCTCCTTCGGGTGTAGGGAAGTGCCCATTGGCGATGAGGGCCTTTCTGACAAGTGAAAAATAAGTAGGATGATTTTTTTTATTTATTTAATAGGTAATTATTACAGCCAAATTAGAAACTTGATCCAATGTGGCTAGGCCGAAGCCTTTTAAGCCATACAATACCTACATTCTACCGAGTTCTAACCTTTCGCCTTCTGGTATTCACCCCAATGGTCTCTCCATCGCCTCAAAGCCGCGGAAACGAGACCATAAGGTACAAACTGAGGAAAAACCCTGAAGGGAAAAACCTGCAATCAGAAGCCAGTACATGCTACTCTACCCGGTTTTAGACTATTTATTTATTTGGCGCGGGCGTCAGGCATTCCCCTTTCCCAGTGTTTGGCCTCCACCGCACCTGAAAACAAACAGCCACAGAAAATCGCCCCATACGCCTCTGCCTAACATTTCGATTCCATTTCCCCTTCGCCCTAATGTGCTTTATTTTACGTTTCCTTTTATTTTATTTTAATTTTTAATTTATTTAACTTATTTTAATTAATTTAATTATAATTTATTTAACTATTTTGATTAATTTAATTTTAATTTATTTAACTTATTTTAATTAATTTAATTTTAATTTATATAACTTATTTTAATTTATTTAACTTATTTTAATTAATTTAATTTTAATTTATATAACTTATTTTAATTTATTTAACTTATTTTAATTATTTTAAGTTAATATATATATATATATATATTTTTTTATTGACTTATTTATCTACTTATACTTAACAATTGACTACAATTTATAACTTTTATTTTATTTTATTTTTTATTTATTTTTTTTGTACTGTTTACTAACCTAACATAACACTGACTAACTTAATTATTGTTAGTTTATTGATTTATTACATATTTCTCTCAGTCTAGGCTCTGCTCGTACTAACCACTGCTGTTTCCCACTCCTTAATTTCCGTTTCTCTAGTGGTCAGACCTTTCCGAGAAATTTTCCCTACTTCTTTCATGAAATTAGCTCTTTTATCCCTAGAATTTTTTGGGCGAGCGTTACGTTCCTATGTTGGAGTAGTAATTTCCCCATTCCCATCCATTTTCCTCTCAAATTTTCGTCCCCACTGCAAATTAAAAGGATATGGACCCAGTCTTCCCTATCACCGCAAAGCACACAGATGCCATTACCATTCGAGTCCTTTAATCTACGTTGCATCCACCCCGACCCTAAACCAAGCGTATCCCTCTTGCGTCCTTTTGCGGTGTGTTTCGTAACGTTCGCAACCCCATAACGGACTCGCGTGGTTGCGCAACTAGCGAACGTTTTTCGGCCGTTGCTGCCAGGATCTTGCCTTTTAATATCCGCAAGTCTATCGAAATTAACCGTTCTATGTCACGTGTTCCCTATCTCCCACCATTTCCGGAGAAACGTCTCCCAGACCTGAACGTTCAGTAGCAGTTTAATTTTATACGACCAGTAGCGTTGGTTGCTTCCTGTAACTGCACCCGAAAACATCTATTTATAAGTGAGTCAGTCTGTTCACCTGCTAATTTAATCCAAAGTTTAATGGGTTTCATTTTAAAATCTTTCAAATTCCTACACTACCGACCTCTCTTAGGACTCCGGCATTTGCTGCGAATCTAGAACCCCGAGAATTAATTTGAAATAATCTGTTTCGACGCTTTCTAGTCGATCTATCTATCCACTCCCAAATTTCTGCCCCATAATTCATTGCTGGGAGAACTAGCGATTTAAACATCGTCTCGCACCCTTTAAAGGCAATTCCAGGACCCTCGCACTGCGCAAACGTTTCTTTGGGCGCAATTCTTCCTTTACTGTGCGCCGCCACTATTGATTCTCCATCCACCATTCATGGAAAATTTTGCCCCAAGATATATAAATGTTTTCCCGGTCAATCTCCTCTGAGCGTAAAACCATTTCTCCTTATTACAGATAAATCCATTCTTGAAAAACAACTACTTTGGGTTTTTTGAATATTTACTTTTAATCCCATGTTTCACTATACGTTTCTAGGATATTTAGAACTTTTTGTAAGCCGTCAATAGTCTCCAACATAAAACTAAATCATCAGCATATAGTAGTCCGGGAATGTTCAGGCCCTCAGTTTCCGGCGCAGATGTATCCGCATCCTGTAACCACGTCAATAAATCGTTTATAAACAAGATAAACAATGGCGGTGAGAGAGGACAGCCCTGTCTTACTCCTACTGTCGATTTTATTTTTCGCGTTGTGCTTCATCACCGCACCTGACACAGAAATTTACGTCTTCGTATATGCTCTGCAACACTTTTAAACTTTACGTGAGACCTAGCTCATTAAGTTTTGCCATAAAGCTTTCCTATTGATAGAGTCAAAGCCATTTCGAAATCTACAAAACTGCAATATAAGTGGCCCGTTTGCGCAGCGCCTGCTGCTAGGGTATCTAACACAAAGATATTGTCGGTAGTCGCTGAAGCCTCTCCTAAAGCCTGCTGCAATTCTGATATTTTTATTGTGCTTTTCCCCCATTCCTCAGTCGCCCGTTGAGTATTTTACAAAATAGCTTGCTCAGCGCTGGTAAGCTAATTCCGCGATAATTTTGTGGGCAATTCGTATTACCTTTTTTCTTAAAGACTGGTTGGAGGATCGCTGCTCCACGTTTCTGGATACGATCCAGAATCAACTATTGCATTAAATAAATTTAGAATACTCTCTGGGTCTATGTGCCACAATTCCGAAATAAATTGTGGCGGAATGCCGTCCCCGCCGCCTGCCTTCTTATTATTCATGGCTAGCATGGCCCCATTCACTTCATTCAGGTTATCGGTTCGTCTAATTCAGGGACATCCGGTCCGTGATAATATATATCCCTGTTTCAATATTCGCTTTCGAGCGCCCGTGAAAGTACTGCTCCACGCGTCTGATGAAGTTTCATTCCCCATTTCTTTTATTACGCAGTGATCTATAACGTCCAAATTGATTTATTATGATTGTTTCTTAAAATTGCCTCTATTCTTGCTGTCTCACCCCCTGCAAGATTTCTTCGATTTCTTAATTGTGGCCTCATATTGCCTACGTAGTAACAGTAACTATTTCTCCTTCCCCAGTTCCCCTGTTTCTGAACATTCTTAAGGCTACTATTGCTTCGCCTGCTCACCGACACTCCTCCTTAAACCATCCTTAGTTCAGTACCCTTCCTCCTCTCCCCACATTCGCATGCCCCTCCCTGCGCGAAAGAGTCTCCTTTCTAAATTCTTTGCTTGCCTTTCCAGTGACCGCTCCTCTCGTGCCCACCCTACCGAGTTAAGAATAGCCTCTGCAAATTCCTGTCCTTTTCCTCTTTCCATATAAACCGTCGTCTTGCTATTGGAAATTTATTGCTCCGCCCGTGCCACTGCCTGTAGCAGTTCAGTAGCATTACTGCTAAATGAACGCACACAGGCAAATAGTCAATTCTGCCCATAATTCGATTCCAAAATCTAATAAATTGTTTATTATTTCATGAGACAACAGAGCATAATCTATTACACACCCCCATTCCCACTAATAAAAGTTAGTTTCCCTTCAGTATCCTGTCCATCGTTGCCCTTTAAGCTTTCGAGCTTAAATCTCTCGCATAATTCTAACAATTCCCGACCCTCATTATTGATGACTGAGTCTTTGCTTTTTCTAGAATTAGCTCTCGCTTCTTGCCGATCGAACTCCCAAAATACTTCCTGCTCATGACCAATTCTAGCATTCATGTCACCTAAGACTAGTAAATCAGTATTCGGATACCTTTGCTTCAACGAGTCTAGAAATTATTGATTTCACCAAAAGCTTCTGGAGAATAATAACGCGAGCCCTGTGGGTGACGGTATATAAATACAATTGCGAGGTCTGTATTTTGCATTACTAGTCTAATACAAAAAAAATTGTCAGGTTTGTTGTAATTTCATAAATAAATTGCACTAACCTATCCTGAAATATGCACAACACCTCCAGGTACCTACCCTTTCCCTCTACGTTTTTAGTTTGCATATAGCTGTAAAACAGACACATTTAAAGTCTCACCCTCCTTCACCAAGTTTCTACAGAGACCGACAATATCAAATGTGTTTATGTACCATGGGAGTCTTGATTTCCGAGCTTAGAGCCCCAGACCTTGATGTTCCAACATCCTATTCTTAAAGCCTATTCCTGCCTGTTGGCGACCTCTGGGTCCCGACTCACCGCGACTTCCTGCTGCTGCGTTTGCCGCAGCCATCGCCTCGTAAGAGTCCTCGCTCCAGGCTGTCAGCCGCAAAGCGTCCGGGACTCGCCGAGTGCCGTGGGCTCCGGCGGAACGTGAACGCGACCGCCGACGCGAACGCGAACGAGACCGCCTCCGCCGCGATGCCGCGGGGTCAGGAGTCGTCCGCGCCGCCCCAGCACGAGGGGCAGCCGCGAGCACGGCCGCGGCCACGGCCGAAGGCGCGGGCGGGGCGGCCGCAGGCGCCCGCTTGCCCGGAAGGGTTTCCGCCCTACTGGGGTTCTGCCCCTCGCCGAGTTCACGGGACCCCGTCGCCCGCCCCCTCCCGCCGCGGACGGGCCGCCAGCTCAGCCAACACGTAGCTGCGCCCTGACTTTAAAAGCTTGTCGAAACGAATCGACGCCTGCTTTCCGCTCGCTTTCGCCTCCCTGCAAATCGGAATTAACGCCTTACGCGTTTGCCGCACTGCCAGCTGAAGTCCTCACGGACGCGCCCCTGCCATTCCGGAGAGATGCTCCCGGGCTGCACGCAGCAGCTCCTCCCGCTTCCTGAAAGAGGCCAGCTTGGCCACAATCATACGTGGCTGTCCCTCGCGCCGCCGCCCGGTCCGTGCGCGCGCTCGATATCCTGGAGCTCAGCCTGACCCGCTGCTCCGCAAGATCCAGGATACACCTCTCCGAGTCCGCCCAAGACTCGTTCCGCTTCTCTGGGATGCCAGTAACAATGATATTGTTACGTCGCGACTGGTTCTCAGGTAATCCACCTTGCAACCAGCCGCTCGTTTGTCTGCAGCGACTGCACTGAAGTCTCTGCCGACGTAACCCTGGCCTGCAACACATCGATTCTATCAATAAGTTCCTTATGGTTCCTATTGATAGTCTCGATGATATCGACGTTAGTAGGGGGGCCGGGATTCAGCTCCACCCCACCGATCGCCAATAGCACCGCCATCACCGCCGCGCCAACACGCTCGCAAGGGCCCCAGCCCTGCGCTGTCCCCGGGCACCGCCACCGCGCGGCAGGTAGCCCCTCCCCAGCGGCCGATAGCCGCGCGCCACTGCTCCCTCGACACCATCCTGCAGCAGGTAGAGCGCTTAGTAAAACACGTCCGCTCGGCTCTGCGACTGGCGAGAGACTGAGTAGGGGATGATGCTTTTATGACGAGCAGTAGGAGGGCCCGTGCGGAGAAGGTAGCAGAAGCTCTCACTCGAGAGACAATATAGCGGCGCACCCTGGCGTGATGTAGTGGTCAAACCAATTGCAGCCAGCGACTAGGAGTCGTGACGCTGCTGCGCCCGGTAGAAGCTTCTTTTTATGAGTGCTTAAGAAATGAATGGCCGCAGGTGCACCCGCTTCGAAATTGTTTGAAACAAGCACGTTTCAAAATCCGCTCCTGGGAGCGGTAACTCAGTGCATCAACCTAAGCCATTGCAGCGCGTCTGACCGGGAGGTCTTAGGTTCGAGTCCTGACGGCGGCAGGATGTTCGACACTAACTTTTCAGCTAGGTCGCATTCAGTCGCTGTCTGGAGGAAAATTCTAGCGGCCGGCTGCTCTGATCGGTAGTTTTCCATGGTTTCTCTGATCAACACCAGGCGAATGCCGGAGCAGTACCCTACCAAACGGGCCACGGACCGCGCGCGATCTGCCCTTCCCCTTCCTTGTCCTATCCTCTCCCCTTACACACTCACTTACACTGACATGCACTACACTACCACATATTCTGGGAGACCGGTCGGGAATTTAGAGCTTGTCCCGGCTGGGGCGGTGCCTTGCTGGGGGGAGAGGCCTGGTTAGGAGGAAACCTCACTAGCCGACGGTAGGTCGGTGCCGGATCTTGCCATCCAGCGGCGGAAAATCACCGCCATCTATCGACAAAAACCATGCACTACACTAACTGGGCTAATGACCAAAGCAGTTGACGCGCCCGGAAACACGAAAAGATTAATCAATAAAAATCCGCTACGACGCATCCGTTGGCCGGTGAGAGAGACGGTACTTGACTCATATGTGCGGGAAACGTTATGTCCTTCGGACAAAAGTTGCACGCTGGCAGCTGAGATAGAAACGGCCGAAATAGAAAAAAATGTAAAGCGAATTGATTGGTGCAAAAAACCACGTCAATATTCACGGGAGAAATTTGGGCTACCACGAATCGATCGTACCATAGAAGGAGGAGAACGATCCGTCCTGATTCCGAAGGCAGCGCTATCCAGGACTTAAAAAAATCTTTTGCAAGAAACGGTTCCGCTTGGAGAATGGGAAAGTTCCTTGAACAAGACGGTCCCATAGATAGATCCTTTCCTCCGACGAGGCAGTCGCGAAATAGAAATCTTCTCCGAGCGAAGCAGCCGCGGATTTAGAATATTTTTATCGTGCGAAGTAACAGCACTATGCAGGAAGTTTCGCATGTAGAGCCGACATTCTCTGGAATTTGAGTTACTGTGGAACGGATTACTGGTTCCTACAAGCAGAGTAGGGGCACCAGAAATGCCCCGACGAATTCCGAATTCAGCCAGTGGAAGACGCGCTCTCGGCGTGCATCTCGGTGCATCTCGGCGTGATGCATTCGGGTCGCCGTCACTCTCGTGGACGAGCAGACTCGAGCGCGTGCCATCGAGGCCTAAGCCGCGTGTTAAGGCGGCTCCACACATTCGGAATTCGCCTAGCAGCGAGCTAGTGCTCACCCAATCCCGAGCATCTGACGTGTTCGGCGAAAGTTCTCTCCTTTGATGTGTCCAAAGGACCGACACACGGTGGGTAAGACGAACACCGAACGTGCGTCACTCGGGAAATAGCAAGCAACGCATTCACACTTCTCGGGATCGGCGAGTGGTTGCTCCCTGTTCGCCGAATAACTAATCAGTGGAGCCGCCTTTAAAGACAACTCGCAATCCTGATCACGTCAAGGTCTGCACCGCGCTGCACCAATCCTGCTACCTGCCCCACCAGGCAACTCAATGGTGCCATAAATGCAGGAAATACTATTGAAAGACGGATGGTTATTGTCATAACAGCCTGCTGTAATTTCGACCCTTTTATTCGTTGCGGCAATTGATAAACAATTTGGGATTGTTAATAAATGTTAATATCTACCGAAAACATGACCTCCTGTAAACAGATGTTCTGTAACTGCATGTTATTCAATTTCCTCATTCACAATGTTAAATCATCATCAATATCATCAAAATGATCTAAATGCAATTTATTGAAATTTCGTTGTTGTTTCTTTTTTGTTTATGCCACACACTCCCCCACACCCACTCCCAGAGGTATGACAATAGGTTCTACAAATAATAAATAGGCTCTATTATAAATTGATGATAATATCTGTATCTTTAAATTCCTCTTCTTTCTAGGGTTTTTTATCCAGCCGACAGCCGGTTACCCTTTACGTCCCGATTGGACGCATATTCGACCATATGTCGTGACGCCGACGACATAAGGAGGGAGCGGATGGCGGGCCAGTAAAATGCACACGCAAAGACTGTTAACCATGGATGTATTTTATTCCAGCAACTTACATCGTGCTGAGCAGACACTTACATAGGGTAGCACAGATTACATGGCGAAGCGCCGAAACTTACATAGTTTAGGAATACCCAGACAGTCGAAACGGGAGGGTGTCAGGAGACGGCGGCGGCGACGGCGACGGCGAGGCGGCGTCCCGGGGATGGCGACAGCGAAGGCAGCGGTAGTGACACCGTGGCACCTACGTCGGCTGCTCTTTGGCCGGGCAGTCGGGTCCTATGGTGGAGACACCGGTCCGCCTACCGAACCTCGGAGCCAGGGACACTACTCTTGGTCGGGACAGTCGGGTCCTATGGTGGAACACCGGTCCGCCTACCGAACTTCGAGTGACACTGGAGACTGACTGCCGGCTCCCGGGATGCGCCGTCCTTATAAGGGCGACGGACGGTCAAAGGTTGTGTTTCGGGTACGTCACGTACGACGTATCTCACTCCGAGAAGGGTGGGTGCGTTGCGGAGCCGAGCTTTGCGACAGGGCGGGCTGCGTCATGCGACCGACGGGCGCCATGAGTCAGGGCGGCCCTTTGTCCGCGCGCTGAGGCGCGTTGCCGGCGCGTCACCTCCGTACAAGGGTCGATTGTGACACCCTGCACAGGCACCGCCGCATGACCAAGTCGGCCCAGGGTTCACCACAGCACTAGAACCCAACACACTTGTGGGCTCCTCTGATCTGGGGTCAGCAGAACGTGAGGCCCTCCGCGACAACACGTACATACAAAGACAAGGGACAAACAACCATGCCCAAGGCGGGACTCGAACCCGCGACCCTTCGGACCGAAGCGCTGAGTCAGTACTCGCTCTTAGCCACCTCGGCCATCAGGTCGGCCAGTATCTTTAAATTAAAATCGTAAATAACCAATTGAGCGATGAAGTTTATTCGTTCACCCAAACAAAATCATTTCCTTAAACATAGCCGCTGTCGCTGGGTATTCTGTGGAGATTGAAGCCATACCGTGAAGGACCCCGCGTCTGAGGTCGTCGTCTTATGGTGTCGCAGCACGGCCTCTTGGGGGTCTTGACTTCTGAATGCTCTCCGAAAACCGAAACGCCGGCTTCCGCGAGTGCAGGCCTTTCAAGGACGCAAGGCCATGGACCGTCTTCACCTCCTGTTTGCTGCCGACGAAGTCAGATCTTCCACGCGCCGCTTCTCTGCCATCGCCGCTCCCCTCTCTCTGTCTCTCTATCTTTCTATCTCCATTTCTCTCTCTCTCTGCGTCTTCATCTCTCCCAACCTCTCTCTGTCTCTGTCTGTCTGTCTGTCTCTCTCTCTCTGGGACAGATGGTGCCCAGCTCCGGCTGGCCTCCGTAGAGCCACGGCGTATTCCCGTGCCGGCGGCGAGAGCAAGCAGTCTGTTGCCTGGGGTGGTCGTGTTCGGCCCTGGTGAGGTCGCCGAGGCCTGTGTTGGCCGTAGCCGTGTGCTGTAACACGGTGGGGCCAACAGGAACTCTCGTCGACAGGTTGTAATATTGGTACCAACCCTGCACACTAATGCTTGAATAATGTGACACAAACCATAAATATATCCAAACATTTCAATAATTTTAGTGAAATATTAAGTATAATGGAAAGTTGGAAACTAGTTTTCCCATATTTAGAGGGATCTACAAGTCTGAAGAGAATACATTTTCTGAAGAAAGAAATACAGAATGAAAACTACATCAAACTGATCACAGGCAATAAAAACTCGGTTAACAGTAAAGTAAAATTCTTAACCAGTTGTCGTGGATAACACTTAAAACGGATTATCTGACCATATAGAGTAAAATAAAAAAGAATGACGCCGTTTTAAACAATAGTGTGTAATATTCGAGTAAGGTAAGGTCAGAGGAAGAGGAAGTATTTAGAGGAAGTCTTATCAAGTATTTAAAATGATAATATTTTTATAACGTACATAGGATTCCATAAACGTTTGAGTTTCAAAAAAGTTTTAAAATTTTAAGGTTTTCTAAAGTGTTAATTTTCATGTGTATATTTGCTAATAAATTGTGACAATTTCATTTTCAGCGTCTGTGTGTTCATTTAGTCTGGCAGAAAATGTTTTACCTGCATGTTTACACAGTATTTGCATTTCAAGAAATAAATACCACTTTTTAAATAGATGTTGTATTGGACATCAAACTAGGTACCAAAGTTTAAGAGAACCAATGTTTTTTTAAGACAGCCGTGATTTTTACGTTTTGATGTTTGTTCCAAAGAGCGGATACCTGTAGATTTTTAATTTCTAAAACGAAATTCTGATAATGCAATTAAAACAATGTTGCTGATAATTCAGACTTTTCTGCTCTGATAAGTTCATTTTTAGTGCGAGGATATTAAATTATAGTTTCTTCATTTTCAAATAATTTATGAAGAGATTTGAAATGAAAAAGAACTATGGAAAGGATGCCTACTCAGTTCATTTGATAATTACGACAGGCAGTCGAGCGGTGGACAGACAGGCAGTGGACAGATGGGAAGACATATTTACAGTCAATCAATTTTCGTAATCCCGACCCTCAAAGGGGATCTGACCGCACATTTGATAAATAACTAACATAATGAAATAAGATTTATTCACTTTTCCATACAGGAACCCACAATCGAGTTTTCTTCAAAACAAAAATTGTATACATTTGCCATAACTTTACAATATTTTCTCTTTACTACCTAGTACGTAGTCAGGCGAAAGTAAAATAAGAATAACATTTTCCATTACGTTACCGACTATTACATTGAAAAAAAATGATATACCTTTTCCCAAATTAAATTTTGCTAGATTTGTGAAATTGTGTAAGTATATTTGGCTTCTTAAAATGCAGAAAACATAACACCGTATACAATTTGATAACTGTTCAATCAATGATTATGTCTACATTCTCTACTCATTGGGGCCAGTCAGGAGCGTAAGCGTGTCTCTGCTGTGGATGTGCTCCGCGAGTGAGAGATATCTGGATGGAGAAACGCAAGCCCACGTTTATGTCGGCGCTGTATCCACTACAATAGGAAGAACATCTCGTGATATAAATATGTACTACACTTACGGGACTAATAACCATCGCGGAAATTCGAAATAATCAACCTCAGAGGTTGATTATTTCAAATTTCCTACCACTATTAAAGTTGAGTGCGTTTTCCAGTATTATTCGCTTTCATATTATTTATGACGAAAATTTTATTACTGTGTACAAATTCCAAATTCATTGTTTTCTCATTGAATTTGAAATGAGCACGTGCGGCCGATCGGAACTGCAAGCGCTTCCTGCTGAATAAACAAATACGAATCACTGTGTATAATGCTGAAAATGTTTTACCCACTCATAGCGTTATTCATATATTCAACGGATCATGTTTTGGTAAATTATAATTTTGAAACGGAGCAATTTTCCATTTTAGCATAACTTCCAGTCAGTATATCAAGTGGAAAGAAGACGGTTTAAAGCTATTTTCTTGAAATTCTATTACTTTACTATTACTAACATCTATTACTATTACTAATATCTATTACTGTTACTACACTATTACTGTTCTATTAATATTCTATTTCTATACTAATATCTATTCTAATATCTATGTTATTACTAATATATATTCTATTACTAATATCTATTACTTTTTACAAATAATAAGAAAATTGACTAAATTTGAGATAAATTTGAAATAATTGGCTAAAAAAATTGAGGCCAGCGAATGGTAGACATTCATAATTGAGATTCTATTCCAGTTTGTGCGATCAGATGTCTATTTGTGTTCAACTATATCTTGTATGACCATTTTCTCGAATTAGACATTTGTATGGTTTTGCTCGAGACGGCTAATCGTTTGTTGTTGCTTTTAGATTAGTTCTTCTTAAGGCGTCTTCTAGCCCTTTAACGCGTATTGAGCACTTGTACTGTGAGTGATTTTCGTTAACATTGTTTTTTTTTACGTCTACTGTCCATTCTCGTCGCAGTCAGTTGTCAAGAGGACTGCCAGGTAGCATCTCCACGTACGCGCCTCCTACCACGCGCTCCTGCTTCATTACCCAGCGGTCAGAATTGGAAAGGAAATAGGTTAGGGGTAGGGTTGACGACACTTCACGGGGGTTAGACTAGCCCTCGTGTATTCATTTATTTTAAGTCAAAAACAGTGTGTGGTGTGCTATGGGGAGAAGTAAATTCGGTGCACGTTTTCAGAATTCTGTCATGCCTACCCTATGACATATACTATTTGAATTTTGAATACAGAAAGAAAATGGGCGTTTTTGCAAGGATTGTTAGCAAAATTAGCTCCGATGTAATAAAATAGATTTTCAATGCTAAATCAATAATTAGAGCTCTTATTCTTCATCTTGTCCTTCGACAAGGAATAATACGTCCTGATGCGACAACATGGAGAACGATAATTTGAATAACTACATCTTTCCACTGAGTTCTGAAGACGTGCAAAGATAATGAAGTAACATTTATGTCCTGAAACAAAACAAGAGGCCATCTCAGTATTTGCTTAAAGGATCAGAGTAAACTGGACAAAAACCTGTCGAGATGGGGTCCTTGACCCAGAGCTGCCATACAATACTTTTTACAGGTTAGAATTATATAGTCAAATATAAATAACACATTAAATATCACTGTTAAAATTAATGTCACTATCCTTTTGATGCTCAGTATAGTCTCTGTATAGAAACAGTTATGAAGTATAGATCAAGAGTTGCTAAAAAATTGAAGTCTCATTTACTGAATAAAGATATTCTTCAGAA
Organism: Teleogryllus oceanicus; assembly: GCA_964035755.1. Classification (NCBI taxonomy): domain Eukaryota; kingdom Metazoa; phylum Arthropoda; class Insecta; order Orthoptera; family Gryllidae; genus Teleogryllus; species Teleogryllus oceanicus. The sequence goes on from CAXIVR010000001.1 coordinate 28,230,196, forward strand.
ACAATGCAAATAAATTAATGTACAAATTTCTGAATATGAGTTGTTCTTATGTAGTGTTATAGAAATGCAGGCTATAGTTAAACAAATATTTGTAAATAACTAGTCTTAATTTTTTAAATTGTATTAAGCAAAATGACTTTAAATAATGTTAGGTAATGTATTAAGTAAATGTCGGGAAAATGCATAGGTCCCATTTTCTGCGTACCCTGTATTTTCAAAGCAAAAGCTGTATTTTCAAATTGCAAGAAAAACAGCAAAATGCAATATTGATCTTTGAGATGTTTTCCTTGATTAAATATGTCTCTAAAAGAGATAAATTTAAATAAAATAACTTTTAAATAAAGTTATGTGCAATTATTTGAAAATCGAATTTATTGTTAATTTGTTTTTGAAATCAAAGCAATTTATTAAAAGTTACCTAATAATGAATAATTTTGGGTGACTGTATTCAGCAATATTTATGCTACTGCAGGCCACTAATATTTAGTTCTGAGAATAAACACAGCAAGCTGTCTTTTGAATCCGTCTTTTTCACGCAGACTTTGTGGTCAATACGATGGAGGTAAAATTCGAGATGAATGACGTTCTTTGCAACTGGGATGAATTAAGAGATGGCAGTTATGCATTTTGTTCTCTGCAGCAGAAAGCAGTTAGTTGAAAATAGATTTTATTACATGAGAGCTTTTTATTTTCAAAATTCATGTAGTATATGACTTAGTGTAGGGATCACAGAATTTTAAAAATTTGCACAAATTTACTTGTCCCCATAGCACGTCATACGCAGTTTCTACTGCTTTTTGACGTAAAATAAATAAAAAGTCCGCTGTTGCATTCGTCTTCTCAAATAATCATGATTTGAGGGTTTCCTTCATGTCATGGAAGTGGCAAATGGTATGACATGTTTCTTCTCATTTCATCAGCTCCCAAGGCGTGTCTGCAAATTTGCATTTGATGTGAAAGTGATCAAATTTATTTTAAACATAGTATTGGGCGCTTCTCTATCCTAAATGTTACATGCCTACAAATATGAGTAAAGATTTGCATTTGTACTACAAGACGTCCTGTCCATATCAACGAAATGTCTGGACTGCTTCAACTGACTGGACTATTCGACGGAATTGATACAATGATTAGAAATGCCGATTACGTGTTGTAATCCACGGGCTGAACGCTCACATTAAAATTACAGCCACCTACCTATTTCATCCAGACAAGTGTAACCACACAATGTATCTTTGAAACAAGAACAGGCCACTTTATTTCGTATCGATCTGAGTACCGAGCACCATCTATATAGCTCATTTATCAATGATTCATTTATTCCAGAAATAATTTCATTGTTGTCTACTGTAATTGTCATTCAATAATCTCGAGCTGACACTGTCTAATTTGACTGATTGTGGTTTCAGTGAAAGTAAACTATAAATTCAAAATGATTTATTCGCCGTTTTTCGCGTTTTTATGTAAACGGAACAATATTCACACTCTGGGAATTATTATAATATTTTATTATTAATGCTAATATAGAAAATATTTACGGGGATATAAAACGGATTTCTAAAATAAGATATGTCTTAGAAATCGATCTGTGAATTAATGCAGAACTATTATAGAACAAAGAAAGGTTATTGCCTTTGCAAGCGAATCCGTGTTGCGTAACTCGAAGCCTAAACTGGGGTACTAACCTTTGACTAAACTCTGAACGTATGATACTTATCTGTTCGTTGCATACCGCAGGCATTGTTTCAACGTTTCGAACGTCATATTGCAAACTCCTGATGGCAAAATGCAGCGGTGTGGACAGCGCAAAGATTTCTACGGAATGAGATTTCCCTCCACATGGCTGACGTTTGGTCGGACGTCAAGAGCAGAGGGGACCGCGCCTGACGCGACCGAGCGTCGCGGTAAAATAGAAGTTTCAGTCCTTGGTAAGACGTAGGCCGTGGCCAGTTTTCAGTTCGCTTTCATTTGGTCAAGATATACCGGAAGGAAACAGAAACCCACTCGTGAGTTCACTCACGATATAACGAATGCTGACGAAGGCTTACACCTCTAAGAGGTCTGAAAACATGTATTTTACCACGATTACCGGTCGCGTCAGGTGCGGCTCCGCTCCTCCTTGGCGTCTGATCGCTTTTCCCTCCCGCCAAGGGAGACTGTTGTCTGATTGGCTGATTCTTCGACCAACCATATGCCGCCGGACGGAGAGAACATCGTTCTTTATAAACCGCTGTGCAGTCTACGTTCGCGAATTTCGCCCTGATGACGCCCGAAACGTTGACAACTGTGTCTAGGACCCGGCGTCTCCCGGTCAGCCACGTATCTATTGTCCTCGGACCGAAATCCTATGTTATCAACATTGAACGAAACTGTTGAGTGCCAACGGTATCCTGGAAGCGTGGGCTGCTGCATGCCGGGACCGGCGACGAACGGAGGGCGGGGTCGGGTTGAAGCGCGCAGCCACTTAATGCGATTATGTCCGCGCGCGGTATTTATTCCAAGCCGCCGCCCGCCCGCTCGGCGCGTGTCAAGCAGCGCTCGTTTTTGTTGGCAGTGGCCGCGCAATGTAATGCTGTTGTCGAGCAGAGGCCGGCGGAGTTCCCTCACGCACTCTGTCGCCTCGTCCCTTCGCTCGACGAGGTTCATTCCACAAACACAGTGACCACTTCTTTTGCCGTCTTCCTGGGACATCAACAGCTCAGCGCTACTCACTCTCGCTCTCAAACTCTCATGCTCTCACTCCAGGCTCTCCTCATTCACTGTCCTCCCTCCTTTTCAACCGGACGCTTACCTCATCCACTTTGATTTTTTCCCTTTCCATTCAATGAGATCTTTAGTCATTGTAGGTATCGCGGGGTGACTAAGATATTGCGAGGAATGAAGGTAAAATCCACTTTCATGTCAGATTCCTGTGTTACTTTGTCGTTTCATCTTAGGAATTATCTATGAGTGTCTCACAAGAGTATCCAATATTGTAGGTTAACACATGATATACTTTTACCCCAGTGACTTTATTTTCTGGAATTCCCTAACGTATGGACATGAATGTGGTATTAGGGACCAAGCGTCAACGAAAATGTAATACAGAGATATATTTTCAATTACGATACAAGTAGTTACTAAAATGTTACTTTGTTGGGAGAGCTGCATAAGTAATTTATCAACGTAACTGAGAAACCGGTATTAAACCGCTCATGTGCATTACGACCGTCCACTTTCACGGAGCAATGTATCGCCGATTTCACATTTACGGCACAAAACACCAGTATGCATATGGAAAGCACACGAGCAGTAAGAATAACGGCGCTGCTTCACTTATGGCGCTGTAAAATACTGTCACATATCACTGCCCAGAGACATTATTCGTAATCACCGACGAAGTGGCAGAGGAGAATGACGGGTCTCCTTTATGGGGACACAAGCAGGAAATGCACGGTCGCGTCGGAAGGGCTGACGAGCGACCAAACGACTTCAGATTAAATCAGTCGTCATCAAAGTCACCATATTTTCAACAAGATAACTTCAACGATTATTCTTTAATAGGCTGTCATGCGCAAAATCCTTGTATGAAATGTTCATATAAAGTGTGGATACATAGCACGGTAGCAGAAACGCCTGGCCTCAGTATGCAAATCATTGATATAATACACTCTGAAGGTTTCATTTCCTAGAGTCATTTCAGAGACCACCAAGTGGTGAATTAACGATCTAACACATAAACAGTAAAAGAAGACGGTAACAAACATACCCTTGCGGAAAATGAAAAACAACGCTTATTTTCACAAAACAGAACCTATCAATTGAGTGTTAACACACGTGCCACAGAAAAGCCTACAGAATTGGATTGGTAACGTCAAATTATAGAAAATTTTCTATAAATAGTGAAAGCTTGTCTCAAGAACAATAAGCGTTTTTATACATTCAACATGGATTTAGAAAACATTGTTTTCTCTTCTTAACGATTTTGCTTCATCAATGGATCAAAATGAAACGCCTATTGAAATATTTTTCTCTTTCAAAGCTTTTGATTCATTGAATATAGTATTTTGCTCTCATATTTTGCCTTCATAATGAATTGGTGATATTGCCCCAGATGGGATATCTTCGTACCTTGAACACCGACTGAAAGTGTAGGAATACCGTACTGGCATGAAAACAACGTTATTTACTCATATTGACAATTCTTTGGCAATTTAGCTAAGGGTCCCGGAGAGATTGATCTTACGTTCTATAACTACTGATGTGTTTTATACGTAACTAATATGCCGATAGTTCTGTTTTCTGATGACATTCTTTGCACAATAAATACCATAAGATGTTTAAATTTGCAATCGCTTGCGCTATTGAAAATGAATACGCGTAATACGCAACAGTCTAATGTTAAGGCAACAAAATTTCTGGGTCTCTCAATTTAGTCCACATTCAAGTTGAATATCCATATAACTGAAATAAACACAAACTAATATCGTTAAGTTTCTCATTTAGAATTCTTTCAAATTCTCATTCTTCATGCATCTAGTTGCGCATATTATGCAGGAGCTTCATTCCGCCTGAGATATGGTATAATATCTGCGGAAATATTCTAATAATAAATAAATACTATCCAAGATAACTGCAGTCCCTCTTTATTTTTGTGCATGGAATATTACTTTTGTCTTTTTATTTACGAATATGTATTTTAGTGAAATTAACTTACCGAAGGGTGAGGACATATTTATGTTATTACAGATATTTATAATTACAACACATCTTAGGAATCATATTCATCAGGTGTCATCATCCACTTATAATTCATGTATGTTACTTTAGTACACATTGCCACATCTTCTACTTTCTAGGGTTTTTATCCAGCCGACGTCAGTTACCCTTTACGTCCCGATAGGACGCATATTCGACCATACACTAGACACTCAACACACTTGCGGCTCCTCTGATCTGGGATCAGCAGAACGCGAGCCCTCCGCAACAACACATACATACAAAGACAAGGACAAACAACCATGCCCAAGGCGGGACTCGAACCCGCAACCCTTCGGACCGAAGCGCTGAGACATTGCCACATAACCCTTAAATAATCTATATGCAAATATCAGTGCTAAATAAAATATTTTCTCCTGCATAACTGTTTCTAAGCGATAAAAATAATATACTGAAAAAAAAGAAAAATAAATATTTTAACCAATATTTTCATTGAATTAGTTAGCATTTGTACTGTACAAATTAAAAACCTAAAAACGCATGTAACAAGTAATGTAAATAATAGTGCTAAACAAAAATGCTGATATAGTTCCTTGTTTTTCTTGGGGACATTCTTTTTCTTACTTTTCAAATTCAAATCCCAAAATTAGAACATTTGACATTTGGTAAATACTTTTTCATTAACATCCTACATTACACACGATTGTTGCAGGAACATTTTAAAATAGAGACTAATGGAATTAGAGACGTATCGTGTATTTTTCTTGGGGTCGTTCTTTTCAGTCTAGAAGTAAAGTCTGCTGATGTCTGTTGCTCTGCAATATTCATTCCACGACTGATTACGTTTTATGGATGTTTCCTTTTAAGTTCTTAAATACTTTTAAAATATTTTTCACCACTTTTAATTATTTCGCACTTTTACCTGCCATCAATTTTGATTTCTTAATATTCACACAACACAATTGACTAAATTACATACCACCATTTCCTTACCACTGCAGATCCCCACCTTCACTAACATCCACCAGCATAACGTGAGTAACTAGAACATTCAGCAAGATGAAAGTAACAAAGAGATTCTCGTGATCATTCGGCTATTGAATTGGTTAGTCCCTTCCTGAATATATACACAAACACATCCTTTCATGGGCCGGGAACCAGCACGAGAAACCACATACGATAAGCTCAAACCTAAAACGTTTTGAGAGTTAGCCCATGAGGGACAGGAAACACAATATTGGGGCATGTAGGTGTCGGCGTTGCGCTGCGCAATTTTTGAATTGTTGAAAATAAAATAATTGTAAAAATTTCATATCTATTTATACGCTACTTTCTGTAGTATCGATGTCGGTTACACGTCGTTGAATTCACTTTATTAGTATAGATTAGCAACAATGAAATTTATTAAAAGAAATACTATACGATATTTTTATTATAGTACTTTAGGATAGTTTTATATGTAATGTCTCTGAGATTAATCTTGAATATTTTCTGGGTTGGTTATCCAAATGGTAGGACTGTTCAAACGTAACTTTTACAGAGAAGACAAATGTCCTTTTTGTACCTTCATTGTTCGTGATTTTTTTGTCTGCTGTCTGTGAGACCATTTTTTTGAATTTGCGTTTCATTTTGCTGAACACTTTCGCAATAGTTCCTTGTATTAGTAGTGTCGCGATGTAATACCTCAGAAAAAGTTCTTTTTTTTTTGAACATTCGCAAGAAGACTCTGAAGTTTGTGAGCAACATTCTGTTGCCGAAGTATTGTGATATCTTTCGTTCTCTAGGCATACGAATGTAAAAAGAATACGGATATTACTTGAATAAAATCTAATTTAGAATTTTTTAAAAATAAAACCCTACAAAATCATAGAAAATTAGAAGATATGGAACATAAATAGAAGTAAATTGTCAAAAAGACCAATGGAGCCTTTTTTACACATGGACGTTGTTATTTACTGTCCTAGAAACACCCTTAAGCAAAAATAAATCAAAAATATGAATTGCCTTCCTGCCCTCTATTGGGTCAACGGAGGGTTAAATTTTGAAGCGAATCCCCCATGTCATCAAGGAATCTTCTTTTATTCCTTACGCATTACGTGAATATGTACAATCATCAGCATTCACGCCGCCGGTATTTCACGTTATAAAAATTCTTGGACTCTGGTCGGTATTACATCCGTTCAAGCCCAATGTGAGAGCCATTAACAGCAAAGCCCCTCATTTGGTAAAGTAATTGTAAGGCAACGATAATTTAATATCACAATGTGTTAAAATATTCAATATTTTAAGAGCTTATGAGACAAAATTTTTAGTTTAATATGTAGTTTAGTACTAATCCTGGCAAGTAGATTTATACTCGAAACCTATCTTCTATAATTATCCATTAATGCTCTTTTGCTTTAAATATACAATTTAAGATCCAATCTGTTATTATATATCACTTCAAATATCAAAGAACAATTATTTTTAATACTTTCTAGAATTTTAACTAAATTCCTTCTGGATTCTGTTGTACTAAACCAATAATAAGATCAACTCAGCAATAAAGTTTTCTCAACAGCGGAAAATGTTTACAGATTATGTGCGCGATAGCGTATTACCACCACGCAAGCTTTGTAGATCGGGAGACCGTAGGTTCGAATTCTGCCAGTAACTGAATTTTCCTCACCGGTGAATTATCTGGACGAGGACTGGGCAGCCCACCTCCTGACGAGGAATATTTTTAGAAAATGGCTGAACTCATTAATGCTTTCGAGGTTCCCCCCGCCCCATCAACTGCAGGCGGATATCGAAGCAATACCAAAGAACGAGCCACGGGCCATGTTGAAATTTTCTTTAACTATCCTGATCCCATTCTTAAACATATGCCCGGGCGATCAGTAGCAATCGGATATCAGTTGACAACTCAAGAGTTAAAGCACCAGAGAAAGAAGAAATATATATAGTAATTGCTTACTATCCGTGTATAGAGAAAATTCGCAGATAAAAATATAATAAATATATTGCTAATGATCAGTGTTACATATAAATAATTTGTCTAGCTTATTACAACATACACTTAGATAATTTGTCTAGCATATTACTATCAACAGTTTTTGAGGATCCGTCTAATTCGATTTCTCCACAGATATCAATAAGCTAGGAATATGATCCCACCAAACATTTGCTTCGACAGGCTAACAGTTGTTTTTATCTTTGCCTATTTGCAATTACCGACCGATTTGTGAAGCTGGCAATTGACCAGAAATACGGAGCGTCGAGTTTCCGGGTTCTGCCCGCAGGCGGCGGGCCACGTGGTGGAAGCGAACAAAAAACAGGAAGAGCAAATTCAGAATCGGAGGGGAAGGCAAAAATCGCTGATGTTGCTGGTCAGCGTGGAATGAGACAGGGGCAGGAAGCCGTATGTGGATAGATTAGAAGCGATGCTCCGCTGGGGGCTCGGGGAAACAGTTGTGACGACGCTGCGAAAGGAGGGAGACAGGACCTCAGCGCGCGGGAAAACAGGGGCAGGGGAAGGGAGAGGGAGCGAAAGGTCCGAGAAGACCGTCACATTTTCGATGGCGAGAGAAGGAAAGTCTGGGCAAGGGAACCGATGGGTCTTGGGCTGTTCTGCCATTTAGCGGGAGGGGGCGCGAGCGGCGGGGAAGCGCGGCGCCAGGGCCACGATGGAAGCCACTGAGAGGGGAAGTATAGGGAAAGGAAGTTGTGAAATGGAGCAAGAACACGATGCGGGAAAGTTTCCGAACCTGACGATTGGTGTTGGAAAGGACATACGGATAGGGGCAAAGGCAACGGTCTTCAAAAGAAAGTTCAACGCGATTTGACGGAAAGTTCAAGTAGACAGAGTAAATAAACTAATTTATCATAATACAGCTTTAAAACAAATAATTCATAGATGTCTTCGTCTTAATTAAATTATCTATTTGAAAGATATGTTTTCAATGAAAAAACAAAATATTGGAGGAGATAGTTCCAAAATTTAACGAAAGCATTTATTCTTCTAGTCCTGTTTTGTAGTAGTTTTCAATTTTCGCCAAAAACTATAAAAATATTATTAAATAATTGTAGAAAAATGAAAATAATTGTATAATCTGTAATGTAATTAATCTTGAGTGTTTATAATCGAACGTTTTTTAACGTTCACTGCTTCTTTTTACTATAAAATACGAGTAAATTAACCAATGTTAGTAAATTAGTAACTAAAATTCTTTTATGTCAATTTTAAACATTGAAATTTTTCTTCTGAAACTGTGGATAGTGTTCATTTTCTTCTAATAAGTAAAAAATATAAACAAATGAATTCAAGATATATTTTAAAAAATTAAATGGACATCTTGTCTTGTAAAGAGGTCGAATGGTATTCGAAGAAAGAATGCACGTGTTAAGACGGGAAGCAAAGAGAAATTGCGTAATGGATGGCCGCCTGTTCGTCGATGCCGGATTCATTCCGCCGCGAAATCGTTTCTTTCCGTCGGCGGTTACGCGTCCGTCCTTTTCCGGTGCTATGCGCTAATGATTAGTTGGAAACGGATAAGAGGATGCTGGCAAAGGGATATCGGGGCGGCAAGGGCGGCCGGGGGTGGGAGGGTAGAAGGAGCTCCCCGTAGGGCGCGACAGCCCTGCAAGAGCGGCAGCGGGGCGGGGGGATGGCTGTGGTGCGGGGAACTCCGTGGGCGAGGGATGCATTAGGTGCCGGAATACGGGGATTGCGCCGCCGGCGGGCGGCGGGCAGGGGGGCGGCTTGAAACTTGGTTAACGAGGAGCAGCAGCGGTTTCCGCTCCTTAGTGCGGTGCGCCGCCCGTCCGCGCAATGACTTCCAATATCTGACAATTGTGAAGCCGTTCGCCGGAGAGGAATTGACACGCCGCGCGCCGGGGCAGCTCGAGAGGGCCGGACGTATTTAAACTCCGACAATTCGTCAAGCTGAGATTTGGTTGCCTCTCTACGGCAGAGATTGAATACGACAAATCTTTTTCTCCATATGGTATCCTAACACAAACTATTACTTACATGGGTGTATAGATGATCCAAGAAGGATATTTTCTTATGAAGGAAGTCCTTCGTAATCCTAAGATACTGTTCACAAATATTTCTGTGTTTTGTAGAAATGTTTGATCGCGATTAATATTCATAAAAGCCCATTGTGCAATAACTTTAGTTCCATTATTATTTGGTATTTTATTTACTTCACTATTACCATGCATTATTATATCTTCTAGAGATTAAACTAAGAGATTAAACAGTTTATTCTTTTTATTACAGACTTTAAAGGAGAAAACAGGAAAACCTTTAATTATCCTATTTCAGAACCAACGAATTGATTTATTTCCTGAAAATAGTAATGTTAATACATTTATTATACATACGTTTTATTTATTTAACGCCAAAAACAGTTAAAACCTGCGTGTGATGTACTGTGGAGGGAAGTGTATTGTGCGTGGGGGGAGTGTTTATTGTGTTTTGGGATACCTACCGTAACGCATACACAGTTTGAATTATGAATACAGATGGAAACTAGCGATTTTGGCAAGAATTGATTAGGATACATTCGCTCCCATGTAATGAAAACTACGTACTTAGTCAATTGAATTAGAACGAGGAGCTGCAAGCATCATAACTGGCGCGATATGTATTTTCATTGACGATACAAAAATATATCATTAAACATAGGAATGTTTTTTTAACAGTTAACTTAGAAAGAGCTAGAAATTTTATTAGAATTCTTTTGTTTTTCTTTAATACTGTATAAAAAAATCGGAATGAAACCTTCAGTAGATAGAATAAAGTAAAAGTTTTACTTTTTATTTAAATATGATATTCAAGGGAAGTAAACATTCTGTCGAATTATTAAATAATTCCAAAGTCAAATTAACACAAATCTAAAAATATAACAAATTATTTTGATGCAAGGTTTTTTTCTGATTTCTTCCGAAAACTATAGAAAATTCTGCATACATGGCAAAGAAAATTGACTAAATTAATTTTAATTTTCGCACTGAAACAAGAACAAAAATGTTTCATCTTTCGAAAAATGCAAATAAAATAAATGACACAAATTAATTTGTTCTAAAGTTGAATTTTCTCATCACATGTTTGGCGAATTGATACTCTATAGAACTTTGGAGTTCCAGAGATACGCCTCTCTTCTCACCCCGACGTGATTCGTGTACTAAGTTCTGAGCTGAATCGCTTGAACTAATTGTGTTAGAAACTCAAGGAAATTTTACGTCAACCGGCTCGTTTGATATCTGAGAATCCGTGCCAACGTAAAACGCATTAAATGGTTCCTGGGTAACTTCCATTAGCGCGACTGGCCGAGAAAACGCGATTCTGCGGTTGTGATTTTTGCGACACCCTCCGGGAAAAACATTTTGCTAGCGGTCCGGTAAGGGAAGTTTCATTGGGCGCTTTATAAAACAGGCGTCGCGTTGGTGATATAACGCAACGTAACTTTTACACTGTCACCTTGCTCCACGGCATTCCATGTAAATAAACTCTATCCTCTCTGGTTGAATTGCGGCTCCACTCTTAATTGATGCTACCGTTCATTCTTCTTCCCCGTGAGGTTGTAGCGTGTCGGAGCAGCTAACTCGACACTCGTAAGCTATTGATTGCCGAGGCGGATGCGCGTGTGTGCCACCGCCGCCCGGCGCCCCGCCCCGCTTGCGGCCCCACCGCCCGGCCGCCGCCCCCGGCAGCGCATGGCCAACCACCGCGGCGTTACGCTCCCGCTCCGCGCCCGCCTCCGCCGCAGCCGCCCGCCGCCCCCGCGCCGACGGGGCGCAGGCTCGGGCTCAGGCGCCGGCTGCGTGGGTGTGCGGCACCACCCGTCTTCGGGCCATGGGCGCGGGGCGCAGGGGAGCCGTGCCGGCGCGCCGCTACCATCACCGTCGCGGCGTGGCGCTCGGCGATGTTTTCCGGCGGGAGCGCAGCGGCCAACGAGCCACTCCGCCTCCGCGCTCGCCGCGGTCCTCTACTCTTCTGTAGGACTCTCCACCGACGAGTACAACGGCTTCCGTTGAAAGAAGTTGCGCGGAAGCATATTGTACGCTCCGCGCACATCATAGCCCGCGTCTTCAAACGGAGAAAGAGCGACGCAGACGTTTCTCGGAAAGCTTCTTTGAAGACAGTTTTGCTGAAACATCCTGGGCTTCTGAGACGTTCACGAGGCGGGTTTCTTAACTAACCAATTTGAACGGATGTAACTCTGCGTCTTTGAAATCAAAAATGCCAACTTGCCTGAAACTCGACTCATTTACGGATATTTGCAAAATAATTTATTTCCTTTATTTATTTTAAAGAATTTGCTTTAAAATGACCCAATAATGCTAGTATTATCAATAAAATACACACGGTGGATGTAGCCCGAGCTGTCGTTTTTATAACAATGTTGTGAAATGGTAATATCTATCTTCGGTTTTAAAAATGAAATACAAATTTCTAGTAGTAGCACAATTCTCATTAAGTAATTCTTTAAAGAAATACTTTACAGACGGATCATAAATTTCGTAGATTGTAGATACACCTTGGCAGAGCATTCCTAGATATATTAATTCGTTGTTGGAATATTAAAACTGTACATTCATATCAGTAAATTTCAATACCAACATATTAAACATAAATACGACATAGAATCATAAAATACATTTGAAGCCAAGAGCATAAAGATTACAGAAGAGATATGAACACAAGTATTTAAGAGTGAAGGAAAAAGCAGTTGCCTGGACGTTGAAGTACCCTTATTGAATTTGCCAAAAACTAGATATTTCCAGTTTGCCAAATCAAATGTAATATGCATAGAACGCGCCCTCAAATTTACCCCACAACACAGATGAGCCGCTAATCACATGCTGCGTTCTGATCTGTTTTCTCCAGAAACATGTCCATCGGCAGCCCTCCAATTTGCTCACACCCCGACCCATCTCTCTTGCATGCCTCATTGAGACGTCTCCTGCAGATCACGCAGATAATGATGAACGTGCATAACGCTGGTATTAATCTCTCTCTCTGTCTCGCTCGCTCATTCGTCCCCCCCTCTCTCTCTCTCTCCCTTTCCAAATTCACAGGTATCAACACAACGTCTTCAATTGGGTTACATTTTGTCTGTTTCCGTTTCTGCCTAACTTTATTTTTAGATCAAACAACATTCTAAATGGATTTTTTCTGTCGTCTTCTCTGTTTTATCATTCCTTTAAATGAATTTTCTCTTTAAAAAGTTCTTCAAAGGACGTCTGCAATAACCAATTTTTTTTCCCTTTCCTGAGTCTTTGACATCTTTGGAAACGAGTTTTCTGGGCGGTCTCCAGTTCGAATATTTCATTTACTTAAATTCTCATCGAATTTTTCAACATAATTCACTACATCATTTGAAATTTATCTTTTCTTTGAACTAAGTATCTTACTTCAAGACGACATAAGATTTTTTAAGAATTAACTTGTCGAAAATATTCAGTTGCTTCTTTTGATAATAACAGCGATCAATGGCAGTCATTAACAATCTGATCATCAGAACGATGTACTCGTTGGAATTCTTGTTAAGGTTCTAGTTAAGCCACAGATATTTCCCATCTGGAAAATCAAATTTTCTGATAATGGCACTCTGTCGCTATCTCTTTGCAAAAGTTTTCTCATTGCGAACCTAAGTGGTGTGATTGACTGCTGTAACAACCGCTCTAATCGCAAGCGATGCTGTGGATTCAAATCCCCTGCAGACCACGGAAACATTCGCTTTGTATTTTTGGTAAAACGAAAGCCTAGGTAAAAGCCTTTGGTAAAACGAAACCTAAGCATCCTACACCTTTCAAAACATAGTATGAAAGTTGGTAATAATTTTACTTCTACTTTTACCCGCTTTCGCGCTTGTCAGTGGTTGCCTCTTATTTTTACGGTTCCAGCCTTATCTATCTGTCTATAGGTCGTCGTCCATGCTTCTCTCACGCATGGCTTCAATTATTCCTGAATTCCAGGTCTTACGAGACCTTCCTCTTTCCATTCTTCCTGGAAGAGATCAATCGAGGACATTCTTAGGCCATCTTCATCTGGCATTTTTCTCAGACGGCCAAACCATTGCAGCGTTTTACTTCCTAATCTGTCCGCAATAGTTTCCACATGGATTAATCCGTTTCCTGGTCTAAGATTGTAATTTTCTGCTTTCTGGAAATTGGGCATCTCTATCGTAGTCCATCCAATTCTACTACACAGAATTTCTGTTTCTGACTTTCCGTCAGGGTGCAACTTTCTCCATCATACTTTCAATGATAGTTCATAATTTCAATAAGAAGGACTTGAACAACCATAGTTCATAATTACTTCGGAAAATCAAATACCGGTTGTACTTGCTGTCGTGTACTTTCCGCCAGGGCCATGCCTTGATCCGTTTCAAGCTATTTTCTGGCCTGGTCGGGGCGCGGTGTCGGCGCAGCCTGTTTACCAGCCTCAGTGCCCCCTCGGCAGGCGGCGGCAGGCGGCGTCCTCGGGAGGCGCCGTTCACCTGCGGCGGCTGCCTTGCGGCGCCGAGCGCTGTGAGCGCTGAGCCGCCGGCGGCGCGCCGCTCGGAGGCGCTGAGGCACGACGCGTCGCGCGATCAATCTGGCGTGCGGGGCGCTGGCGCGCGGTGCGTGAGCGCGTGCTCCTCCCGGGGCGGCGTAATCGCCCGCGCCTCCCTCCGCTGCGTGCGCCCCGCTTTCCTTGGCGCGCCTTCTGCGTGGCCGCCCCCGCCCCGGGCAGGCCCGCGCGCCGCTCCGCTGCCTCACAATGCCTTCTTCGCGGTCTGGAAGCCAGCGTCTTTGGCGCATCGGAACCTTCCGCTCCTCGCCTCGCCCCGCCTCGGCCTCTCGTTGTTCAGCGTTACCTCCTCCTTTGCCGCCTACGTATTTACTTTTCTCACATTTTAGCGGTTTACATTTTCATTCCGTTCAGCTCACGTTCCATTCTAGGGTCCGAGAGAGGAGCTCTGGCATCAGCTGATATCACTGGAGTGCCTCTGACCCGGAGGTCCTGGGTTCGAGTCCCGACGGTAGCAGGAGTTTCGACACTAGCTAGATAGCTGCGTCGAATTCAGTCCCTGTCTGGAAACGTCTAGCAGTAGGCTACTCTAATAGGTAGTTTTTCGTGGCTTCTCCAATCAACACCAGGCGTATGACGGAGCAGTACTCTAACAAAGGGGGTCACGGTGCGCGCGCGATATTTCCTTCCCCTTCTTTGTTATATCCTCACGACTCTCTCTCACACACACATACACATGTAAATGCACTGTACTAACACACATGCCGGGAGACCGGGCGGGAGCTTAGAGCTTGTCTAGGTTGGGCGATGCCCTGCTGGTGGTAGATAAGTGGTTGGAGAAAACCCTGCCAGCCAACAGACAGGTCGGCGGATCTCACCATCCTTCGGGGGAAGATCACCACCACCTCCCGAACGATGAACATGCACTACACATACAGGACTAATGACAGCGGTTGACGCGCCCGAAATCACTAATCAATCGATTCCAGGGGACGACCAGTCTTTCAGCTCATTTTTCTTAGAAATGTTTCTATAGTAACGAATGTGTAAATGGTATTATGTTATTAATGCAGTAATATTGGTAAGCACTAATACAACAAGCTTTTTCACTTGGTACAATCTGGTGTTTGTTACGCTTTGCCACCAAATTATATTTTTTTCACCCCAAATTTTCCTTGGTGTTCATGTTGATGACTATCAGAAGTGTCGTTGAATCAGACGTATCTAAATAATCTAAAATATTTTCATCATAAAAAAACAAATAAAAACTCTATATTAGTAGATTTTTTATTTCAAACATAAATGTAAATAGATAACAAGAGAGTACCAAAGAAATACAAGGTATAACTAGCACTATTAGCATAGCTGTATAAAATTACACTATATGTCGACTATATGTCAAAAGATAGTAATTTTAAAGACAAATATTTCTTTAATTGGGGGAGAGTACAAGCATAAAACTACAGGATGGATGGTATACCCCTGCTTAGTCTTGTGAAATATTTCAAAGTTTCTTGAGCTTTAATTTTGAGACTTTATTTAATTATTGAGTGATAGGATGGAATATTTTAAATACACGTAGTGGAAATGTCGAGTCCACTACTAACGTTTTAAGTTTTAAGAGCGTTAAATATTATCGCATTGAATTGTATTGTATTCATTATAATATGATTTTTTTTTTGTATCGATTTTACAAGTCCCAACTACTGCTTGATAATCTCATTACTACTCGTAATAAACAGTCCCTGCCAGCTGAATAGCTACGGTCGCTAAGGCTGAAAATCCGTAGCTACCTCGTGCCCGAATGGTCGTGGGATCGAATCTCGCCCAGGATGTTTGTGCGTGTCCGTGTACAGTTACCGTTACCTCCAATGTTTCTTACAGTGGTCCCTACATGAATTTAGAAATCGAAGAGCGACCTTAAATAATTAAGAAACGCAGTCTCTGTCAACGCAACGGGTTCTTGTTTATAGTTGCATTGTTAAAATGTTAGTGGAGAATTTGTTTACAAACATGGATTTGCCAACTTTTCGTCTCTTAGCATGACATCCAAGCTGGCGTACCTTACTCTGGTATGTAGACAAAACTTGTAATGCTCAGGTTATCAGTGATGGATACTTCCATCCCTCATAGGTAAAAACACTTTTTTGTAAAGGACTCACAAATCCTGACTTCGGATTTTTTTAACAGAATACAATACATATACGTACTCTATAATACGTGTAGCGTAGGTGTCCATCTCCCATTTTGCTAAATTTTCGATATGTAGAAAAGGATGAAAAAAATCATTTTAATGCCTTTTGAGGGTGATTTCATCCCGTATAAACGTTGTTACTACAAAAATAAAATATACATGTCATTTGTTCCTCTCGTACTACCTGTCCACAATTCAGGCATCCTCCAATGGGATGAGGATACTTGGGATGTTTCCTTGTCAGCAACTTGCAAGAGAAATTTCGTGACCTCCCACCGCACTGAGGAACCGTGCGTAAACCGCAAGACAGTAAACGGCAAGTCGCGACTTCCACGCTGAAACTTACTTTACGTCTATTTGTGTCTACATATCACATACGGCAGGTCCCAGTAATTCGGAACTATATTAATAATGTTCACATTTAATTTTGATAAATTTATAATACCAATATAAAAAAAATGTTGTTAAAGTAAGCATTTCATTCATTCTCATAGAAAATGTTCACCTCTGTGCAATAAGTCAGTGCGGTTATTAGGATATCCAAACACTGTTATTGTTGAGATTTCTATGAATAATTTTCATCTCATGAATATAATTTGACGTGAATATGGAAGACAAAAGCTCACGTCCGTGCTCATTATTATCTATTCACTCCGATCATCCTGAAAAAAATTCATTGTGCTAAACTTCAAGGCTTGTAAATATACTATTTTTTCCACAAATAAGTAAATAAATAAAAAAATCTCTTATTTAGTTGTGTTTACAAAATGAAATCCAGTAATAAACTTGCCATTATGCTTCAATGGTTTATTTAAGCTAGAGTCTCAATGCATTCTTTTGTCGCATTTATTATTTACAGCATGCACATTTTACAACCTATAATCAATAAGAAAATAACTGTCTCGACCAGAGTGATAGGCTTGTGCAATTTGCTCATAAATCTCGCTCACTAAGTGCACTTCATTGCATGTGCATCAGTCCAGAGTTATTACTTCAATATTAAATTCTGTAAGTTACGTAACATGAGTTATATTGCCAAAAGAGGAGGTCAGTATTTGATGAACTTCTGATTCCGATGATGGTGGAACAGATAATGTCATCAAAGGTGACTACCGATGATAGCCAACAGGAGATAGCGTAGTTAATGTCGAAGGTGAGTATATCAGAAGGCAACGTCGATAATTCGTTGACGTCATTCTTCCTACGTGCTTCCAGTCCCATGTTACAGTTTCCACACACCTCTCATTCTATCTTTCACGCATCTTATTACTCACCTTGGGCTCAGCGTTTTAAAAATGAATAGGTTTTAACCTCTTAATGTAAATACGCGCTAATTAATCATTTTAAATTTGTTTTTTAAACAACAGAATTCATGAAAGTATCGGACTGCCACACTCAAATTGGTTTGGTTTGTTTTTTTTCGTGTTTCCGGAGGCGTCAACTGCTTTGGTCATTAGTCCCGTAAGTGTAGTGTATGTTTTTTCTCGGGCTATGGTGATCTTCCCTCGCTGGATGGCGAGATCGGACGCCGACCTACCGTCGGCTAGTGGGGTTTCCCCCTAACCAGGACTCTCCCACTAGCGGGGCACCGCCCCAGCCTGCACATGCTCTAAGCTCCTGACCCGTCTCCCGGCCCTAAACTCCTGACCCGGTAATTGTAGAGCATGTTAGGTAAACACCTCAAATTAGATTGCATTGTATCCAAATTTGCATTGCTTCATTTAGGAGCTACGTAAGGATATAGATTAAAAATTTGGCCGAGTATTCTGGATTGCATTTGACATGACTATTCAAATGCGTTTTTAAACAAATTGTGTGAATTTTATTGTCAAAGTGCAATTCGTCACGTCTCCGTGAAATTCTATTTTTATAGAGATCTCATTTATAAAGATTGGGGGCGTGTAAGGGCCGCAAAAGGTATGTATACTACTGAAATAATATAGGAGACGATTTCTTGGTGCCTGATTGTCAATACATTTTCGAAAATAAAATTTTCCACTACTCTTTCTTGTTAATCAGTGCAAATTTTGTGATGATATGGTAGCCAGTGAAACAAAGATTTTCATACACTATCCCATCCTATACTGACATATCGTCAATTTTGGACTAGTTTAATTAACTTCGATTATCATGAGCTTTCAAAGAAAATCATATTTCCTAACAATTGTGCGAAGAATTAGTTTTCCAATTCTTTGTTTATAATATGTATTTATATAAACTATGTAATGTTGAGACAGTTATATATATATATATATATATATATATATATATATATATATATATATATATATATAATGCAATGTGATTCAAAGAATGGAAAAAATGTCGGCGATGATTCCCATTTTCGGTGAACTCACTGCATTTTCGAAAATTGCAAAATGTTAATATTGCAATATCGAAAATAGATTTATGTCTGGATTAAAATCTGTTCTGCGTCAGCAAAAGTTAGTACGGCCCAGAGAGTGGGTGGTGTAGAGTTGAAGCGAATGGAGTATAAATTCCAAGGACCTGAGGTCGAGCCTCGGCGCATCGGAAAAAAAATTCTGATTGGAAACACGTTTACCGGTTCATTTATTTCAGTACTGCGGAGTAATCAGAAAAATTGCGAGAAAGTATGTGCTAATGTAGCATGTCTAGTTTTTTGATCTAGAGAAGTGTTCGTGCTACTTTTTGAAAGGAATAACCTTGTAATTTTTCGCAACTTTATAACATAAACCACTTGTATATTACTAATACCCATTGCGCGAAGAAATTGATGAAACAAACTATGCACTCCCGGTTGGGGATTGGCATCTCCAGTTCATTAGATTGGATCCTGCCTTCTGTCTTTTTCATCTTTCTCTCTCCCACTTTCTTTTTACTCTTTCTCCCCTCTCTTTCTCCTTCACTATTACCCCTTTCCCACTTTCTCCTCTCATTTATCACTTTCCACTTTCTCTTCTTTGTCGTTTTCACTCTCTTTTTATCTCACTTTTTCTCACTCTGTTTTTCTCTCTTTTTGCCTCTGTCTTTTCTTTCTATATTTTCCCATCTTTTCTCCTTGCCTCTTTCCCTCTCTCTCTCCTTCCTTCCCTCTTTTTCACTTTCCTTTTCTTCCTCTCCCCCTTCACCCTGATTCCCCGTCTCACTGTCTCTTTTCCCCTTCTCTCACTTCCTTCCCTATTTCTCTCCTTCTTTCCTTTTCTCATTCCTTCTATATTTGTTCTATACATTTTGTTAAAATCTTTGTTGAGAATGTAAATAAATTAAGAAATGTTTCAGAATTTTAATAGGTTTCACTTTATCCATAATATTAAGCGATTTTTATATTATTCTCACCTTAAAATGTAGACTTCTTTGTAAAGATAAGCGCAAACAAATACATCATCAATATTTTCACCGTATTGTTTTTATATACAATGTTAATTAATCGTTATGAGGGAGCTGCGAACGTTGAAGTATTTTTGTGAATTAAACTAATTTTTTTGATATTCTCTTTACTCGTAAATTCTTATCTCAAGCTGGGATGGCAACCACACGCAGAGCCAGTACTTAGTAATGTCGACGTAATACAGGAGTTAATTGTGTTCGTGAACTATGGTAAACTCCCACCTTCAAAATCAGAACATTTATATCAGGTTTTCATGAATACCTTATTTATTAGGTCGTGAAATTTTCCTTGTAGCTGATGAAATGTTTGACAAATTTATGTTAGCGCATTTAAAACGACAGAAAGATGCAAACTTCGATTATTTGTAAAGACATTCATATTGTTGAGAGATAGCGTGAATTGTGGGGGAGCGAGAAAGTGAAAAGAGAAAATGTTATAAATAAATAAATAAGGTAAAGTGAGGAAGAGAAAGAGAAGAAACTGAAGTCAGTGGACTGGATATATCTAAAATGAATAATAGAGAGTGAGTTGGTGTCTAACTCCGAATATTTTCAAATTCATCAGCGTGATATATTTTAACACAATATTATACCTCAAATTCAGCAGATCAATTATTCTGTCTGACGTCGATAATACATTGGTATAATTATGTACTATCGCAAGCATATCAAAGAACTTGGCATATTTACTTTTCATTTCAGAGCTCGTCTATCTCAGTTCTAGCGAATTGTGATAGTTCTTTGGAACACAAACCTTCAAGCACAATGTAAACACTCAGAGAGAAAAGAGCACTTGAGAATTATTACAAATATTGTGATAGTTAAATCTCTTTGACATGAAGTTTACCTAATTTGAAGATTTTAGGAGATACATTTACTGTTGCAACTTCTTTATATTACTTAATTATGAAAGTACCACGTGGAATGCAAATATACGTACCAAGTGTAAAATGTTGCAGAGATGTAAATATGTTACCTCAATATCAAGTGTTCTAATAAATTCTCCTCTTAGTCTTTCGAATCTAACATGAAAAGTAAGGTAAAAAAGAAGCCCCACGCACCCGATTATTAAAGAGGTCTTCCACACTCAAATGAGAGCAGTATTCCCTTTGGAGCTGTGGAGAACTATCCGCAATTAGGAAAAGAGCTGGAGCGCGCTGCTTCGGGTACTTGACTGGCAAACGTTAGCCACATGCGGGCGGCACCCCAGCGCTAGAGGTGGGCAGGGCGCGTTTCCAGGGCCGCTTCATGCGTAAAACGGAAAGGATCTAAATACGAACGTTTCCCCAGCCGCACTGTATCTCGCTTAGTAGCTGTGTGTTACCCAGCCAGCATTAAGACGGTATGACATATGTTCACTCGCCGCGTAGTTCTCTTGCAACACTGGAATCGTGCAAATAGTAAACTGTAGAAACCTCAATGAGCATAGGTTAATAGAAGCTTTAGAGAATGAAGAAAAGTGATATAAAATGTGTTCTAAACAATACATTTTATAAATCCACTGCAGCTGATTTTCAATTGTAAATATCAGATACATAGATAAACAGAAAGAACTCAATCCGTTATTAGATGTTGTAAATGGAATACTCATTTTATACACATACTTTTTCTAGATAAAATACCCATACAGGATTTTTTTTATTTTTGTTTATGTTGTGTGAGGAAGTCAATATATTTGATAAACAATAACGTATACAGCCCTTTTTCTGAAAGGTTCCTATCGATTCATCGTATTATAAATTACCCCACTTAATTTACAAAGCAACTGGAAAATTATTCCCTGAGCTTTCATTAGTAGCATTACAAATGCCTGGCCCTAAATAATGCTTAAAGCATTGTTTAAAGACTTTGACTTGCAAACTGCGAGGATTCATGCATTTGCTGCATTTTGATGAGTTCGAAAACAAGCACAGATGAGAAATATAATGATAAAATTGATGATAAAGAGAAAAAAATGTAAATTCAATGGCACGACGAACAAACTCATAATTTATTTGTTTTCGAATAGTCGATCCACACTGTATTAAGTGTGTTCGGGTAACACATTGCTATTCATTGAATGGGTAATTGCACAAAGTAAAAATGTGTAATATGTTATTAATCTCTTTCCTGAAGTTGTAATACAAAAATTATTTACTCTTATAATTAAACGTAACAAACATTGTACGATGGTTTAAAATTCACCAGTGTACGTATAGAGCGGCAAAATACACGATTGATCGTTAGCATCTTACAACTTTTTGGTACGATAACAGCTCCGGGAAAGGAAATGGAAGTATTGTAGCCGTTTGGTGTTGCGTATGAACACAGAGTATTTTTGATCATGTTAAAAAACATATTTAAATATGGCGGATATTTAGGGACACTGGAAAAGTATAAAATGTTGAGATTTGTTTGAAACCAATTATGTAACTATTTTAACTACTAACTTTAGGTACGTAGCGGGTCGAATTCAGCCGTTGTCTTGGGAAAAATTCTAAGGGCCGGCTGCTCTGGTCTGCAGTTTTCCATAGTTTCTCCGATCAATACCAGGCGAATGCCGGAGCAGTACACAAACAAACCAACCACGGACCGCGTGAGATATTCCCTTCCACATCATGCTCCCACTTTCACAGGCATTCACGCTTGCATGCATTACACTACCACTCATATCCAGGGAAATGTCTGGAGCTGAGAGCTTATCCCTGATGAGGCCATTCCCTTGGCTGTTTGTTGGCGCCAAATGTTATGTTCCATCGTAGGAGGAACACTACCAACTCGTGACTACAGCATGCTCTGCACTTATGTGACTAATGGCCAAAATAGTTAACGCACCCGGAAACAGGAAGTGCTCACTCACTATTAACAAAATTTAACTTAATTAAAATACAATAACTTAATCATAACTTGTGACGTCTTCGATGCAATGCGTCTCTGAACCTTTGTTGGGCGTTGAGCGCTTGACAAAAACAATAACGGAGGATTATTCCCTGCCAAGTCTCATCACGTCGCACCCAATCAGCTTTTCAGCGTCGCTTTTTATCGCTTCGACCAGGGGTTCTGCGAAGTTAGATCCTGGAGTCCCTAGACGGTCCCCCAACCCGCGAAGTCTGGAAAGTGCCTCCGTGAATTCACAAAGCGTAGTTAAGGAATTCAGCTAGCAATGCAGACTTTTAACATATTTCTGCAATTCTGCCCATTGTAAAACATCTCGACCATCACTTGTAAACTTCATTACTGACTGTAGCTCAGGAGGTCCAAAAACGTAACTTTTAAAGCCAATACGAGTACATCAACACAAACTCAACAATTCAAAATTAATTACGGGAATACTCATGGAATTAATATTCGAACTAGTGATACTAGTGCAGATACTTTCTCGCATTATTTGTAATGCAAATTTTCAAAAATTAAGAGTTCAACAAACATCTCATCTGCGCCACTTTTAGAAGTGTTGCTCTATTCGAGAAAAAAATAATTAAAATATTCTCAGAAATTTCTACAATTTATTCTTTGTTTCCTTCAAGTAAACGTTACTCGAAAACTACACTTATTTTGAAAAAAAATTACATGATATTATTTAAGATCTATTTTTGAAACACAAATCAATAAGGAAAGTATTTCTATTATCAGTATTGTATTTTTGCCATTTTCAAGATTTGCAATTTTTAAAATATAGAGATATTCCGGAAAATAGAGGCATGTACAAGGGTTGTTTGCAGTATTCAGAAAAAACTAAAAAATGATGATTTTGGTTAAAATATTGTTTTTAAAATTGCCTATATTTGAAGCAAAATTACTTACACTACTTACACTTCTAAAAAATTACTTACTTTTGAAAAAAATTATATAACATTATTTAAGATCCATCTTTTAAAACCGATTTCATTGAATGAGGTGAATATATCTATCTTAAATATTGTTGTTGTAGGCTTGTTATTGTTGTAAGTTAAAATCTTATTCAGTACCTTCTTACAGCAGTATCAGTTCGCAGTGGATTGCTACGTAATGTAATAAATTACTTCCTCACAGGTTGTGTATTCCGAAATAAGGTTTTTATTTTAAAACGTTAAACGGTTCTTGATCCTCAAACTTTATCATCAATACGCAAAATATCCGTCTTAACTGTCACTCTGAAGTCAGCACCAGCGCCAAAACCGTTGAGACCGTTTACTCTCAATATTGATAAGGTCTGATCGATCTGATTGAACTCAAGGTCCTGCGAATTTTAAACGAATAATTTGATTTTTGTTTACACGTTACATGAAGCCTTAACGAGTTTTTTTTCTTTTCAAAAATGCCTACATTTTTTTAGATTATTTTTTCTCGTATAGAACAAAAACACAAATGAGACATGCCCCATTTTCGGACACCTCTCGTTATTTTCGAAAAGTGTAAACTATTTACTTTGCAAATAAACTACAGTATTGATGGTATGTACATATTTTCCTTTATAAAATGTGTTTGAAAAACTTAAGATATTTAAATATTTTTGGTAATATTTTGAAAATACAAATTTCATTGCTTAATGTTTGCTTAAGTAAAACCAATTTATCAAAACCATCTCAAAACTGCTCTAAATGTTTTCTTTAAATGATTTCCTCAAATGGAACAAGGATTGCTTGAAAAAATGGAACACGTCTCCTTGTATTTGAAGTGTCTGAAATTGTTGAAATTTGCAAAACTTACAAATCAGTGCAAGAAAGTATATGCTGTTGTTGTATCACTAGTTTATTAGGAGCTAAACTATGGATTTATTTTAGCGCGTTTTAGAGATGTAGAAATTATACAGTTAGATATAATGGGAAAGGTGTTAAGCGTCGCCAAGGGAATACGGTCGAGCGACAGCATGGTGCTGCAGTAAAGCGCATGGTGAGTTAACCCCGTAAATCTGTGTTCATCTAAACGTGGAGAAAAAATGTTGCTCTTTGGAAAAAAATTACCGGTTCGTGCAGTAGTATAATACTGCGATGCCTTTACAAATAGTTGGTATGTGTTATTGCAGCACCACTAGTTCTTAATTAACAATCGATTTTCTTACTGACGTGAACTTCGTAGAACATGGTAAATGTAACATTTCAACATTTGAATAAATGTAACTGTAATTTATGGGATCGCGTGATTCAATGCCGCAGAATAGCAATATAGGTGCTGCATGAGGTTGAATAGCTCTTTCGCGCGTTGGAGGATCTACTGTGTTGGATTCGCGGAACGCACGCGCTGCACTTCGCCGAGGTGCGTAATTACAAACAGCAAAGAGAGAATATACCCCAAAACGAGGTTTTAATTCACTTCTCGCTGTCACATTTCGCACTCGGACGTCATTTCAACTCCCCACAAAAAGAGTGTCGTTGAGAGATAAAATGCTATTTTCTGTCAGAAGGATCCTTTTTCGGAGACCGTTGGTTTGGCATTGAATTCCCCATTGGATTTACGGTAAGATTTGAATGAATGTTTCCATTACTCTTGCGGCGTGAATATTCCCACTCTACTTTAAACTTCATTTCAATTTCAGTACTGCACTGATTCCGAGGGACTTCGCTGTTTGCAGAAGATGAATGTGACAATTCGTGCTTCTATCTCGTTCAGATGGCGATTTCCATTGTAGATAACTTGTGATCGGTCAGTAGATGCATTATTGTTTTTTCCTTTTCTTCTAAATTTAACTGCATAATGTCTCATCTTCTTTAAACAATCGTTCAAAAATATAGTGGGAGATAATAGGAACGAAAATGAGATAACATGTCAGTCTGATTAATGTCAGATGGTAGGTAAAAATAAAATTTTTTTTCACTAATAGTAATTTGTAACATTGGTTTATTATAAAGTTATCATTTTGGACAGGTCTTTTGACATCGCATAAAAAGGAGAAACGTTGTAGAACAACTTCGCCGTTTATTAAATGAGCGAGGTGTTTAGTCTTTGGACATAGAAAAACGAATCTTCTCATTACTACTGCATTATATTAAATTCAGTTTACACTAGCTGTGTTTTTTAATTAGTAATTACAAATGAAAAAAAATAGCGTAATATATCATATGTTAAAAGTCAATATTTTCATTACCTTTGTTACTTCTCTTCTTACACAATTCGATAAACAACTAATCCAAACAGTATAGAGATTTGAGTCACATTTGATTAACATACTTAACCGAGAGAAAACGGAAACTCTTCAATAATTTACGTCAGTACTTCGCGTTCTAAATTAGTTTGTTCTCTGCTTGCGTCTGTTCGACGAGAATATGCAGCCAAGTTCCCAAGCACTTTTCTGAAAGAACACCAATCTGGAGATTTCACGCTGAATATGTAAAATATCGTCTCGCCGAAGTCCCCATCTTTTCTTTTCACAAACTTTTTTGTGGGTCGCTTAAACGGCCTACAAAATTGGCGAATCACCAAATGATTCTCGTCTCTTTTTTTAATGTCATTCTCATGGATGAATAACGATAAAAATGGAGTTGATCTTCCAGGAAACATTTTTAAGTTTGTCAGACTTTTTTTCCAGATCAATGAATGAATTTACATTTAAATGAATGGAAGATGCTTGTCATGAAGCGGAAAATATTACTGATGAAGATTATAGTTAACATGTCACATATATCAAAGTGAAAACAGTCCGACACCCGCGGAGAAATACAGAACTGCCGTCCCACCACTCTATCTTGTTAAACGAACACACATAATTATAAGGCGCTGCAGGTGACCCACCTTAACACCATCCCTGTTCAACTGCATGTGGCAAAGGGCAAGTCGCAAATTGTTTGCCTGATGTTCACGGGATCACTCAACACCCGCGAACAGCAAAATTTAATTGTTCTTTGAGAGAAACTTTATAAAATGCGACGTAAACCGTCACCACGTTCAGTTCTGTGAGAGCCCTGTACGTTACGCACGAATGAGCAATGAAGATACAACGGTATTGGGGGTGCTGCTCCACGCTCGATGAATCACTAACAGATTTTTATAAATTACACATCTGTCAATATGAAAATTACGAGGTGGGCAACCGCACACCTGTTCGCCATAGAATTATTTCACAAACAGATTTGGAACGGAGCAACGGCTTTAAGCCAGCAAAACTGACTGGGGTATTTATTGCTGGATAAAAATTAAAATGCCTTTGGTACTCCGAGTTTATAGATGGCCAATAAGAAAGTATTCCTTCTCAAATACAAATGAGGTAAGGGGGAGCGTGGAAGGAGGCGAATGGTCGCTACCGTTGCAGCCCAGTCCTCTGCCAGTAGATAGGCCCCGGCCTGTTCTTATTTGAAATATATTTGAATTTCAAACTTTTGAATTCGAACTCGAATTCCGCCATGCGGGGCCCTCCGTGGGCCAATAGCGTCGAAGGGCCCAAAGGCGCGGCGCGCGAAATCTACAGGACAGAACCGGCAATCATTAACATGCTTTGTGTGTAAACGAAACGGTTTCATCTGAACGGTTTTGCCATAGCTTTTGTGTGTTTTAGCGTTTGTGTGTTTTAGCGTTTGTGTGTTTCTGCGTTTGTGTGTTTCTCGAAATGCCCCAATTTAGGCGTTGTTGGGTACCCAATTGCCGATACAACCAAAATAGAAGGAGTGAACAGCAATTCTTTAAGTTTCCAAGAGATCCTGAAAGGTAAGCGATATGAAATGCTTAGCATGGTTCTATAACAATTTTTTCATGTACTATTTAGTGAACATAGTAAATAAACTATGTCACTAAATAATACATGAAATTAATTTAAATAATGTAATTATATGTGAGGATATTGTATACACAATTATTATGAACATCAATGCATTGAAGTCATGAAAGCACTGGTTGCTGTAATAATCATGTAATTGATAATTAACATTAAGATGATGTTGATATAACTATAATAGCTCAATAATACATTACTAATTTTATTACAGGTGTATGAAATGGTTAAAGGCAATTGGGGACCCGACTTTGGCATCTAGCCCTTGGAAAATTCTCATAAGCTTGAGATATGTATGTATGGAGCACTTCACGCTGGAAATGTTCACTGCAGCAGGCAGACTAGCACTTAATGCGGAGCCCATAATTTTTGCTGATGTGCGTCCTGAGTTTCCGGAGGGTGCACTCAGGTCATTTATAGAAGGCTTACCACAACAAAGGTGTACGTTTCTATTATTATTATTATTATTATTATTATTATTATTATTATTATTATTATTATTATTATTATTAGCAACTAGAAGGTGTAATAAGAAAACTTTTTTCGTTTTTAATTTAATTAAACATCCTTATTTCATTTGCAGGATCTGCTCGGCATGTAGTGACAACATTTCTCCTGAGTTCTCGGTTGCTAAATGAAGAGAAAAAATCCTGTAACACGTGGTGTAGTCAAAATCTCGGTTTTGTGGGATCTTGATGCCGAAAAACCAACTGGAAGCAAAACGTCTGTAGTATGTGAACAAACATAGCGCCTAAACCATGCGTAGAATTTTTTTCAAATTGAAGAAACCCCTGTCAATATGTATCTAGTAGAAGTTAGAAATTTTTAAAAACCTTCCTTAGTTTTTGGGGGAACTTTATATGAAGCCGTAAGAAATGATCCAGAATTTTCTCAAAAAATGGCACCAATTTTTTTGTTTTAATTTCTTGTAAGAACAGAGTAAAATGCTTATAAAGGTGGCAAGGTCAATTTTCAAGATTAACTCTGAATTTTCAGAAATTTTAAAAGTGTGCGTTTTATCATCAACTTCTTACAATTACAATATTGAAGTTAGAGACTTTTCCTTCGAATTAAATTTGATGTGCATAAATAGTTCTTCATTTAAGGTGTGAAGATTGTTTTGTAAATATTAGTAGTTTTTGTGCAATTGTGGGTGAACTATTTGGAATTTTAAAAAATGACAAAAAGAAGATTTTCTCGAAAACGGCTCCCACTTTTTTTTTCTGAACAGTATTATATTTATGAGTACATGCACTTTAAATAATGTCAAGTAAATTTTCTTGAAAACTCAACACTTTTTTATTCAAATGAGCTCAAAATTACTCATTTTCAGAATAGCTCAAACACCATTTTCTCAAAGGTGGCTTCAATTTCTTTCTTTAAACTATTTCAATGAATAGTGGTAATGGTACGTTTAATATAATATAATGTAATGTTAATTTTTTAGTATTTTTTTGTTTTCCCAAAAATTGCGCAAATGTTTTTATTTCTTTCAATATCTCATGCCAGTAATATGCACATTTCAATGGATATATTATTGAATTTGTGAGTGGAAGTTCTTCAAATTACTTCAAATGAAGTTTTTCGAAAACTCAAATAGATTCCAGAGAAAAAGAGCTTCAATTTTGCATTTACAGTAACGCTTAACGCCTTTTTTTTAATGGCTCAATTTTTCAATGAACTTGCTATTTAAGACAAGGTTTTAGCCTTCTTAATACTCTTAAAATAATATTTCGGTTCTACTATTTGGTAATCGAAGAGTTGAGAAAATGGCAAAAAAATGTATTTTGGGCGGCGATAGATGCCAGCTGGCAAGAGGATGAGGGAAGACCGTAGAGCCGGTCCACTCCAAAGGAAATTAGAAAACTTAACTTCGAGAAAGTCTGTGCTATTCTGTAGCACTTCCAGTTACTATATGTAATTTAGTAAATCCAAACTGCAGGACCACTTTCTTGGAGACATGTACCAAATTGAAGTTTTTTGGGATTCAATTTAATAAAAAATTGTATTTTTGAGTGATAATCATTTGGTGTTTCTGTTGCAGTAAATTTTTATCTCAGTTGTTTTTGGCCCACTATCTGTCTTGTGAACTTGTATTTTTGAGATTCTGTTGGGTATAATCTCCTGAGTATGATAAGTGCTTTTATTTAGTTATATTGTTTTGCAGAAATTGTGTGCGTTAGTCACATAACATGATTGGGAAAGACATGAAAATATTTTTTTAGTAATTGAAAAACTGTTCAATATCTGTATCAAATGTTGAGTAATTCTGGATATAAAATCGACCTTTGGATTTTCATCCACGATCCATTGAGCAACTAGCCATGCTTTGGACAAATATGTAGCCTGTGATATCGGAATATTAGTGAAACATACCAAGTCCAAAAACTCTGCTTTGAGATTAATGAAGTTGAAGTAGAATCATGAATTTTTTACTTGTTCATCACTTGTACTAGGTAGGAGGTAAAACATGTTTCTGTAATGCAGTTTAATGTGTAATACTTTTTTGAAGAAAGCAAGCAAAAAAGACAGATTTTGTGACTGTGCAGATGCAAGTTTCCTGTTTATTTATAAAACTTATCAATAATATTCATTTGTAGTACCTTAGTAGCAATTTTGATAATAGGCTGAAATTTGACAGGTGTTAATAGCTGGAATGTCATTTTAATAATGATGCAATATTAAAGAAGTAATGGTCACTAGTTATATTTGGACAATTGTCTAAATTCATGGTTTCAATATTTAGTCAATGGCAAAGTAAAATAATCTTTATGTCTGATTACTTGCTCACATTTATTTTGTAAAAATTGATTATTGTTTATATTGTGTATGACTATTTACATAATTTAGAAATAAATATTGTGTTTATAAAATAACTTTTTATTTTGCACTACCTGGACAATAATTCCATTCAGTGACATAGGATTCCAAATCCTAATATTTTAGTCTTCTTAATTGCCTAGCGTATTTTACATAAAAATAATGTATTCATTTGACGCCATTTTGAAAACAACTTCATTTTAAATGTCCGGTCGTCATACGCGCCCTCCATTGGTAGAACGCCCTTCGACGCTATTGGCTCAAACGGGGGCCCAGATGGCGGCTTCCCCCCTCCATGAAAATTAGAAATTTGAATAAGAGCGTTGGGATTAACATTGAGTGCCGTCTCTATTAGTATACTCTCTGGTTGCAGCCAGCAGTGCAATTTCGGCTCCCGAGCTCCGTCGGTTGCTCAGTAAGCGGATGAACGATGTGAGATAATGTGAACCCGTCGCCAGTCGTAGCAGAGCATACATATTTCAGAACAGGGCACTATACCGTTGTAAGGGCGAGAAAGGTAAAGCAATATTAATCAGTTATGTTTATCTATTGCCCTGGACTCATGGGTATTCAAAGAAGAGAAAGCAGACATTTCAGTGAGAAATGCTCCAAATAACCAATATGAGATTGAATTGGCCCCACACGCCAGAAATGCTGTTTGGAAGTGTGTCGTCACAGTGACACAAAACACATGAAAAAAACCGACATAGAATTAAATTCAGTCAAACACAATATCAGCAAATGGTCACTACTAAGCCTACAGTCAAGTCGAGATCAAGTGTGACAGGCCACAAAGAAATTAACCCTTCCTACATGTGGATATATGAACAACCCTTCAGGAACTGCGGAATTATTTTGACGGTGAAGCAGTTTTTGGTCGAGTTTGTGAATCTCTCAGTCCTCAAGGACAGATCTGCGATGAGAAGAACCTGAAGAATGTCTTGGGACTGACACGGCAGAAAAGACCAAACGACGAAGTTCTGATGAGAGACAAATCTTTGTACTATGTGATTTTACTTTCATGTTATTCATTTTTAAAACTTATTAGGGAAGTAGTTAAGTTGCCAAGCATTCGAAACAAAAACAATAGTAATAATCATAATAATATGAATAATAATTACTATAATTAGAGTAACAATAATAATAAATATGATTCTTGGTTAGTTGTGATTGGAAATTTTCAATAAAAATAGGAATAACATAATGCAGTTCTTGCAATCGCTTATTTTCATTTTGCGTTTGACTGTAATTTTTTATTGCCGGTTTATTTCATTACAATTTGAATACAGAATCGAGTTTCTAAACGAACATCGAACTGAAAAAGAAAAACAGAAAATAAAAGGGAAAAAACACTCGAGAGGCGGCTGATATATAACAATTCCACTCTGATGTCACTCTACTACCAATCAGTTAGTATATTTGCAAAACGCAAACAGAACAACTTTGCTGTAAGATAATATGTTTATTTTATTCAACATCTTCAAAATATTTCTGATAAAACCAGATAACTTTCCCAAACAGCTACTACATAATTTGCAAACCAATGAAAGTCTACCCAGCAATAGTCTTATAAAGAGTATTTTCATTTTAGTGATTGGAGTTAAAAGGTGTAATTATTTGGCTTTCATTAAGTGATTTACTCATTTAGTGATTGGGGAGAAAAAAGGTGTATTTATTTGGTTTTCTCTGGAAGGATATCAGAAATAAATATCAGATATGCTTTAACCCTGCCAGAAGGAAAAGTACAATAAGGCTGCTAATTTCAGGAATGAAATATCATTGTAATTCCAATTTTTAAAATGTCAAGGCACTAAAATTTATTACTGAATTTTGTTTTAGTTTCAGCATTTGTATATTATTGATTACTAATAAACTTGTAATAACATTTTTGATAACAAAGTAGTGCAATATGTTAGAGAAAGTATTCTTATAAACACAATGTGGAGTTTATTATTTACACTTTAAACAAGTTAAAAATAAATAGACTGACTGTGTAGATCTTGGATGGTTAAGTAGTGACTGATTTTTGTTTTACACTGTGGATGTGTGATTTACTTGATATTTCCTTTACATTTTCTTTAGGACTTAAGTAGAAAGTAATGGATCTGGTGGAGAAGATTTCGGAACCAAAAGTCTTCACACAACCACAGAAAATGACAAATTGGCAGAAAATCATGTGATAACCAAAGCTTTCTGGAGGAGAAGCAGTACTTTGATAACCTCACAGAATTAGCAATCAATCTTTATAAAACTAAAAAAATTTAAATTAAAAAATTTTGGAAAAAAAAATTGGTTTAACTAAAGGAAAAAAAAAAGTCCAATGGACAAAAGAAAATAAGACTTTAATTGAAAAAAAAAAAAAAAATATTGCGATTGGCAAGAATGGAATCATGTAGTGTTCAGTGATGAAACGAAGTCTCAAATAGAAATTATCCTTATTGGTATGATGTCTTGGTTCTGTCGCAATGAGAATATCATGGAATGACCAGCCATTTCTCCGGACCTTAACCACATGGAGAGCTTTTGACGAATTTCTTGTAGAGTAATTTATAAAGAATGGATGAAATCAACAAGCCTGCAGTATTCTAAATGTTTATATTATTCCCTTTTCTTAAAGAATGACCCAGATTGGTGTTTGGTGCAGATTGGGTCTACTTGCTGCAAAATACATTATAAACAGAATACATAAAAATTATTTGTTTGTGCATATGCTGAATGCATGCTGCTTGCACGTTTCCTGTAGTTATTCCTAAACCTAAAAGACTGTCAACAATAAACAGAAAATAGCAATATAAACAACTAAAATAACGATAATGAATTATTTGGAATGGTTGATGAAGACGTACATTTAAATGCCATAAAATATTTATTGCTTATTTTATTTACTCTATTTCAACGTATTGTTATTCACTTTTTAAAATTATACGAAAGTTACATTTAAAAATTTCGTGTTACGTGTTACGTTCACAAAAGTGTGATTCTACCCTCATTCCAATATACTATATGTTATTAAGAAATGTAGGGGGAAAAAGTATTAGACGTAGAACAGGGGTGTCCAACTTGGACGACCTCAAGGACCACAGCTAGACCTTTATGGTTGCGGGCCATACAGTGAAGTGACTACCTTAGGCCTCATTCACAAT
The DNA here is from genome assembly GCA_964035755.1 of Teleogryllus oceanicus. Classification (NCBI taxonomy): domain Eukaryota; kingdom Metazoa; phylum Arthropoda; class Insecta; order Orthoptera; family Gryllidae; genus Teleogryllus; species Teleogryllus oceanicus. The sequence goes on from CAXIVR010000001.1 coordinate 28,263,585, forward strand.
GCAAACTTAAACGTAACCGTAACGTAGCCGCAAAACCTAGAAATGGGTTATAAAGCGAGATCATTCACAATGCCTTGACGTAAACGTAGACGTGAGACGTAAACTTAAGAGCTCGCAAGCTCCAAGCTTCTACGTTTAAGTTTACGTCGAAATTCTACCGATGACCAATCAGAGAGCAGAGTATCAATATCTTATTACAGCTTATAAACTAGACTGCAGCATGAAAAAACCAAATGCACAACAAAATCCGTGAGAAGGAAGGTTGACTCCAGATCGATTCTTGTTTATGCGTGTGTATTGGTGTGCGTTGGTGTGTATAGTTGAAAGGTAGAGCAAAGAAGTTTGTGGAGTTTTGGTACGACTTGCGAAATGTTGGTTCGAAATGGCAAATAAAGCGCCTCCTTCTTCTTTTAAATAAAGCGACCCTAAAATTAATGCTACTGAAGCTTGCAACAGCACAAGCTGCACGCCCAAATCTCTCTTCATGACAAAATCTGAACGTGGCGTTAAATATATTTGCGGTACACAATTTAAAGCTCACTGCTCGCATATAACCTCAATAGGTAGGGGCGCAACAGCTGCTCGCAAATGCAAAAGGTGAAATCGATAGGAGAGCTAGAAACGCATCGATCAATATGTTGAATTCTGATTGGTTCAGGCAAAACCTACGTTCCAGCTTACGTTTGCCATTGTGAATGCTCGTTTTTACGTGAAAAGTTTATTTCCTGCATACGTTTACGGCTTTAACTCGAGTGTCTCTGTGAGGTTAGAGAATGTTAGGTTGGTGGAGTGTTAGTGTGTCTGATAGGTTCGTGTCTCTGGTAGGTTCGTTAATACGTAAATAAGTGAATTAAGCCAATGAATAAGCGAACGCCCGATATGTAAATAAGTAAATTTGGTTAATGGCAAATACAACACATAAGGAATAAACAAATAAACGCGAGGCAATCAATAGACAACGAACTAACATACAGACGAAATGGATTTACGTAAATATATACATAATGTGTAAATTAGTAAATTAGGTTAACGAAGAAGTGACAGTCAAAAATAACGCGAGACAAGAAGTAGACAATGAATTAACATCAAGACAAAAGAAATGATAAGTAGAGGAATATGTGTACTGATAGAGTAAAATAGTAGAATTTGTAAAAGAAAAATGTCAATATTTTTTTCATTACACCTGCGGTCCACACCTGACGCTCCCGAACTGTCATCTCGGCAGTTTACTAGGGTGCTCTGAAACGGGGGGAGGGGGTCGGAATCGTGCGTGATATCAGGCCGTACCATTCATAACGCAGAGAAACACATTGGGATGAATTTGAATTTCTGAATATACTAGAAAAACCACACCCGTGGCTCATTGCAAAGTCGCAAGCCTTTCACCACTGAGATCCGGGTTCGATTCCCGTCAAATCTCATGTGAAATTTGTTCCAACAAAACGAGTTCGGCTGCTTCGCAAGGGCTAGTCCAACCCTTGTGAAGTGTCCTATACCCTACCCCTATCCTTATTCCTTCCTAATTCTGGCCGCTGGGTAGTGACGCAGGAGCGCACGGTAGGAGGCGCATACGCGGAGATGCTACCTGGCGGTCCTCTTGATAACCGACTATGACGAGACGCGACAATGTTAACGGAGGATTACTCCATAAAACAAGCGCAGTAATGGGGAGGATTACTCCCAAAAGCGCAAAGCGCTCAACGCCCCCCAAGGGGCTTGGAGACGCGTTGCGTCGAAGTAGACGCAACAAATTAAAAAAATCTTTAAATCCAAACAAACTATTGTTTTTATGTAAAGGGGCTGTTGACCCTTACAGAGCGCGTGCGGTAGATGCACAATCTTATCGCCCGACTTGAATGCAAGGACCTTTCACTTTTGACTAAAAACTTTTCGCGGGCCATAATAAATGACACCACAGACCGCGGCGGGCCACTAATTGGACAATCCCGACATACAACACTCAAGCAGAGCATTGGTGGCATTTTCATTACCATATTTGATAATGAAAATAAGAAGATAATACAAAGAAGAGATTACAAAACTATCATTCTTGCAGTAATTGTTTGGTAGTTAAGTTCTTTTAGTTAAAACTTTATTGGCAATTTTGGCTACATTTTTCTCCTTGCCATTGTATTTCTGATTTAGATGATGAAACAGACTTTAAATAGGGAGTTCCCCGGAAAGTAATAAAAATTCTTCCAAAAACGTTGCCACAAAAGGATTGGTTCTATTGGAAAATTGATATTCATGACATTTACTAGAATTCCATTCAGCACGATAAAATAGCTCAATATCTCTTAGTCTCTACAACTCCCTTAGTTTGTCTTGGAATTCTATCAGATGTTCCCTCAAGCGGGAGATTTCATCATTGGACCAAGAGCGAAAACACAAAGGGGAAATTCAACAAATTTTACCATAGAGAATCTTAACAAACTCAGATATGTTAATTAAATGGGAAATATTGAGAGGTGTGAAGAGGACGTACGCCAATTTTTTAACAAATCGTCGAGTTGTTTGTTGGCTTCCCGCTGTAGATGTAAATGTGCTTAAGCATTTCTTGGTGTGTATTCCTGCTGTGATTAAACATTCTCATGTGAAGAGTAGGATGGCTGTGCAGATCAACACCAAATGAATAAAATGCATCGGGACCCTACTATAGCATTGAAGGCAATTTAGTTTCGGATTGTTGAGTTCAAAGTGGTCGCTGAAGCATCGAAGATAAAGCTCGTTCCATCTGACCAGTTGAGATCACCGCAGTAAAAACGGTAGAAAAACTCACGATCTCTATTGTGAGTAACTGGAGATGACAGAGGGAAAGTGCAAATTGTAGCTAATACTTTTGGCATCTCACATGAACGACTGCACTTCATCCTTAACGAAGAACTTTTAAAAAAGATGTGTGGGGGATTGCTCACTTTGGACCAAACACAGATTCGGAAAATCTGACACTGCAAAAGCGCAACCCGTTGAGCTTTTGGCGTAGATTTAACACCGTAGATAAAACAAGGATCCACCTCTACACTCGGGAAATCACAAACATTCCAGACAAATGCTGACGAGAGTACACCGAAGAACGTGAAAACAGTTTTGTAGATTAGAAACGTGGAGGTCACGGATATTTCGGACTTTTCAGGATATAATCCTGATAGAGTATTTGAAAAATAGAACCATATATGATCCCTATTACGCTTTATTATTAGATTATTTAAAGAAGGCGTTGGAAACGACCAAGATTGGTGCATAAGAAAATGCAGTTCCATGAAGACAAAGCTTCAATGTGCCAGACAAGGACTTATAGAACTAATGTGTGTATGCAAGGAAATATTGTTACAATTTGAATAACCACACTATTGTTTTCTTTTTAAATAGAACTGACGTTCTATGAAATAAATAATATTCCTTCTGCTTGGACTTGCAAAACAATTCTCAGATACATACATGACAACAATATTCAATTCACATTAAATAAATAAATACAATAATGACAAAACCCTTTGAATCTTACAACAAACAAATACTTTCACACAATACTTTTCATTATAAGAAATGGTCGTATTTAAATCTTTTTTTTAACTTTTAAGTTATTTTATTTTTAACATAAATAACACTATATATTCCTTCTACATTAATAATAATGTTCATGAGACTTCCCTTTGCTAAGATGTCACACAACACTCGGACTAAGACTTCACTTTACTATAAATTTCCGAATGACTCTTCTGGCTACATCCGCACAATATTTTCTCTGCTAAGACGAGAAAGTATTGTAATCTTACGCCGCCAACTGGAGATTTTTAGACAGAAAACCTCTTATGAACGTGTTCTGGTAACACAACAGTGGATTTATTCCTACATGTAGTGAATTGGTTCCTCTATCACGTTGCGTAGTCCACTTTTCTTAGGTCCATGATACTGAAAAATTAATCTGTGTCTGTACTTGGTTTACACTTGTGCCTAAATCAAGCATGGCCAATAGCATTCCCGGATTCGGCCAGCATAATGAGTTTACTAGGCCCATAATTAAATGTTTTCTTCTTCGCTACGTAGTAGAAAGAATGTTATGTAATGCTGCGCAAAACACGGCAAATTTTCGCTAGAAAAACTAGTATTACAGGATCTTGGTAATAATAAAGTTGATAAATCCAGATGCTTAATTTTTAATAAAAAAAACCATCTAAAACGTGGTGTAGCCAGAACCCATGTTTTGTGGGTCCCTAACACGGAAAAAACAAATGACGGCAAAACGTCTGGCTGTCTCTCTCTTTTTCTGTCTGTGTACAACGTTAGCGGCTAAATCTACTTGATTTTCTCCAAAATTAATATTCCTCAATCAATATGCTTGATGTCGCCTCCACTTGAATTTGAAACCGATATTTTAATTTTTTTTGGGAGGGGTACTAAACATGAAGCTTATGGGACGTTTTAAAAATGTTCAAATAAATGGTTACATGTTTTTTTTATTAAATTTATTTTGTTGGATAGTTTGAAGGACGTTTAAGAGAATGGTGGTCTCATGTTCATTAAAAACCCTTATTTTTCGAAAATCGCCAAAGTCTTCTTACAACTAAAATATTCAAGATAGAGATATTTTCCTTAATGAAATCTGTTGCCCAAGGATAGATTTTGAAATAAAGTCATGTACAATTTCTAGAAAATTTTAATACTTTTCGCCCTATTGGGCTGTTTTAGCACCAATAGTTAATATTGTCTGCACTTCGCGCTGTGTAAATAAAATAAGTGATACTTTTAAATCGTTATAGTACGTCAACTGTGATGTCTAACCATTGAAAAACAAAGAAAGATAAAATTTCAGCCACTCAGAAAAGGAAGCGTCATAGTTATCTCAAATCGAGATATTTAAGAAGCATGGTAACATAGACAATATCTGCTGTTGATAACTGCAACAGTGTAACGGCTGTTTATAAAATGGAATAGTTGTTTTAATGGAGATGTGAACCTTTAAACTTCATACTATTAATTAAATATGGCTTTGATGCAGCTTAGATATTTATAGAATATATAATTATAAAATTATTAAAATAATAAACCTCTAGGATGACTCATGAATAGCGTTCCAAATTCTTTTGGTGCGATCCCGAGTTCGATATCCCGTTGGTGCGAAGATTGAGCTGTAGCTTTCTAATACAATCGTCTCAGTTTCTTCAGGGCAAAAAAAAGTCCAGGAAGACCATGTTAATGATGAGTATACGTCATTCTCGCCACATGTATCCTTTACTGAAGAACATTTTCTAGTAGGAAAACAGAAGCTAAATGTGGAAACCTTTTGCCAAAGACGAATTAGTAAAAAATGTATGTTGGATATTTGTAATGTAATATGTCCGAAATTTACTGACAGCATTTTATTTTTAATTATATTGTTCAAATTGTAAGTGTTCTAGAAGAAAAATAGATTGCTCGATTTGGAAAACCTTTTGCCAAAGAAGAATGTCTAAAAAAGTGCATGTTGAGTATTTGTAATAACCACAATTCACTGACAAATGGGGCCCTACTGTAACTTACCTTTTATTTAATTTATTCAATTTGTAGGTGGCAAACAACGTTTAGGAGACTTGAGTTTGTTTCAATCTTCAGACGTATATTTTCTAAAATGAAACATGAAATATTATAAATTTGGTAAATTTTTAAATTACCATAAATTACTTATAAATATGAACATATAGCTTTTTTGACACAATACTTCCAAAAGCAAATGTTGATTTTAGAAATGGAAATTAACAAAAAAAACATACTTGTAAGCATTTACAATAATGGAGAGTATCAATGGCCTTCTGTCTACTCAATCTGGAAAGAAAATAAAAAAAGTTGCTATAATCCTGCTTTAATGTTGCTGTAAATATAAAGAGGAACACAAAATAAACATGGGAAGCTAGTTGAACGAAGAAAGTTACAGATTTTATTGCAGATGACGAAATCTTTGACAAAGTAAAAGATGCTAAAGTTTTTAGAGGAAGTGAATTTGAAAAGACCATTATTTACTACAAACAAAACTTAGCTTTAAATTATGAGACAAGTAAAAAACATACAAAATGAAAGACATAGATTAGATCGATAAAGTAATAAACATGCTTATGAATAGTGAATAAAAGAAAATTCACAACTGGAAATAACATTACATAACATTTACAGACTTTCTTTATCGGGATTTTCTTTACCAGGACTTTCTTTATCGGGATTTTCTTTACCAGGACTTTCTTTACTGGGACTTTCTTTACCGAGACTTTCTTTACGGGGACTTTCTTTACCAGGACACACTCAACCGGGACACTCTTTACCGGGACTTTCTTAAACGAGACTTTCTTTAACGGTCAACTGGCAAAGTGTTGTAAAATAATGTACATGTATTGTATGTGAATTTTTTGTAATGAGCTGTTGATACTGTCACCTGATGAATATGATTTCTACGTCGAGTGTTATAGTAATAGACTTCGGCATTTTCTGAAATATATTCCCGCCCTTGAGCAAGTCATTTTTTACAAAAACCACTGATTCGTAAATAAAAAGACACGGTAATGGTAGAATTCCTAGATTAATGAAGAGAGGCTTACATGAATCACGTGGGTGGGATTTGGTTATTATTCGTACAATTCGTTTTTGTAATCTAAATGTCTGGGAGCTATAAGATGTATTTCCCCAGAATATTATGCCATATCTCAGGCGGGAATGAACATTCGCGAAATATACACAACGAGCAGTATGAAGGCTGACTGAATTTGTAAGAATTCTGAACGCGTGGCATAATGAACTTAATTTTGTGTTCAATTCATTTAAATGGACGTTCCATTTAAGGTTTGACTGAATTGAGAGACCTAAAAATGTTGTTGCCTTAACATCAGTCAATGGTACACTGTTCATTTTCAATGGGGCACAGAATTGTTTATTTGAAATGGAAAACTGCATTAAAACCGTTTTCTTTTCGTTCACTATTAATTTGTTATTTCGGAACCAATTTGAAACATCTGATATTGTACTATTTACTGTTTCTTTATTGCAAAGGATGTTCGTATCATCCGCAAAGAGAACCGTTCTTCCGTTTCGAATCGTCGAGGGCATATCGTTTACGTAAAGTAGGAACAGAATAGGGCCTAAAATCGATCCTTGAGGAACTCCACATGCAACGGGCAAAGAGTCGGAAAGGTGCGTACGTAATGTTCCATCATTCCAGTAAGGTATTTCAACTCTCTGAGATCGTTGTTTAAGGTACGAACATAACCAATCTAGAGCAATACCACCATTGTCGACACAGGGACCGTCATAAACGAGACTAGCTCGACAAATAATCGCTTTAACTCTTATCCTTTTCGATCAAGACGTGACGCGGCACGGTCGCCCCAAAACACGTCATGACCTCGCATAACGAGACACTTGCTCCCAGAAAAAAGATTGTCCCCCTGAAGACCGTCCAAAACGGGACTCAAGCTCGACAAAGCATTGCTTTTTAAGTCCAGCCCCTATGCGGGAAAACCCAAATAACAAGGGCCCAAGTGACTAGGCAGTTGCTCACAGAAAAAACCCATTGTCGACATGGAACGAGATTCTGTCTTGACAAACACTCGCTTTAACTGTAGTCTTTGTCGATGCAGACCTATAGTGACGCGCTTAAACTCGAGTCTTTATCGATCCAGACCCCTTGTGACGAGGCATGGGCTCCCCAAATCGACCGTGCAGACTGTGACCCAGAAAAGATGATTGTCGACCGGGAGACAGTCATAAACAAGGCTCTAGCTCGAGAAAGACTCGCTATAACTCGTCTTTATCAATTCAGACTCCTAATAATGAAGCACGGGCTCCCAAAACAACGACCACACCCCAAGTGACACTTGCCCCCCAAAAAACCAATTGTCGACCTGTGGACCGTCATAAAGCTCGACAAAGACTCGCGATCTCTCTAGGCTTAATCGATCCAGACGACGAGGCAGGGGCTTCCTAAAAAGGTCTAGACTCAAAGTGACGAGACCCCAGAAAAACGATTTTCGACACGAAGACCGTCATAAGCAAGAAACTAGCTCGAAAACATTCTCTTTCACTCTATACTATATCGATCCCTACCCCAAGATACAAAACACGCGCTTTTCAAATAACGAAAAGACTTCAAATGACGACACAGTTGCTCCGAAAAAAAACCAACAATTGTCGCCCCGGGGACCGTCATGAACGAGACACTAATTCAAAAAGCAACGCTTTAACTTCGGACTATATCGATCCAAACCTCTTTAACGAACACGGGCTCTTCAAAAAACGACCAGCCCTCAAGTGACGAGACACTTGCATTCAGAGAAAATGATTACAGGCACGGGGTTCGTCATAAACATTTATAGAAGAGGCAAGGGCTACCCAAATAACCACATGACCTTATGTGACGAGACACTTGCTTTCAAAAAAAAAACCATTTTCAATCCGTGGACCGCCATAAACGAGACACTAGTTCGACATAGACACGCTTTATTTCTACTCTTTAACGATCTAAACCCCTAGTGACGAGGCACGGGCGCCCCAAAAATCAACGATAAAGACACGCTTTAACTCTAATTTTTATCGATCCAGACCTGTAGTCACGAAGCATGGGCTCCCCAAATATTTACCAGACCCCAACTGACAAGACACGTGCTCCCAGAAAAAACGATTGTAAACCCGGGGACCGTCATTAACGAGAATCTTGTTTACAATGTTACGCTTTACGAGGCACGGGCTCCCGAAAAATCGGCCAAACCCCACGTGACGAGACACTTTCTCCCAGAAAAAATGATTGTCTACCCGGGAACCGTCCTAAACGAAACTATTTCGACAAACACTCGCTTTAACTTACGAGTTAACGACTTGAGAGTTAAAACGAGTCTTTGCCGAGTTTGTGTCTCGTTTATGACGGTCCCCGGGTCTACAAAGGTTTTTTCCGTTAGTAAATGTCTTGTCACTTGGGGTCTGGTTGTTTTTTTAAGGAGCCCGTGCCTCGTCACTAGGGGTCTGGAACGTTTAAGAATAGAAATAAAGCAAGTGTTTGTTGAGCTAGAGTCAAGAGTTTGTAAGCAAGAGTCTTGCTTAAGAGTTTCTGCTAAATCCTCCTCTTTAGGAGAGCAGAAACGCAACAAACACAACAAATTGTCAAAGAGCACCCTTGAGACTCTTTCATTAAATAATATATACTACGTTACAGAAAACATTAATGGTTCTTTGCCAAATTCATAACATGACTTATACAAACATGACTGTTGACGTTTTACCACAAACCACCTTTAATAAACCTGGTTGCCTATCTAAAGCACCTATTGCACCTGCAGCAGTGCTTCAAGAGCTCCCTGGAGGCCGACCTCGCGACCTTAATGGCGGCGTCGCCCGAACGATGAAACTACGTCGTTCACGAGGCCAAGTGACGGGCTCCTATTCAAACGGTCACTGCTCGTATGGCAGTACGGACCTACTTGTCTTGTCTTTGTGTGCTCCTGCACTGGAAACCAAGAAACTGCAACATTTAGAATACACGGATTCTGCAATCGACAATACTCGGATACATTACATAAAGTGCCAGGCACCGTATCAACAATCCCATAGGCCTGCAACAAAAAAGCAAAGCTCAACTTTAAGAGCTTGCCAAGTACACACCCAAGCGCAACAAAAGCGACTTATTAGGGCTGCACATATATTTCACATAAATAAACTCTGCTACAATACAGAACAACCAGTTAATTTCACAAACACTAAGTCATAAAGAATGTCATTACACTAATACATTTAACACACCAAAGAATGCAAAGTCATGTTATACCTATATGTGGTCCTTAGCCACCATCATAGCCCATTCGGGCATCAACGCAAAGAACTTTTCACATAAAACACTTAAAAAACAGTTTAACGACCAACGGCCACGCTCACTCTCAATTTAGAATTACCAATCACTAGACTAACAATATATTAAACAGGTTGACTTAGAATGGGAAATGTACTGGGGCTCGCAGGCCCTTTTATAAGCTCCTGTATTAAATATTACCCCGCGCGGCACTGTATCGCTGCGGTTTAGCGTGAGGAAGTAATTATCAGCGCTCGTGGTGAAAGGGAGAGGAAACATACTGGAGTATTGCTCATTTAAGCTGACACAGCATATAGACTGAATGCTCGTTGGAGCTGGAACGGGGTATAAAATGTGTACTATTGTGGCTCAACCTAGGAGAAAATAGTGCGAATAATACCAACCGTACACCCGTGACTGTACAAAAGACGCAGACACCGCATCCAGTCACAACTCAAAACAAATTTAGTGTTTTAGATTAAGAAACAGAGTTTCCTCGCCTTCCTGATCCTCACCACCCTTCTCTACCATCGACAAGTACATGCACAAACCAACGCAAACAGGCTAGGAAGCGCGTCAAAACCAAAACACGTAAAGCTGCGCATCCTAGCTCACTTGAAAACAAAGACATTCCTACCGAGCCTAAAAAACAGGTACTTATTTTAGCTGACAGTCATGGCCGCCCTCTGTCCTCCATTCTCAGTAGGAAGTTACCCTCCGACTTCTCAGTCTCATCTAATTTTAAACCTAACGGGAGGTTTGCGGATGTGACTGCAGAGTTGGAAGCCCACACGAAGACACTGACCAATCAGGACACAGTCATTATCATAGGAGGGCAGAATATTAACTTGGGCGGTAACTTTACACCTAAACAACATGTAAACAAATTACAATGTGCCGCCCAAAATACTACATTGTAGTCTCAACTCTGCCCTTCTGGTACAACAGACCAACACTATGCAGCGAGATTAAGCACGCAAACAAACAATTAAAACTGCAGCTGAGAGAAACAAATGTCACACTTTTTTAAATGAATTTCCTCTCAGCAAAACACTTCACCCGGCATGGTCTTCACATGAACCTTGCTGGAAAACATGCAGTCGGTAATAAGCTTGCACAATACATCACCTCCAGCCCTACGCAGTCTCCTGCCAAAAATATATCCCTTTCCTTACGTTCTCTACCCCCTACCCTTATTTCGAACCCTATTGCCTCTTCCTCTGAACCTACTCCTGTTTCTCCCATTTCCACTACCAATTCATCTACACCTGATGCCCCATTTTCCTCACAACCTGTCACTGCCGGGACACGCTACAACCTTCGACCACGCACTCGAGGTAAAAATGGAGTAAATGTATAGCAACAACAGCCAGATGCAGCAGAAATATATTCGGATAGGTACTTGCATACGATAAACATTTTGCACCATAATGTTCAATCCTTTTCAAATAAAACTGGGTTTATCGAGGCAGCTCTACAGAGTGATTTAAATCAAATGGATGTTCTTTGCTTTACAGAACATTGCTTATCTCTTAATGAACTTAGCATTTTCCAAATTCCAAACTTTTACCTCGCAGGCTTTTATTGCAGAGAGACAAGGAATCGCATAACGGTCCTACGTATGAGGATTCTTGTATTTACGTTAGAAATAATATTGATTCTATCTCCTTGGCGAAATTACGGAATACGGAATACACATTTCAACGGAATACACATTTAATTTATTTTTTATTTATTTATTTATTTTACGTAAAAAACAGTTAAAACTGCGTATGATGTGCTATGGGGAAAAGTGAATTGTGTGCACATTTTCAAAATTCTGTGATCCCTACACTAAGTCATATACTACCTAAATTTTGAAAAAAACTCCATGTAATAAAATCTATTTTCAAGGATAAATAAGCAATACATTTTGGCTCTTATCATGTTGTGCTTCGGAATAATACTTCCTGCCGCGACAACATGGAAACGATAATTTGAATAATTGTATTTCCCACTGAATTCTAGAAGACGTGCACAGAAAATGAAGTTACATTTATGTCCAGAAGCAAAACAAGGGGCCATCTCAGCATTTGCGCAATGGATCAGGGAAACTGGACGAAAATCCTGATCGAGATGGGGGTCATTGACCCGGAAGCTTTAGTACAATAGTTGTTACAGGTTATTTATACTCATTTATACAGTCCAAATGGTAAATAATGCATTATGTATCATTGTTAAAATTAATGTTACTTTTCTTGTGATGTTCAGTATAGTCTCTAATTGTATAGAAACAGTTATGCAGCAGAAACGATTTCACTTTGGATTTAAACTTTTCTATTGAATTTAATCAAGCAATTCTTGGATAGGGCAACAAAATTTTTAGGTCTCTCAATTCAGTCAAACCTTAAATGGAACGTCCATTTAAATGAATTGAACACAAAGTTAAGTTCATTATGCTACGCGTTCAGAATTCTTGCAAATTCAGTCAACCTTCATACTGCTCGTTGTGTATACTTCGGGAATGTTCATTCCCGCCTGAGATATGGCATAATATTCTGGGGAAATACATCTTATAGCTCCCAGACTTTTAGATTAGTACAAAAACGAATTGTACGAATAATAACCAAATCCCACCCACGTGATTCATGTAAGCCTCTCTTCATTAATGTAGGAATTTTACCATTACCGTGTCTTTTTATTTACGAATCAGTGGTTTTTGTCAAAAATGACTTGCTTAAGGGCGGGAATATATTTTCAGAAAATGCCGAAGTCTATTACTATAGCACTCGACGTAGAAATCATATTCATCAGGTGACAGTATCAACAGCTCATTACAAAAAATTTACATACAATACATGTACATTATTTTACAACACTTTGCCAGATGACATTAAACGATTAAATTCAATAGAAAAGTTTCAATCCCAAGTGAAATCGTTTCTGCTGCATAACTTTCTATACAATTAGACTATACTGAGCATCACAAGAAAAGTAACATTAATTTTAACAATGATACATAATGCATTATTTACCATTTGGACTGTGTAAATGAGTATAAACAACCTGTAAGAAGTATTGTACTGCAGCCTCCGGGTCAATGACCCCCATCTCGATCAGGTTTTTCGTCCAGTTTCCCTGATCCATTGCGCAAATGCTGAGATGGTCCCTTGTTTTGCTTCTGGACATAAATGTAACTTCATTTTCTGTGCACATATTCTAGAATTCAGTGGGAAATACAAATATTCAAATTATCATTTCCATGTTGTCGCGGCAGGAAGTATTATTCTGAAGGACAACATGGATAAGAGCTCAAAATGTATTGCTTATTTATCCTTGAAAATAGATTTTATTTCATGGGAACGTTTTTTTTTAATTCGAGTAGTATATGACAGTGTAGGGATCACAGAATTTTGAAAATGTGTACACAATTCACTTCTCCCCATAGCATGTCATGCGTAGTTTTAACTCTTTTTTGACGTAAAAAAATAAATAGTCAAAATACACTCATGAATATTATGATACAAAATAATATAATATTTTATCAAATAAAAGCTCATACCACATTACAGTCACCTACAATTAAGTCTATAGCATCCAAAAATACATGTAGTATAATGATATAAGATGAAAATCAATGTTAAACCAGATATTCTGACATAACAAATTATTTGACTGACATTATTTTTATGTGCACAATATGTGTTGAAAAAAGGAGAATATAAGGAATTGCGTTTCACCAAATATTCTAATGGCAATAGGATCACAAGATCAACATAAGTTTCTACCTTTTTGTAGTAGAAAAAGCATCAAAAGATGCACTTATTTGTAGAGCCTTATATTAATTACACAGAGGTGAAACTTAAAAATCTTCCCATCTTAATTTGTTCCCGCGTAGAGTCCCTCGTAGCTAGAGCCTCGTTGTCCCTCGTAGCTAGAGTCTGGATTGTCCCGGGTCGACAATCGTTTTTTCTGGGAGCAAGTGTCTCGTCACTGTTGATCTGGTCGTGTTTTAGGGGACCCGTGCCTCGTCACTAGGCGTCTGGACCAATTAAAACAAGAGTTAAAGCAAGCCTTTATCGAGCTAGAATTTCGTTAATGACGGTCTCCGGTTCGACAATCGTTTTTTCTGGGAGCAAGTGTCTCATAACTTGGGGTCTGGTCTTTTTTGAGAGGCCCGTGCCTCGTCACTAGGAGTCTGGACCAATTAAAAAGAGTTAAAGCAAGCCTTTGTCTAGCTAGAATTTCGTTTATGACAGTCCCAGAACGAAAATCGTTATTTCTGGGAGCAAGTGTCTCGTCACATGAGATCTGGTTCTTTTTGGAGAGCCTGTGTCTTGTCACTAGGTATCTGAATAGATAAAGATTAGAGTTAAAGCGAAAATTTGTCAAGCTAGAGTCTCGTTTATGACGACCCCCGTGTTCGGAATCGTTTATCTGCGAGCAAATGTCTCGTCTCTTGGGGTCTGGTCGGTTCCCCGGGCGACAATCGTTTTTTCTGGGGCAATTTTGGGTTTATCGTCATTTGAGGAACCCGTGCTTCGTCACAAGGGGTCTGGATCGATCAAGACTATAGTTAAAACGAGTCTTCGTCGAGGTAGACTCTCGTTTATGACGGTCTCCATGTTGAAAATGTTTTTTTTCTGGGAGCACGTGTCCCGTCACATGAGGACATGTTTTTTGGGGACCCTGTGAATCGTTACTAGGGGTCTAGATCAGAAAAGTAATCTTTTCGTTGTGAGTCTGGTCGTTGTCGCGAGTCGCTGACGAGCTAGAGCCTCGTTTATTTCAGTCCCTGGATCGACAATCGTTTTTTCTGGGAACAAGTGTCTCGTCACATGGGGTCTGGTCGTTTTTAGAAGGCCTGTGTCTTGTCACTAGCGCTCTGGATCGATAGAGCTTAGAGTTAGAGCGATAAGTTTGTCAAGCTAGTCTTGTATATGACGGTTCCCGTGTCTGGAATCGTTTTTTGTGGTAGTACGTGTCCCGTCACTTGGGGTCTGGTCGCTTCTTCGGAAGCCCGTGCTTCGTTACTGGAGATCTGGATCGATAGACTAGAGTTAAAGCCAGTCTTTGTGGAACTAGAGTTCCGTTTATCACGGTCCTCGGGTCGACAATTGCTTTCTCTGGGGGCAAGTGTCTCTTCACATGGCGTCTGGTTTTTAAGAGCCTGTGTCTTGTCACTAGGGATCTGCATCGATAAAGGGTAGAGTTAAATCGAGTCTTTGTCGAAATTTTGACTCGTTTATGACGGTCTCCGTGTCTACAATCGTTTTTTGTGAGGAAGTTTCTCGTCTTTTGTAAGGGAGCCCGTGCCTCGTCACAAGGGTTCTGGATCGATTAAAAATTGAGTTAAAGCGTGTCTTCGTCGAATTATAGTCTCGTTTATGACGGTCCTCTGTTCGAGAATCGTTTTTTCTGGGATCAAGTACCTCGTCACTTGTGGTCTGGTCATTTTTTGGAGAGCCCCTGCTTTGTCACTAGGGGTCTAAAGAGAAGAGTTAATGAAAGTCTTTGTCGAACATGTGTCTCGATTATGAGTCCCCAAATCGACCATAGTTTTTTCTGTGAGCAAGTGTCTCGTTAGTAGTCTCGACGTATCTGAGGAGCCCTTCCTCGTAACTTGGAGTTTGAATCGATACAGACTAGAGTTAAAGCAAGTGTTTGTCGAGCAATAGTCTCGTATAGGACGGTCCCAATGTTGACAATTATTTTTTCTACGAGCAAGTGTCTTGTTACTTAAGGTCTAGACGTTTTTCATTGGAGATTGTACATCGTCACTAGGGGTCTACATCGATGAAAGTAAAGTTAAAGCGAGTCTTTGTCTTGTTTATGACGGTCATCAGGTTAACAATCAGTTTTTAAGAGTCTTGTCGCTTAAGGCTGGGGTTTTTACTCACTCGTTGTCACTAGCGTTCTCGATCAATGTTAATTTACGTTTATCAGGGAGCAAGTCTCGTCACTTGGGGCCTGGTCGTTTTTGGGGGAGGACGTGCCTCGTCACTAGGGATCTGGATCGATAAATATTAGACTTAAATCGAGTCTTTGCCGAGGAAGAATCTCATTCATGACGGTGCCTGGGTGGCCAATCGTTTCGTCTGGAAGCAAGTGTCCCGTCCCATGGAGGCTGGTCGTCATTGGGAGTGACGGTCCCCGGGTCGACATCGTTTTATCTAGAAAAGGTGTCTCGTCTCTTAGGGTCATGTAGTTTTTATGGAGCCTGTGCCTCGTCACTTAGGGTCTGGATCGAAATGGATTAGATGTATTGCGAGTCTTTGTCGAGCTAGAGTCTCGTGTAAGCCGGTCCCCTGGTCGACAATCGTTTTGTCTCGCCCCTTGGGGGCTGGTCGTCTTTTGGAGTGCTTGTGTCTTATCACTAGGTTCGATAAAAGGGGTTTATGACGGTCCCCGGGTCTGGAATCTTCTATCTGGGAACACGTGTTTTGTCTCTTGGGGTCTGGTCGTATTTTTTTGGGAGTCCGTGTTTTGTTACTAGGGGTGTGGATCAATAAAGACTAGAGTTGAAACGAGTCTTTGTTGAATTAGAGTTTTGTGAACGCGGCTCACGGTCGACAATCGTTTTTTCTGGGGGCAAGTGCCTCGTCACATCGGGTTTTTTGTTATTTGGGGGCCCTTCATTACGGGTCTGGAGCGATAAAGACTAGAGTGAAAGATAGTTTTGGTCGAGCTAGAGTCTCGTTTTGACAGTCCCCGGATCAACAATCGTTTTTTGTAGGAGCACGTATCTCGTCACTTGAGGTCTGGTCGTTTTTTGGGCTTCCCGTGCGTCATCACTAGGGGTCTGGATCAATAAATATAAGTGTTAATGCAAGTCTACAATCTCGTTTATGATGGTCACCTTGGCCTTTTGGGCAAAGTTTTGTCAATGAGGCAATGACGTTTTTTGGGGAGCCCGTGCCTCGTCACTAGGGGTCCGAATCGTTAAAGAGTAGAAATAAAGCAAGTCTTTGTCGAAGTAGAGTCTCGTTTATGACAGTCCCCGGGTCGACAAACGTTTTTTTCTGGGAGCAAGTTCCTCGTTACTAGTGGGCTCGACGTTTTTGGAAGCCCATGCCTCCGGTTTTTTTGGGGGTTGGGGTGTTTTTCGAGCCCATGCCCGTCAAAAGCGGGTCTGGAACAATACATATTAGGGTAAAAGCGAGTGTTTTTCGGCGAATAGTTTCGTTTATGACGGTCTCCGGGTTGACAATCGTTTTTCTGGGAGCAAGTATTCACGTGTAGGCACGTGAGGTTTGTCCCAGAAAAAAATCTACAGAGGAGGACTGTCATAAACGAGACTCTAGCTTGAACAAATTTCGCCATAACTATAGCCTTTATTGATCCAGACGCATATACAGTGCCCTGTTCTTAGAATACTGTTGAATAATGCAGTAAATATAGTCTTATCTTTTCGTGGTCGTTCTTTGAGAAGAGGTGTTGTGATTAGGTCATAGCCAGGAACGTTTTTGCTTGATAAGGCGTTAATTTTTCTGGGAGTAAAGTGTGGGATTAAGGTAACCGGATTTGTTGGTCTTGTTTGTATTTGAAAAGGGATGAGTCTGGAATACATTAGCGAAGAATTTGGCAAAGGTAGATGCTTTCTCTGTGGGGTTTCTCGCCCAGCACATATTTTCATCCCTGATTGGGGGATTTGGTGTGGTCGGTTGTTTCAGCTTCTTGGTGACTTTAAATAGAGAGTAATTAGTATCTTCTGTTTGGGTCCGGTTGGTTATGAAATCTTGAACACTGTTGCTGTTGAAATCTTTTAGGAGTCACCTTAGTTGCTGTGTTGTAGTTGGTACGGTCTGCAGGATATTTTGAAGCTTGCCAGATTCTTATTCTTTTTTCAGCTATTTTGTTTAAAATAAATTTTGGGTATTTCATGCTGCTCTGCGTATAGTGGAGTTGTGATGTAGCAAACCAAGCTGCTTCTTGAATATTTTGGGTTATATATTCAGTCGCTTCATCTATATGGTCTGCTGTTTTTAATGTAAACGGATGTTTGTTTTCATTGATATCTAGTTTCTGTACGAGGTCCAGTTTGTCTTTCTGTTCGTTAGCGACACGGGTGATAGGTGTAGGATAATTTTGTTACCAACGATGATGATTATTGGAGTGTGGTCTGAGGACAGTACGAGGGAAGATTCAATGATACAGTTAGTGGATGAGATTCGCTGTTATGAATATATCAATCAGGTTCTAGCCCCTCAGGGAAAAATGAAAGCAACACTGCTTCTGGGACAACTTCTTTGACTTCTTCGAGAGTTCCTTCGCTCACCACCCCCTTCCCGTAGTCTGGATCATACCTGCTCAAAGCAAAACAGACTGCGTCTTCATTCACTGTTTTGAAGTTGAATTACGATGCGCCTCAGCATACAGCATCGCAGATTTGTGGTGTATTTCCGAACGCAAACTTTCAGAGTGCCAGGCAGGATTCAAGGAATTTTTTCATCTGAGTCTTCTGAACACGAGTACTATATTGCGGTTAGTGAATTGCTACTGCAAGACAGGGAGCGTGTTTGGTCGGAAACGTAGTCGCCGAAATAAAGTTCGGGATATTCTTTCAGCTTTCCCGACAAAAATCATTAAGAAAGTCTCAGCAGCAATGAAATTTATCGTACAGACGTGCTCTGTGCCAAAGAAATATAAATAAATAAAAATATTTAAAATATGAAAATACGCATTCAAACAACGGACATCTCAGGAGCTCAAGGTTCCTGATAGGCTGTTGGCAGGAATTATTCTAATTGACTACGATTTGTTAGCGAAGATCTTGAGGCACTTAATAAAGTATTTTGTTTATTTATTTTGTAATTAAGCTGGGTTTCAGGTTGATGGATATTTTAACCAGCAAAACTGTAGACTTGGGTTCTGAGAGAAAAATATTTGAGTTTGAAGTGCCATTTCTCGTTGCAGAATAATTGGTCCGTTATCCCCCACAAAAAAAAAAAAAAAAAAAACTAACGGCGGATGCGTATCAGAATATATTGAGATTTTGTATCTCTCCATGAAAAGGATGAGAAATTTTTGGTTTCAGCAGAATGGGGCGGCTTCACAAACTGCCATGTCGACGACGCAATTTCTGGAAGAGATTTTCGGGAACAGAATAATTTCACGAGGTTTGTGGACCCCTCGTTCGCCAGATTTGTCTTCACCAGATTTTATCATTAGGGATACCTCAAAAGTAAAGTAATGCGAACAAGCCAGCTTATCTCTAAAAGCTACAAAGAAACATGGAGGAAGCGATTCGCATGATTGACGAAAACATTTCACAACGAATTGCAGAAAATGTTCGCATGAGAATTAATGCTTAATTGTTAGCAAATGGAGGCCATTTTGAACATTCTTTAAGAAGTTCGCTTGTTTCCGACACCAATGTTTCTTCATAATAAATAATTTCCTTTTCTTCTTTACCGATTACAAAAATAGTTTTCTTATTTTTTTGTTTCCGGGAAGTTTCAGAAACCTTTTTTTCTTAAAATGGAGATAAATGGAATGAAGAGCCAAGCTGTGATGTATCACCAGTGACGACATTTCACTGACAATTCAACATGCTGACTACTGACCCTGCTTTTTCAAAACTATGTTATTAAAAGTAACATTACTTCAATAATAATAATAATAATAATAATAATAATAATAATAATAATAATAATAATAATTACAAGAATTTGTTCTGCGAATTTGGAATTCATAATTTATTAATACTTATTTAAAACAGCAAGAAAACAACATATGTACATTTCTGGAGCATATTTGTTGAGAAACAAAAGCAAGAAAAAAATTTATTATCAAATCTACCTGAATGAAAGTAAAATGGCAAGCTTATTTCACTTTCAAACAATTCACGAAGAAATCACTGTTCTTGTCAATACTATTTTCTTTCAATGCCAAACAAGCGGGCGCGTGCCTTTCTCTTTAAACTTGTGGCCACGACGGTCATCGGCTCTTCTCAGAGTGGAATTAGGGGAGAGGGGATTAAACTTACTTCCTGGCAGTTTTCCTGCTTGAAACCCCAACCGCTATCCGACCTGCTCAAAGTTGCCAGTGCAATTCGCTCATCCCGCTGTGGGTTGTATTTTAAACTGATCACCCGGTATTTCTAGGATTAGACTTCTCCGGCACTCTGAGCTCTTTTCTTGCACATTTATAATGGGCTTGGAGTATTGGGTCGCCTTTTAATCTGGTTACTTTCCTTCCAGCACAAAGGCACTTTTTTCTTAAATCTATTTCGCTTGTCTACCAGTACAGAGGGACTCTCTTTGGAGGTTTATTTCTTCTCTGCTCTAAAGCTTCGCATGACTATTTTCTCATTCAGTTTTTAATTTGTTTGCATTATAGCTTCACTTCTTGTCCACTTTAGTTCGTCTTTCACTTTTAGTTCTTCCTTTCTGGCTGTCAATTTTGGTGTCTTTCCTGTGCGCCGGTATCGAGTCCTTTAACCCATTTCTTCCCAACGTTGCGAAAACGCAACGCAATGTTCACCATTTTATATTGAAGTTTCTATTAATTGAAATCATTTGTTAATTTTTATCCCATTAATCTTATCCATAATCAGTTTAATAACATTTTTTATTTGATAAATATATATTATTAATATGTATTTATAATTTTGCTTGCGACAATGTGCGTGCCTCATTGTGGCGTCTCTACAATATTTTTTTTTTGTACTTGACACTTGTGAGCTATACGACATTCTACCATCAGGATGTAAAATATAATATCTATAAAGGATATGGTGGAGGTTTCAAGAGAATGCGATTCTGAAAACAGCTTCCACAGCCTAATAAATATTAGGTTGCGTTTTCGCAACGTTGGGAGTTTCCGGCAGATGTTGATACGGTCGTGCGCCAGGATGTCGCGCCGCACTGAAGTTCGCGTAGATGCACTTCCGCGAAGGAGATGCCAAGGTGCTATGTTGGGAGTGTCTTATTGCCGGATATGTGATAACCGATAATCAGGCGTTGAAAGAGTAGTTTTCTCAGAACTCATTGAAGGCGTGACACGATTGGCATTGCTCTATGAATCAGTTTGGCGAGTTCTTCCGTAGTGATCATGGAGTTAGTTTATGAAGTGTAAGAACAAGAGTGTCCAAATAAATACGAGTATTTACTTTTTTGAGGCTGGCGGTATTTTTTAAGTACGGAGAGGTAAGTGTACACCGTATGTAAATGAATATTACAATTTGCTTAGTTACTTTTATTTTATAGAAGCCTTCTTCTTTCAGAAATGAACTTTGATCGGACAATCTGTCGCACAGCTGACGAAATACTTGCTGTAATAGATGAGCTGGACACTACAGAACAAATTGATGCTGTAATTATCCCTCCTCAAGTTGATCTTCTCACCGATGAGGAAGACATAGATGACGGCGAAATGATTATCAATGATGGAGGGGAAAATCTGTCGTCAGATATAGTTGGAACATTTGAAATTCACTCTCAACCAGCACCATCAGAGGAAAACTTGACGCCTCAAGAATCAAGTCTTGCATCTTCAGAGCGTCCAAGAAAAAAGAAAAACAGGAGTAAAATGGGAAAGAACCACCCCTTCGTTCACTAGACAACCTTCATCGTCCGAAGCAAAGTGTATTGAAGACATCAAGAATGAATACGGCGGCTACTCACCAATTGAACTGTTTGATCTTTTCTTTGACAATTTCTTTTTGTCACAAATTACTGATTTTTCAATGAAATATGCTCAAAGTAAGAACAATCATAATTTTACTTTGACGAAAAGTGATTTGAGAAAATTTATGGGAATCCTGATTTTAAGCGGTTATCATTCACTCCCGCAAACAAAACATTACTGGAGTAAAGATCTTGATAAGGGAGTTCCGATTGTGCGAGAAACAATGTCTCGTAACAGATTTGAAGAAATAAAGAAATATATACACCTTTCGGACAACAACAATTTAGATAAAGAAGATAAATTTGCAAAATTGCGGCCTTTCTTCGATGAATTGAACAAAAGATGTTTGCAATTCGGTGTGTTTAGCAAAAAATTGTTAATTGATGAGCAAATGGTGCCGTACTTCGGGCGTCACTCAGCTAAAATGTTTATAAGAGGTAAACCAGTGAGATTTGGGTTCAAATTGTGGTGTATCGCATCATCAACGGGATTTTTGTATCAATTTGATGCATATGGTAGAGCTTCAAAGACGAAAAATGAGTGTTTGACCTTAGGTGAAAGAGTTGTTTGCAATTTGACAAAAATAGTTAAAAATCCAGAATGTCACTTGCTGTTCTTCGACAACTTCTTTACCAGTCACTCTCTTCTCGTCATGTTATCAGAAATGGGATTTTTTGCAACTGAAACTCTCAGAGAAAACAGGACATCAAAATGCCCACTTCGAACATCCACAGAAATGGCTAAAGAAAACAAAGGTGAATTTGACTATGTTATGGATAAGAAAAATGAGATCTTCATTGTTAGATGGCATGACAACTCTATTGTCACAGTGGGAACAAACTTTGGAACTCTGGAGCCACTTGTCAGTACAAAGCGTACAACCGTAAAGAAAAAAATACAACAATGTTCCACAACCCCATCTAATCCATGAATACAATCAAAGAATGGGTGGGGTCGACTTACATGACAATGCTGTGGCGAATTACAGGATTCGCATCAGAGCGAAGAAATGGTGGTGGTCCCTGTTTACCAATGGTGTAGACAGTGCAGTTGTGAATGCCTGGAAAATTTACAAACTAGCTACGGGAAATTCTGTAAGCCACATTGATTTCAGGTCTGAGGCTGTGAAGAAAGACCGAGTTGATCATTTAATTATTCGTGATGAAAAGAATGCTCGCAGAAGATGTAGAGTTTGCAAGAGTCAAACAGTTTTTAAATGCAAAAAATGTCAAATTCCATTGCATTCCAACTGCATTTCACATTTTCATTCATAAATTCATATTTTTTTGATTTAATAATGTAATTAGTGTAAACCCCTGATGAAAAATACAATTGATTCTTAAAAAAGAGGTATATACTGTTTCTTTCCGGAAAATTCCCAACGTATGCGTTTTAACGTTCCATCCCGCTTATCCCAAGAACAAAAAAAATATTAGAAAACTGTTTTTGCAATCTTTGTGGCAATATTATCAATATGTATGTGAAATTTTAAAAATAAGTTAGTATTTTCAATGCTTGGGAAGAAATGGGTTAATGAATTTCTATGCTTTTTTTCTACGTGGAGCTCAATATATTGGTAGCCGCTCAAAGTGTAGTCTTCCAAAACTTTCTATTCCTTCACCCGTGCAGCGAATTTTGGTGTAGATAGCAACAGGTATTTTATTGAGCCGCTTTCGTATTAAAGTCCCCTGTGATGAGGATGCCTTCTGTGGCAGTTCTAACGCTTTTCTCTAGTTCATCTACATATTTCGTAAAAATTGGTAGGGTGTCCTTGGTCGAGCAGCTGTATATCCAAATTCCTTCAGTCTCTATCCAGACATACCCTGCCGCTGTCTCGTCATTCTGGATGCGGAGGGTATTGTTGCAAATTGTTGTTGCTGTCCGTCGTGTCGTATCCTGGTACCAGGAAGAGTGAGTCAAGGTTTTGTGGAATTAATTGATCAGAATTATAACTATATCTTTCTCGTTAACTGTCTGCATTAATAAATCTTGAGCTTGTTTTCCTCTTCCAGAGTTAATTTGTAGATATTCCTCTTTCTCTAACTCTTCTTTATAGGACACACATTCCTTACTCCCCTGGGCGTGACACGTGCTTCCCTTCGCATTGTCCTTGCATATCATACATTCTGGTCCATTTTCACAATCTCTAGATTTGTGCCCTCTTTTTACAATTCCAGCAGGCTACTTTTCTACCGATGCTAGAGCAGCGTGCCGCTAATGTCCATACCCTGAACATTTGTAGCACCGAGTTATTATCACCCTCCCTCTCGTCATTGAGAGTGAAAAATCGAAAGAGAGATGGAAAAAAAGAGAATGAATGGGTGAAGTTTTAAATGTTCTTGTGCTTTTATTTTAATAAATCAGATTCTTCAGAGAGCAAATCTTTCATTCGCACACATACATTCTGGTAGGAATGTACAGTAGAACTTTCCATGTTGTACATTTACTTACATCTTACAAAATGACTCTAGCCTCAAAATGCAAATTTCATTAGGCCATCCCTAGCAAAGTTCATAGGCAGATTGCATTGCGGCAAAAAGACTACAAATGAAATCAATGGCTCAATGAGGATTGTCAGGTCCTTTCAAAACATATTTAGTTATATCTCCAAAAACTCCAAATCCACTCCACAAACAGGTATGATATGAGGGTGGGATGAAATAGGTAAGGTATTTGGTAATTATCATAAATGAACTTGACTGTTTGAAAAATCCTGAATTTTTTAAATATATTTTAGCAATTTCGTGAATTCATACAATAGAACATGTATCACTAAACTTAACAAAAGCATAAAATTTACTTCAAAACATATCCATATTTATCATCTTTGGTGTTGTAAAACATAAAAAAGTACTAATATAATATGTGCCTTCTTTCAAAATCTCATATAAATGTAGAGTATAATATCAGTACGTTGCAAAGGATCATTCTCACACAATAGCAACAAAGCAAATAATTTAGTCTTCAATGAAAACTGGAGAACTAAATCGATAGGATGAGAATAATGAGGAAAGAGGAAGAGGTCACAAACAACAGATGAGTAATGGTAAAGATAAAAGAGAGATGAGGGAAAGCAAAAGAAAGAACAAGATAAAAATCACTCAAGTCACTTGATAGCTAAGCTCTTTCCTTGATTTTAACACTCCTAAACCCTGTCACTGAGAAGCCACAATTTCAGTGACTCATGTCATATTTTATAGTTTCTGTGAGTGTGAGAAATACAATATACATAGACATCACAAGCGAGATTTTCAACACTACTGATATGACTACATAAATCATTGTAATTGTTATATTACAGCACATTTGTGTTTACATTGTGTTTCAAATGCAAAGAGAAAGCACTGAATATACAGGACTAATATTATTGCAATTTTGCTCCAAAAATAACTGAAGCAACTGAGAAACTGTGTAGACACTTCACAATACTGACATACATGAAACTAATATAACTACAAACTTCAACACTCACTTGATTATTGTTTTTATAAAACAAGCTTTATCACAATACAATTTGAAATATGAAAAGCAGGTACTTAACTCAAAACCATAATTTTTTTAACTCAGCTATTTAAAAGTGAGATCACAGCGAATACAACAACCTGAAGAATGTATGCAATTCTAAATAAATATATGATACAACATATTGCAGTGAACAATTGAAAACTATCAAATAAAATCTCATCATGACCTTGACTAGAATGTAATGAAATATTTTCATCATAATTATAATAATCATGACTGAAATCACCAGATGAGTCCAAAGAAAATGAACAAACCACGCCAGAATCAATGGCACATCTCTGAAGGTCTGTAGTTGCGTAGCGAGTCCTGGATGCAATGTTTGAGAATCTCCCCACCGTAAAATCACCACCTGAAGCTGAATCTTGTAAATTTTGTGAAGGTCTTGATAGTAATTCCTGTACACGTGGACTAAAACGTGAAACAGTGTTTACTTTGGAATGAGACCCCGAGGCTTTGGAAAAAGAGGTGGCGTTGAAGGTGGGGTACTTAAATAGTTTCCCGACTGGCTTGAAAGATCCGAACTTTTCTTCCTGTAACCAAAAAAATTAATTCAATAATTAGAATCAGGCATTAAAATACTTTTTCATAACACAAGTTATCACACAAGAGAAACTACCACACCGTTTGAAGTACATGACACAGAAAAAAGGAAGGAATACACTAGAGCCAGAAGTCTTCATTTATAATATGCAAACTGCTGTAATTATTTCAACTTGTGCCTGGTTAAGTATGATTACATTTAATCTGCAATCTTTGATTAGCATTCTTTACCTCCAATTGGAACCAGAAGTAAATTAGTACGAAACGGTGTGGTATTTACAACATTGGCGTCATTATAGAAATAAATATAAGGTGTTGTTATGTTGTAAGTATTTATTGCTGCACAAAGCTTATCCAGTTGAATTGCGACCATCTTTCGGGCTACAAAATATCTAAATAACAATTGCATTTTTTAAATGTATTATACAATATAATCTATGAATTTAAGTGAAAAATAGAATCTAAGCACAATAAAATAAAATGGAAATATAAATTGCGAAAATAGAAATATAATTGTAAGAAAGAATACATGAAATAGCAAATGTATAAAGTAACATAATTATTGCAGAAGGTAAAATAAGAAAGTTAATTTTGACATTGGCATCAATTATAATTCTAAAGTTAAATAAAATAGATTAAAGTTTACAAGAAATAGATTAAAAATTACAAGAAAACCTTTTAAAAAGGCCACTAGTGTATTTATTTACCATATTGTTTCATACAAGGAGACTCTAATGAAAATATTACATGTGGGTTTTGAGAAAATATTTTTAGAAACTGCAAAAATTTGGGGCACTAATTAAGCGAAAAAAACAACTAATATTCTCGAAAATTGTACATGACCATTTTCAAAGAGCTGGTGTTTTTTACAACTGACTTTGTTTAAAGCAAAAATCGCTACCTCCAATTTTGTAGTGATAACTTATGCGAAGTTGATAACTTATCAACTTCGAATTTAAATTAAAGATTTGAATAAAGTAACATGTCACAATACAAAATGAATAGTTAAACTGTAATCAAATGATTACAAATTACACACAAAATTATTAGACAAATCTGCACTGAATGCTATAAAGTTCTCAAGGCATTTATCTATTTCATTCTATGAGCACTATTCTGCTTTCAATCCTAATTAAATCTTTCTGAACAACTAATAACTTCTCTATTTCCCTCGTATTATATTATTACATTTTTACCTTTATTGTACAATGTAGTAGGGAAATATACAGGCGAAAATGTTTTAAACATTTTCGATCAATATGTAGTTTTGGCTATGGAAAAAATATTGCATAAAAAATAATTAATTTAACAAATAATTACAGTTTTTAAATATGTGGCGTGTCACTACTTTTCATATATAATTTTTATTATTTCACAAAAAAAAACTTTACTGTTATGACAAACTGAAGTACCTAAAACCACGTGACATGAAAATGTTCCATTAAAATTTTCCTTTGGTGTTTATTTTATGTTACACATAATGTTGTGTGAACGCATCTTTGGGAAAACACTGCAGCATCTCGTGCGAGGCTAATTGCTCTTCAGGCGATTGGCGGTTTGTACAAGTCTTAATTTCTCCCGGCTCAAATTCATTATCGTCCAGTTCTTTTTTGAACTAGAACTTTATAACATTGTACAATTTCGATTAGTCAAATTATATTTTATATGTACAATTTTATAAATGGATCAGAAAACTTATTCAACACCTGCAGAAATCTATTCTCTTCTAGAAGAATTGGTACAACAAGAACAACAAAATAGAGATGTGGGTATGGTAACAATTCCTACGAATGTGGTCACTCATATCGATGAAGAAAATATAGATGGTAAGGTAATGATTTTTCAGGATAACTTATTAGTTGGCTGAGTTCATATGTCAATACTCCATTATGTTGTGAAAATAATAAATAATGATTCTGCACTTGAACTTTCAGATACAGTTGGATCATTTGAGGTTTATAGTGTTAAGTAAAGAAGTATATGTAAAAAAATACTGACTAGGGGCTGAAACAGTTTGCTGGATCAGTAAAGGAGAAGAAACTTCCAAACAAGAGTGAAGTGCATCCCGATGGACTAAGGAAACACGTTGTTTTTGTCAGGTACCATCTGATGTAGAACAGAAAAGAGCATTTGCAAACCGCAAATGTTAACATGAGCAGAATAGAAATCGTTGAACTTTTCATTACTTACTACTATGATTTACTTCCTCAGATTGTAATTTTTTTGTGAAATACACGCGAGATAAAAATTACCCTTATTTCAATATGACGAATACAGAATAGCAGCAGTTCGTCGGTATTCCAATTTTGACAGGATATCATACGCTACCTCAAAATATTGAAGTTTAGATGAAGGTGAAGGGCTTGAAAGGGGAAGAAAAGCCTGTATAGAAACGGGTTTCAAGAAATAAAAATTTCTTCATATCTCAAGTAATCATAGATTAGACAAACAGTGCCAATTTGCTAAACTGGGAATGTTTTTGACCAATAAAATTTATTTTTTTTAAAATTAGAATCTTTCCGCATAGATTATCAATGATTGCCTTATTTTGTGAATACCTAAAAATTTAACTGAGTTGTGAACAATAAGAAAGAACGATAGGTGGGTTTTAAATCTGAAGTAGCTCTCTTATTCATGAAAATGTTCATTGAAGCATCTGACGACCTTCCAGTGGTTTCAGATATAAAATAGGAAGATCAAGTAAAATGACTGCCTGATGATGTCAAAGGGTATAGCCGAATAAGGCGGTGAAAAGTGCCCCCAAACCAAATCGATAATCGCAATGCTTAAGTGAAAAAAAGAATACAAAATGGCGTAGATTTACAAAAAAATCAGCCTCCTAGGGCAATCTGTTGCAGATACGAGAAACGTGTTTTATTTTTCTGAGTATCTACTGCGTGTATCAAGCTGAAACAAATACAGAGATGGGGAAACATAGTTCAATTTGAAGGTATTGTAACGAATATTGCGTCATTTGCCGGCACCACCACGAACTACCTGTATGCGCGGATTATGTCATCGGCCGGCGGCCACCACGAACTACCTGTATGCGCGGATTATGTCATCGGCCGGCGGCCACCATGAACTACCTGTATGCGCGGATTATGTCATCGGCCGGCGGCCACCATGAACTACCTGTATGCGCGGATTGTGACATCTGCCGGTAGCCCTAGAACTAGCTATTCCCAGAGTGTTCTTGGCGCTAATCGCGAAGTCCAGAAAATTCTCGACGGCACCCGCTGAGTATAGTAGTATAGTAGCGCCCGCCGATAAATACGCGGCGGTCGGCGACCGTGAGTCAGTTGTAAGTCTGAAGTGGAAGCTGAGCTGTGAAGTCGCGGTGAATAGCAGTGCAGTGGTTGTGCTCAGTGACGAGAGCTGTGGCCAGTGCATAGAACTGTGCGACAGTGCAAGAGAAGTGAACGGTGAAAATAAATATTCAAGACAAGTGTAGTGTAAATAAATAATCAGGAGAGGTATAGTGTAAATAAATAATCAGAAGTGTAGTGTAAATAAATAATCAAGAGAAGTGTGCCGTATAAAGAATAATCGAGTGAAGACTATCTGTACATAAATTAAGTGTTTTCAGCGATTGTGTTAAGAAACAAAATAAACGTTTTAGTTAAAATAACACCCAAATTTTAATTCACCACCTAGAATCGTAACAGTATTTTGGTCAACGAACTTTGACGCCAAATTCTTATAGAAATAAATAAATTTTTGAAGTTCTTTTTCGACGCGACAACGGAATACTGTCTCAATTATTTCTCTTAAAATGGGTCTTATAACATTCTTTTTTTTTTTGCTTCAGAGATGCAACAAATTTTCTCCACAGAATTTCTGAGTACCTGTACCTGGTAGCCAATTCGATTTCTTCGCTCAGAAGTTGTAATGTCAGCCATTGTATGTAATGTAAGGTTCATGTGACGCCTGTCGGTGCCATTGGCGGTTCAGCCAATTTCGGGATAACGAAAGAGAGATTTTCTGGTAAAGAACAGTCCACACGAAAAGTGCATCGTTCACTTGAACGAATAAACCGAAGCTTCGATTACATCAGTTACGTATCGAACAGCTTGATTTGTTCATCCGAACTGTTTTTGACATTTTTCACGTCATTTTTCTTTACTTTGAGGTTCTGCTGTAGTCCTCCAGTCCATTTTGACTGAAATGGAATTTTAATTTCTTGTAGAGCATAAGAAAATTGTGCGTTTGTTCTGTCACTCCCTGACTATTGTTTGACTTAGCTCTATGTGCAAAAAATGTTAATTTAATTTCAAAATGAAAGGACTTATGATTTTTTTACACAAGTTCTTCGGGTCCATTTAGCCCCGTTGCAATTCTCAAGTTGAACTCCTATAGACATTTGATATAACCCTGTGAAATCGTACTAATCAGCTACGGAAGGATCGTATTGTCATCGAAGACAATCCTCCTAAGGTGTACGATGGCAATGTTTCGTCGAGTAATAATATGCTATCACGTTCGTTATAGGAACCGAAGTTTGTCCTTAGGAAAACCGTTCTTCGGAACGGCTGCAAAATTGGCATGCAAAATCTCATCTCTCTCTACTACGGTAAGACTTCTTTCGAATATTTGAACGTAGTACTCAGATGTTTATTCCACGTCCAAAATAGGGAATTTGGAATTCTATGCAACGATCGATGAATAATTAGTCTTTTTTTTTTCAAGGCAATTGTCCGTTTTGGCAGTACATACAAAAAATGGTGGGAAATTTTGGGTTTTGTGACAACGAAACAAGCTACGTGTGAAATGTTCAACTGTACACTGTCAATCAAGAAGCGCAACTTAGGGAACAAAATCTGGGAACGTAAGTTGTACTAGAAATATCCTTACGTCTAAAGGATCACAATATAACTTGGGACATTTTTTTACATCATCCCAGTTGAGTCGGAAGCTTCTGAAACGGGACATAACTCTCGTATGAACTACGCGCGAAAACAAATTTTCTATACCGCCAAAACTTCTCCAGACAAAGGGCATAGAAAGCTATAATTCCACTTTCGCTTTTGGGAATGACCCAACGTTAGTGTCGTATGTGCCCAGAAAGAACAAGTGTTGTTCTTTAAAGCGCACTTCACAATGATGGAAAAGGCTGCGAGTCTGGAGGAAAAAAAAAAAAAAAAAAAACACTGAAATAATAATCACGTATAATTCTACTTAAGGAACTGTTGTTACTTTACTGTCATAATTTTTAGTATGTGTTCTTTCACATTTCTCGAATCAAAAAATTATTTCTTAAATTTTTCGAAAACATACTGAAGCGCAACACATATGTGAAGGCCCCTTATGAGATCACGAAGAAAAGGAATTCCAAATTTGGCGCGAAGTGAAGGACGCGTTCTAGAGCGAGCGCATCGACATGCGCACCCGTGAGGGGAGGTTGTGCGCCCCGCCAGTAAGGGATACGCAGGGGAGTGCGTTGACCAGGACGGAAGTGGAACCGTTTTCTGGGCATAGCAGCCGCCATGGTCAGAAGTGTAGGGAAGTGTGTAGTATTTTGAGAGGTACATTTTACGGAGTGCGACGAGTCTATGAATTAGTTCATGTCGCAGTGACGAATAGATATCTATAAGAGAAGTTGTGAAAAGAACAATAATTGTTACGATGCAGTGATATTAGCAAAACGTTTTTCAAATTTCTTAAAACAATCAACAAGTACGGAGTGGGATCGCGCAAGATATCACGTATTACACCGGCCGCGAACACACTGCTCAGGTGAGGACACAAACTGGACAGTTGCTGCCAGGCGACCGAACGATCGATAAATATCAACATGGCCACAAAAAGCAACTTATAGGTCTCGACATGCATACACACGCCATCGTTTGGAGACGCCGCTTTATTTATTTTACGTCAAAAAACAGTTGAAACAGCGTATGACGTGCTATGGGGAGAAGTTAATTCGGTGCACATTTTCAAAATTCTGTGATCCCTACACTGAGTCGTATACTACATAAATTTTAAAAATAAAAAAAAAGCTCTCATGCAATAAAATCTATTTCCAAGGATAAATAAGCAATGAATTTGGGGCTCTTATCCATGATGTCCTTCATCAAGAAATAATACTTCCTGCCGCAACAACATGAAAACGATAATTTAAATAACTATATTTCCCAATGAATTCTAGAAGACGTGCACAGATAATGAAGTTACATTTATGTCCAGAAGCAAAACAAGGGGCCACCTCAGCATTTGCTCAATGGATCAGGGAAACTGGACGAAAAACCTGACCGAGATGGGGGTCATTGACCCGGAGGCTGCAGTACAATACTTGTTACAGGTTGTTTAAACATTTATAGTCGAAATGGTAAATAATTCATTACGTATCATTGTTAAAATTAATGTTACTTTTCTTGTGATGCTCAGTATAGTCTCTAATTGTATAGAACAGTTATGCAGCAGAAACGATTTCACTTGGGATTTAAACTTTTCTATCGAATTTAATCGTTTAATGTCATCTGGCAAAGTGTTGTAAAATAATGTACAATTTTTTAATTCACCTGATGAATACGATTTCTACGTGGAGTGTTATAGTAATAGACATCGCCATTTTCTGAAAATATATTCCCGCCCTTAAGCAAGTCATTTTTGACAAAAACAACTGATTCGTAAATAAACAGACAAGGTAATGGTAAAATTCCTAAATTAATGAAGAGAGGCTTACATGAATCACGTGGGTGGGATCTTTTAAATTTATTTTACGTCAAAAAACAGTTAAACACTGCGTATGACGTGCTATGGGGAAAAGTGAATTGTGTGCACATTTTCAAAATTCTGTGATCCCTACACTAAGTCATATACTACTTAAATTTTGAATTTTGAAAGGGAGAAAATAAACAACAAAAACTCCCATGTGGTAAAATCTATTTTCAAGGATAAATAAGCAATAAATTTTGAATTTTGAAAGGGAGAAAAAACAAAAAAACTCCCATGTAATAAAATCTATTTTCAAGGATAAATAAGCATAAATTTTGAATTTTAAAAAAAAAAAAACTCCCATGTAATAAAATCTATTTTCAAGGATAAATAAGCAATAAATTTTGAATTTTGAAAGGGAGAAAAAAACAAAAAAACTCCCATGAATAAAATCTATTTTCAATGATAAATAAGCAATACATTTTGGCTCTTATCATGTTGTGCTTCGGAATAATACTTCCTGCCGCGACAACATGGAAACGATAATTTGAATAATTGTATTTCCCACTGAATTTTAGAAGACGTGCAAAGAAAATGAAGTTACATTTATGCCCAGAAGCAAAACAAGGGGCCATCTCAGCATTTGCTCAATGGATCAGGGAAACTGGACGAAAATCCTGATCGAGATGGGGGTCATTGACCCGGAAGCTGTAGTACAATAGTTGTTACAGGTTGTTTATACTCATTTATACAGTCCAAATGGTAAATAATGCATTATGTATCATTGTTAAAATTAATGTTACTTTTCTTGTGATGCTCAGTATAGTCTCTAATTGTATAGAAACAGTTATGCAGCAGAAACGATTTCACTTGGGATTTAAACTTTTTATTGAATTTAATTGTTTAATGGAAAAAAAAAATTGTATGTGAATTTTTTGTAATGGGCTGTTGATACCGCCACTTGATGAATATGATTTCTACGTCGAGTGTTATAGTAATAGACTTCGGCATTTTCTGAAAATATATTCCCGCCCTTGAGCAAGTCATTTTTTACGAAAACCACTGATTCGTAAATAAAAAGACACGGTAATGGTAGAATTCCTAGATTAATGAAGAGAGGCTTACATGAATCACGTGGGTGGGATTTGGTTATTATTCGTACAATTCGTTTTTGTAATCTAAATGTCTGGGAGCTATAAGATGTATTTCCCAGAATATTATGCCATATCTCAGGCGGGAATGAACATTCGCGAAGTATACACAACGAGCAGTATGAAGGCTGACTGAATTTGCAAGAATTCTGAACGCGTAGCATAATGAACTTAATGTTGTATTCCACTTAAATGGACGTTCCATTTAAGGTTTGACTGAATTGAGAGACCTAAAAATGTTGCTTAACATCAGTCAATGGTACACCGTTCATTTTCAATGGAGCACAGAATTGTTTATTTGAAATGGAAAACTGCATTAAAACCGTTTTCTTTTCGTTTACTATTAATTTGTTATTTCGGAACCAATTTGAAACATCTGATATTGTACTATTTACTGTTTCTTTATTGCAAAGGATGTTCGTATCATCCGCAAAGAGAACCGTTCTTCCGTTTCGAATCGTCGAGGGCGTATCGTTTACGTAAATTAGGAACAGAATAGGGCCTAAAATCGATCCTTGAGGAACTCCACGTGCAATGGGCAAAGAGTCGGAAAGGTGCGTACGTAATGTTCCTCAATCCAGTAAGGTATATCCACTCTATGAGATCGTTGTTTATGGTACGAACATAACCAATCTAGAGCAATACCACGGATAGGGCCTAAAATCGATCCTTGAGGAACTCCACATGCAATGGGCAAAGAGTCGGAAAGGTGCGTACGTAATGTTCCATCAATCCAGTAAGGTATATCCACTCTATGAGATCGTTGTTTATGGTACGAACATAACCAATCTAGAGCAATACCACGGATTACACGGATTATGAAGGTTGTTCCCGCTGTTGACAGTACATTCATTCTTGCATTATTTTTAACTTTTCAACAATTTTCGAAAATTTAAGAGTTAAACGAAATGAAACCTACATTAAACGTTTAAACGTCCCATGTTCTAAACGTGAAAAAAATTGAAGACAAAAATTGGAGTAGCTTTTGATAAAGTTCTTTTTAATAATGTGCATTAACTTGAAACAGAAATTACGTGAAAACTACTTATTTTTAACAAAAGTACATGGGCCCTTTTAACCCTTACAGACCTAAAGGAATACCAGTATGCGTTTAATTTTTATTTCCATTTTTCTGTTGTAGGAGCTTCTAATTGACAAAAAGAGAGATTTAATTTTTTTCCAAAAATGTTGAAAAAATCGACCCTCACAATTGTGAGTAAACGGCCGAACTGAGGTAAAAATAAACTCACATTTGTTGAATTCATATGTTCATAATTCAATTCATTTTTAATCATTTAACATTATTGTGAATCTCCTTGGATGCCTTTTTTTTACTTCTCAGTGTGGAATTGATTGAAAGAGTAATTATCCTTTGTGAGGCCCAAGTAAACCTCACATGCGACCTGCATCCTTTCATCGACAACAGAAATGTGCTTTAAATTATTTTCTATTGGCCAGTGGTAACAACCATTAAATCTTTTGTCAATCTTGGGTAATACTGAATGTCACTTCTCTTCTTTTTGAAAATTTTTAGAGGACTGATCATCATTGAGTTCACTGGACCACCCTATTGTAGGTTCTCCAATGAGGTACTCTGAAATATAAGACAAGTCTAGGAGATCCATCATATCTTTCATCTTCATAATCAGATTTTGACAGTCACACCGGTATTACTGACAGGCATTACAATAACTCAGACAATAGAATACCTTTTTGTGATTTTTTTCGTCATGTACTAGGGATCTTTCGCTTGATGTGTAATCTGTTTCAACACTCATTGCCGTAAATTCGTCGTCTTTATCAACGAAATGAAGGCCCGAAACAATATCTTCCCGTGCTTGTTATATTACAACAGGGTCGTCAAATAAATTGTGCTACGCAAACATCAAACGAAGAGATGTCAGATTCAACCACAAAACTATAACTACAAACGAGCCCGAGCACTCACATTTGTGATAGTTCGTATTTTGACATACATTTTTCGCAAAAGACAACATGAACTCAGCTGCAGTAGGAACTGTAAAAGAGAATAATTTAGAAACATATTCCAATAGTTTACTTTTCAATATATTTTCAAAATAGAGATAAATAAAATAGGCGGTCTCAACACAACACAACCAAGCTCCAACACGCACAGTTCAAAACAATCAGCATTACCACCGTCTTGAAAAAAAAAACATGGCTGTATGGTCTCTGTCCTTGATCCTCGCAATACTCACGATCATACGAGACCGTTCCCAACTTTCTAAATGTGAGTTTCATTTTTATACAATGAGAAATTACCATCACAAAAGTGAGTGGTAGGTACGGGATATAGATCTGATTTTTAGACCAGATTTCATTTAAGACAAAAATATCTTCAATATTGCCTTTTGCATTGTTATGCAATTTTCGAAAATTCAGAGTTCGGTGGAAATGGGACATATACCACACTTTTTACCGTCCTTTGATACATCCGAGGTAAAAATTGAAAGAAAAATGGTGTTTTTGAAGAGAGAAGTGTAAAATAGTCTATCTCGTGTAAAGTTAGCGAAAACTATCCATTTTCGAAAAATTGAAAAAACCTGTCTTAAAAAAAAATTCATTAAGGAAAAATATCCATCATCAATATTGAAGTTGTAGGAAGTCAGAAAAAACTGAACATTACAATTTTCAAGAAACTTAGGGATTTCCACGACAATGAGACGCGCTATTGGATAAAGCATTTTCTACGCTATCCGAGGGCAAAGTTTAATTGAAAAATTTGGAGAAATGTTTCAGTTATTTTGAAAATGTTGAGGCTTCAGTTAAGTACCTCATGAGCGGACATGTTTTGCCGTCAATCGATTTTTCAATATCAAGGGCTCACAAGTAAGGCGAAATAGTAAAATTCTTTGCTGTTTTATCTTTTCTAAAGCGTATGAAGATTTTTCATCTTACTACAAATGTGAGAGATTTTATTCGAGATCTTTACTATCTCATTAACATTTATTTTTTTGGTGTCATTATTATTGAATGATATTTTGATCTTTGAAGTATGAGGTACGCTTCACGGAACAGCTGCTTGCCCACTAGTGCCTTGCATTCGAGCATTTTACTCGAGTTAGCTCTCTACACCAACGAGTTCTGCTGTTGGCCGCTGGATGTCACTAGGGTGCGACGAGCACTCACTCGGCCATATCTCCGATGCTTGAACTCATTCGAGCATCTGATACTCGATCGAGTGTGCTATTCCAAATGTTCCAAGTGCTACTTGGTGTACAGTGACGCAGAATGAAGAGAAAAATATGGTACAAAATACTTCGCAGAGAAGAATATAAGGTAAAGAAAAAAGATGTGAGAAGTGAAGTTTGGAAACAGTTTTTATTAGTTGTGAATGAAAGTGAACGGCATGTACGAAATGTGTCGTGCGTACAGTGTTCAAGGCTGCGGCTGCCTATTCATAACTACATCTCATCTTAAGATGCATGTCTGCAGAATGCGTTCCAATAGATCATCTGATATAGTCACAAGAAGTTAAAAAAATTGATTCCAGAAAAATGCGTTAAAATGTCTACAGAAGATTTGCGCCATTTCAGTATTGTTTCGGAAATCGGATTCCAAGAAGTAAGCCAATAATTCGTAAATGCTGGGAGCATAGTTTGGTCGAATAAATGTTTCTTATATTTTACCGCATCCCAGCACTATCGCCCGCAATGTGCAACACGCAGATTTAATAAGGTCGCAAATCATGCCCCAGGTTATTCGGGCCACGGAGAAGAGCGCATGTGCAATCACTGTCGACATGTGGACAGATCCTTACAGAAACAGAAACTATTTGTGTGTTACAGCTCACTTTATTGACGATCAATGGACTCTGAAAAGTCGCATTTTAATGACCACTCATTTTCCAGCCGCAACAGTGGCGAGAACATCCGGAAGGAAATAGAGGAAAGGCTCACAGAACTGGGAATGTCTCAGCAAATTCAGAATTTGAGCTTCATTTCTGACAAGGGATCAAACCTTCTGAAAGCACTCTCGTCATATAAGTATTATGCTTGTATTGCTCACTCTTTAAATACTGCACTGAAGCATGCTTTTAATGAATAGTATTTAAAAGAGTGTGTCAAGAAATGTTACTCCACTATAAATGCTGCAAAACGAGTTGTACGTTACTTGAAAAAACAGAGACATCAATCGTCTTCTGAACATGTCACTGAAACAGGAAGTAGAAACCAGGCGGAACAGTCTTTTCGTGATGTTGAATTCTGTGTGTGGTCAAAACGAACGTGTATTAACTATTATGAAAGAAAAGAATATGGAGGACAAGTTAAAAGAGTATGATAACGATTTGGCGGTTGAGTTGAACTTTCTTAAGCCATTCAAAGAAGCAACTGATGCCCTTGAAGGAGACAGTTATGCAACTATCCAGCTGGTCCTTCTTTAGCTCCACTGCACAACCAGTACAGATGACACAGAGGTAAGATATCTGTCGCAGGTAACGTTGAATTATTTCAGTTGTTTTCCTTAAATATTGTGTGTTTCTAGGAAATTAAACGACTCAAGGAACGTTCCCTGCATTACATGGAGGAAAGGTGAAGCTAGAACAAGTTCACCAAATCGGCACATTTCTGAGGCCATCTTTCTGGAAGCTTAAAAATCTCAACCCAGAGAATCGAGCAGCAGTATTCCCAAATGTGCGGGTAAAATGTTCGGAATTCCCACATGATAATTCGCCACCGAAAGTGAGGCATTCTCCAAACAAAAAAAAAATGAGGGCATTTTTCTGAATGGCAAGAAGATAAAAATGATTTTTTAATAAATGAAGTAGATTCATATTTATGAATGGAGGTCTCATAATGATGATCCTTTGGAATGGTGAAATAATCATAATGGTATGTACCCAAGGGACTTGCAAGACAAATTTTGTGTATTCCTGCAACAAATGCAGCAGGAGAGAAACTTTAGCGCTGCAGGAAATATGTTAACAGACAAGAGAAACTCATTGTCACCTGATCGATTGTGTAATATTTTATTGATGCATAACGCCAAAAAGATTATGAATTCCTTAGCATCAAATTTTGTAAAAGGTTATTTAACATGCATCTACTTTCTACTATATTTGCGACCAATACTCCAGATTTTTAAACCTTTCAGTATTTATGCAGGCAGAGAGTGCGACACGAAATGTGAATTGGTCATAGTCATAATTAGGGGGCGGGTTTTAATGAAATGTCATTTTTTTCTTTTCACTTTAGAACAATGCCGTTTAGTATAGAAATTCATTTTATGTTATGGCAAAAGAAAATGAGCCATTTTATGTCATTATTTTGCATTTTTGGCGATTTTGACAAATAAGTAATTTTTTTTATTTATTTCCGCATATTTTAATGCATTTTTTGCTCATTTCATCGATTTTAATGGTATTTGCTTCAAATAATATTTACGAGATGCCACAAATGTTCTTTACTGAATTATTCAGTAGCCTATTCAATTTGTTCGCTCAGAAATGTTTGGGCAGCCGTTGTATGTAATTATTGTTACTATATCAGCGCCATTGCCGGTTCGGACGATTTCACAATAACTAAAGACAGATTTCCTGGTAAAGAACATCCAAACCAAAAGTTTGAAAGCTGAGTTCACTGGAACGAATGGAAGAACCCTCAAATACATTAGTAACGCATCCAACAGCTTGAGTTGTACATCCGTACATTACCACATTTTGATCATATTTTTTACGTCATTTTTCTTTGGTTTTAGGGCATTTTTAAAGCATTTTATTGATCATTTTTAGCGATGTTTTAGGTCATCAAAATCCGCCCCGTAGTCATAATACAAATCAGCTTTTACATCCTTTCGTAAGTTACCGGCCCACGCCTTGTGAAGCGACGCTCATCTTTCGATTCGTGACCTGTAAGTTATCCCTATTCCGGTGCGTCTGCGAAACGGACTGGACGTACGCATCGCGCCTTGCCACGCCGAACTTTTGTAATTCCCTTCTGCAGTTATTTTGAAGAAAGGTAAAATGTTAATTTAACACATACACATATATTTTCAGAAAATGCCGAAGTCTATTACTATAACACTCGACGTAGAAATCACATTCATCAGGTGACAGTATCAACAGCTCATTACAAAAAATTCACATACAATACATGTACATTATTTTACAACACTTTGCCAGATGACATTAAACGATTAAATTCAATAGACAAGTTTAAATCCCAAGTGAAATCGTTTCTGCTGCATAACTGTTTCTATACAATTAGAGACTATACTGAGCATCACAAGAAAAGTTACATTAATTTTAACAATGATACATAATGCATTATTTACCATTTGGACTGTATAAATGAGTATAAACAACCTGTAACAACAATTGTACTACAGCTTCCGGGTCAATGACCTCCATCTCGATCAGGTTTTTCGTCCAGTTTCCCTGATCCATTGAGCAAATGCTGAGATGGTCCCTTGTTTTGCTTCTGGACATAAATGTAACTTTTTGTAAAAATAACAACATTTTCTGTGCACGTCTTCTAGAATTCAGTGGGAAATACAATTATTCAAATTATCGTTTTCATGTTGACGCGGCAGGAAGTAATAAGAGCCAAAATTTATTGCGTATTTATCCTTGAAAATAGATTTTATTACATGGGAGTTTTTTTTCTCCCTTTCAAAATTCAAAATTTATTGCCTTTTTTATCCTTGAAAATAGATTTGGTAATAAGAGCCAAAGTTTATTGCGTATTTATCCTTGAAAATAGATTTTATTACGTGGGAGTTTTTCTTCCCTTTCAAAATTCAAAATTTATTGCTTATTTATTTTTGAAAATAGATTTTACTACATGGGAGTTTTTTCTTTTCCCCTTTCAAAATTTAAGTAGTATATGACTTAGTGTAGGGATCACAGAATTTTGAAAATGTGCACACAATTCACGTTTCCCCATAGCACGTCATACGCAGTTTTTAACTGTTTTTTGACGTAAAAATAAATTTAAAAAAATAAATAAAAAACTTATATTTTTGTTTTATACTATTTTATTATTAATTTCTTTTTGTATAACCGTTATCAGTTTTGTATTATTTTATTAACATTTTCGAAATAAGATTTCTAGAATAAAAATTAAAGTCACAACATATATTTTCGTAGATAATGTACGTATACTATTTAGAAGTATGTAATAGTCATGTTTATAGATAATTTTGGAAGGTCTTGCGAATATTATAATTAAAATATTAATAAATATTATCCAAATATTAAAATATTCCCTAATTCCCCAATGAAACTTCTTTGCATTCTCCTTCTCCTATGTAAAGATAAATTTTAACAATACCTAAATAAAATAGCCTTTGCATTTAATTTTCCGTGCACCAGACAATTTTTGCCATCGCATTCTCGAACAGCTCAATAAAACACCGCGTCAATAATATCTTTCTACCAACATCTATTCGTGTCCGGAGAGTTCTTTTGATACGTTCGAATATACAGGAGTTCTGTTTTTAACTTTAACATTGGTTTCCAAAAAAATATACTATGACTCGTTTTTATAACATGGCTCGTGAGGGCCTGTCTTCATGATAGAATATGAATCTTTCTCGGTCGTCCCGCTAATGTCGCATGATCGCGACCGTATCAAGCAGTACTGCAGATCAAGCGACATCTAGCAGCACGACCGAGAAAGACGCGAAAAGCCGTGCCATATTCCATCGTGAAGAAAAAGGCCCTCACGCGCCATGTTATGAAAACCGAAGTAAACTGGTATTCTGCGCCACTACTTTTATTTATTTATTGCATACCACTGTCCACACATCTGCTCATATTCACTTTTCCGGGAACGTTAAGGGATTAGTTTGATTCACTTTCGTTTCGGCATTTCGAACGTACTTTTTAAGCGCGTAACAGCAAATACCCTGCGCTGAACTGACGAGGGAGGACCATTAGTCCCTCAACAGACTACACCGAGAGATGCGTTGCGAGAAATGAGGAAAAAGGCCGGTGAGGCTACGTCCACACACTGGAAATAGGTTATTCGATGCATCGAAATGCCTTTATATGCCACAAGCCGAGAGTGGTGACAGCAGTTAGTTATGAGATCAGCTCGAGTCCCATTTCTTGATTTATTAAATGCTCTTGTGTAATTTTAACCAATGAAATCTTTCTTTCGTTACCGTAATCGTAAACAATCTGTTTAACGAGTTCGAATTGCGTAATGAGAAATACAATGATGAGAAAAATTTCAAGTGGTACCGCGGATGTCATTAAAGTGGCGCGACACTAATTGAAACTCATACAAACTTACATGTATTGTAGTATTGTTAATAAATAATAATAATAATAATAATAATAATAATAATAATAAAACTAATCGAAACTCAGCTATTGAGTTCCCGGTGAGTCGTATGTTCCGCAAATATCTCGTCCATACACATGCAAACCAAAGGCAACCACGCTACACCTATAGAAGCAGCAGTGCTTGATGTGTTATGCGTGAGTCAAGAACTTCGCAATCCTGAAGAAAACTTGCGACACTTCTCATACATACTTCGATTTTAACAGTCGCCATTATCATGTACCAAGTTCAATTCTGCACTTTACTGAATACGATGCCGTATGTGAATTCATGCTAAATGTTGGGGAAAATCTGAAAATAAAAAAAACTGTTTCCAAACCAAATTCCCGTTTTTTCCCACGCTTTTTCAAATTCCCGGTTTTCCCCCGTTTTTTTCTCTCTTTCTTTCGGTTTTCAAGGATTCCAGGTTCGCTGGCCACCCTGAACAATCTGTGTATATTTTCTTGAGCTCCGTAATCTCTACCCCCTGTTTCACTGTTCGAATTATGAATAAATGGTGAATGATCAAATAATTCGTAATAAAATTCATAATTAATAAATTCCTTCACAAATATTAAATACGAATTTAAGAAAAAATATTTATTCAATTCTTTCAAAATACCTCTTTAATTTTCTTGCTTCAATTTTTTTTATATTGCTCATTATGAACAGGTTTCTGACAACTAAGAATATCTTCAAAACAAGTTTTTTTCTAGTTAATTTCCGTTTGAAGAGAAAATTCAAGTAATTAAAAAACTATGGCATCGTAGGCTTTCACGGGCGGAGTCAATATGAGTGAAAGTTTCCGGGCTGGTACGCCGTGGTCCAGTTGGCATTGAAGAGCCAAACTTTTCGTCCACGTCTGCGGTAGACATCTTCAGTGGCGGCAACGTCGTGCGGGTAGTCTCCGGGTCGGTGGCTGGCTAGCGTCAGTCTGAGTGGGTTTTAGCGTCAGTCGCTAGCCAGCCGCCGACCCGGAGACTACCCCCACGACGCTGCCGCTACTGAAGATGTCCACCGCAGACGTGGACGAAACTTTTAGTTCTTCAATGCCAACTGGACC
Organism: Teleogryllus oceanicus; assembly: GCA_964035755.1. Classification (NCBI taxonomy): domain Eukaryota; kingdom Metazoa; phylum Arthropoda; class Insecta; order Orthoptera; family Gryllidae; genus Teleogryllus; species Teleogryllus oceanicus. The sequence continues at coordinate 28,306,218 of CAXIVR010000001.1, forward strand.
ACGACCTACCAGCCCGGAAACTTTCACTCAAATTAAAAAACTGTTTATCACACCTTTTATTGCTTAATATTATTACCTCACCCAGTTCTACGCACTGTTCAGTATTTTCCTGCGGCAACGAATGCCTAAATGTCATATAAAAAGTGAAGGAGTAGAAAAGTGTCCGAAGAAACTCGCTCGCTGACCGACTCGAGCGAACTCTTTCGCTTCCGCAGGGCGAACGAGAAAACACTCAAGTGTACCGAGGTCGATAAGCGTCCCTTGTTTCGATTTTCCACATTTCTCGCAACGCATTCCACGGTGTAGTCTGTTGCGGGCCTTAAATGGAGCACGCGATTGACCTTCAGATGGCTTTGATGGAAGCATTCCCCCGACTGACAAGTTCCCTCGGAGAGAGAAAGGAGTGAGATACCTCCATGATAAAGCTGGGAACTGGACGCAGAAAACGCGTTGTGTGTTATAAACATTAATTCACAACGTCCAGAAAGTAGAGATCCCAGAATTTAAAAAAAACATCCACAAAACGCACGTCAAAGTTGTTAACTGTTTTTCTACGTAATAAATAAAATTAAAATAAGTTATATTTTCTGCAGTAATAATACTCTGCTTCCAAATTAAACAATACTATTTCAGAAACAAGTTATAGTATGAACTGTACATTTTTATTTCTTAAAAAAATAGTCTAGTCAAACTATTATGATACATAGAAATACTTTTTGATACAAAGGCTGTATTTAATGAATTTTAGTGAAATAAATGTCCATAGCAGGCTTTAAAATTATTGATTTTTTAAATTAAAAACTTGGGATTGTTTTCGTAATGCATAAAGGATATAGAAGAGATGGATTTAAATTTTGCTTACACTGTTGTAAAGGACACACTTCCATTATTTCAGGAAAAACATTAGTCTGAATCTACTAGAAAGGCATACCTTTGTCACATTACTGTTCGTTTTTGGACACGAGTTACTCTTGTTTACAGAGAATGTTTTTATTTTTTCTTGTCTTCATGACCTAGGTCTCTCACAGCTGAGCTTAAAAGAGCGGGCATCAGTTAGGCCTTTTTAGTGCATCTACCAACATGCATTCTATAGCAAGACAGTGCTGACTGCATTTTCTGCTCACATGAGGAGAGAGGGATTTGGTGTGGTGAATGCGATGGATAAAAATACATACATCCAAGAACATTGAAAATAATGTTAAAACAGGAGTACATTCTTCTCAAACTCATAATCATGTTTCTTCAATCATTCCTTACAACTAAGTTTTCTACAAATTGAACTTGAGCAAGTTGTCTTGATGCCATTTGTAAGGTTCCCAGTCAGAACACAGCAATTAGAAAAACAAATTATATAAAGAGATAGACAGTTTTTGAACGGTTGAAGTTATTGCAACGCCATTTTCAGGAAAGTGCACGAGTGAATGGGGCTAACTAATGCATGTATTTGTTTCAATTTTATCATTTGCATTTTAAGAGAGATTGAGATAACTTTGTATTTTTGAAATGGAACTATACATACTTTTTAGTCTACCATGATGAGCGTAGAAAGACGAATCCAATGATATACATATTGTCATATGTTAGATAAGTATTTTGTTTTTAGTAATTTTGATTTTTTTGGGATTCATGTTTAAGGTATATTTTAAATTTAACAGTCCACCAGCCAAGGTCGTGCAGCACACTCCCTGCTAGCATGTGCTTGGAGCGTTACAATATCCTTTCTATATATAAACACTCTTTTTATTATTATTATTATTATTATTATTATTATTATTATTATTATAATATATTATGTTTTGCCACACAGACCAATAAATTTCAATGGCAATTCTTAAACATTTTTTTTCCAACTGGCTTTTTTTATGTAATAACACATTCTTTTTACAATGCTATGAAATGAAATTCAATCTTCTCGGTCAAAGACTAATTTCAAATTAGTTTGATTCATTTTATACCATTATATATAGTTATGTTTTATAACACTAAAAGAAATATTTATAGGAATAAGTGTTTGCTGTATTCTCACTCCCAGTCAACAAATCTTATTCCAGATACACAATACATTCATCCATTTCATGATATGCAAACACGAATGAAAGGTTTTTATATTCTTTAAATGATTAAATTTACCTTATTAACAAATTTGGAGGCCAGTTATCAATTTTATTATTAGCTTTTCAAAGTTATTTAATTTCAAAATTTATTAATTTCTCATTTCTAAAGAGCGTGAGAAGTTAATTTTTAACAGTCTTAAAATGTCACCACTATTTTCAATGCTACTACTTGGCTGATGCTTGCTTGTTAATTCTTTCTTAGTTATTTCAATAATATTTATTATTTATATTTTGAAATACAAAACTATTTTTATCATGTGCAATAACAAAGAAGAAAAGATTGCTCTTTTTAAACCATTTCGATAAATAACATTATTGTTTTGTTCCTTAAATTACTTATACTTCCAACAGCATTCTTATAAAGATTTGACGTAGAACCTACTATAATTTAGGGCATGCTATGAAAAACAAAACTGATCATCCAATCCGTAGGCATGCACAGAATATAGTGATATGAATTCTCTTACAACACACAACTCACGACTGATTTTGAGTCTACATGAATTCATGTGAAACATTTTCCAGAAGAAACTGATGAAATGTGGTTTTTCATCATAGGCCAATATGACCACACATTAATAAATTTGAAACACAACCAAGTTTTTCTGATGCAACAAATAAATTACAAAAATAAAGACTGATGGAATCAGTAGCCTAACTAATGGCCAAGAGAGACAAATAAATAAGTAAATAAATAAATAAAAAAGACCAAAAAGTGATTTGATGGCTGTCAGTCAGAGCAGACCATATAGTTTTAACTACATATAAAAGCTTTTGCTCCACATAATAGAGGTAACTTCCACTAAAATTATTTCAAACTTGCGTTAGGTTTTAGCTTGAAGTACAAAAATTTTGAAAATAGGAACAGTATACAGAAGAAAACTTGAAGAACAGGATAAGAAGTTTATGTCGAATTCCATACAGAGAAATATGGCTACTAATCTTATCCAATTAATGTTCAAAATATTTTTGATTTACTCTTAGCCATTTAATTTTTTAACATGCAACAAAACAACATTCATATAGATGACAAACAAGAGATAGGAATTTAGAGTTCATTCCAAACTTTATTATGCATTGTTTTCCATGTGAACCTTCTGAATTGAAGACTAGAGTATGTATGGTCTTTTAGCATAACTACAAAATGAAAATAATGGGAATAATATATACAGTTAACTAGCAAACTCAAACCCACCTGGCTTTATTTCCTTTCAAAAGTTTTTCTTTATCTCTGTCTTTACGAGACTGTTTGGCCCTCGCACCAAAATTAATATTACTAAGGGGAGCAGCATCCACATCCAGGTCATCCTCCTCACGCATCGCTTCCTCCAGTAAGGCATGGATCTTTGGAGCTATGATGGGTCCTGTGTAGTCTGATGTGGTCCGAGGATGCGGTTCCAAGTCCAAATTTAGAATATTTTCCCCCTGTTAAACAAATACATCTAATATTTTCATATTTACACTACCTCTCTATTAGCAATGAATCATGTATAAATAGCATGTATCTGCTCTGTGAAAGTTCCTAATATGTAATATTCAATTAATTTGTACCAATTTCAAACTAAGTTATAAATATTTCGCAACTTGCTAGAGGAACAAAGAGACAATTTCTATACAAGGCACAACACACATTTTTCTTGCCTTCTGAAAATTTTTAAGGCCCATTAATTTATTTCAAATTTCATATCTAATCCAAAATTAACTGGAGCTTCAAAACTTTCAGAAGGCCAAATAAAAGTGTCTGGGCTATTCACATAGTAATTGCTGATTGCGAATTTTGTGTAAAACAAAGACAAAAAAAATCAAAATCCATTACTAATTTTCTTTTTATCTTTTGACAACTGAGAAATTTCACAATAATTCTGCAACCTATAAGAGAGTTTTGTGAAACAAATGTAGACTTTTTTAATGAAAAAATATTCTATATATGAAGTTAAATTGGCAGGGTTATGACTGAAGTGAAATAACCAACTTCAAATCAGTAAATTTATCAATTTAGAAGTTCAACAAAGATACAGAAATGAATTGAAAGAGAAGGATTTATAATGAATAACAGAATCTGCACCCATTTGAAAAAATTCTTGGTTTTGGGTTTTTATAGCTGTAAATTCTCAATGTTGTTATATAATTTTATGCTTGAATTGAGAAAAAAGACGAAAACGAAAATTCTACAGTATTTTAGAAACCTAACACCCCAAAGAGGTAATGTGAATTTTGTGTCAATAACTTCAATAATAAATAGAGTTCACGATGATACTAAATTGTCAGCATTATTGTGTATGGACTCAGCAATTAACAGTACAGACATTAATTTGCAAAGCAGAAAATTAGAGATTTGTGCTTCACAAATATTTTTTAATAAAAAAGAATACTCACACATATAACAGTAAATGAAATAATTAATCTAGTTGTAAGTAAGAATTTGAATTTTGTTTCCCCACATAAGTTATCAAAACTTAAAACAACAAATCCACAAACTGACCACAATACACTAAAATGAAGATAAAATGGGATAATGACCAGCAGCATTCTATTTAAGCAACAGAACATTAACAGCTGAAGTCCTATAATCCTTAGATGGCTATCGAAAAACTTTCCAAGACAATTGTTCAAGAAAGAAAAAATCATGAAGAACTTCTAATCCAAGAATTTAGATGAGGATATCAGAGGAAACATCTTAAAACTGAAAGCTTCAAGGGTAACAAAAAACAAAAAGATTTGAAAGTCAATTATCAGAAATTAGTTTACAAAACTGATAAATGTTAACAAAAAAGAAATAAAATATTTTGAAGATTTTTAATTACAATGCACCTTTTAACAGTAACAAATTCTTCCAGATTAATTAAACACTTAAATAAATGTCCATTCATGGCTGTGGATGCATGCAAATATTATAATAAAATCAAATTTATTAATTGAAAGAAAAGACACCATGAAAATTATAATAAATGACATTAATAATAAATATTAGATAACATCAGCAGTAGCTTCTCCTTCCTGAAAACAATGGAACCAAATATTACCAACAAAGTTGTATCCGAATAATCATGTGGCGGATGTAGAACAAAATTACTTTTTATCATCTGTAATTCTAGTATATACGAAGTGTATCAGTAGCACAGAGGGAGTTATGTAATGCTCCAAAAAGCATTATTGAGATTTTGACAGACATACATTTTGGGAGAACCTGGGATTGGAAAAATGCACAAAAACTACTAAAATTTACAAAAATGTCCATGACATTAATGAAAAAAACAATTATGGAGAACAAATTTCATTTGAAGAAAACAACTATCTTCAATATTGTAGTTATAGGAAGATGCCGAAAAAATCAAACTTATGCTATTTTTGAAAAATCAACGATTTCAATGAAAATTAAACCAGCACCATTAATGTAACTCAAATCGTCCTTAATCCCATCAGAGGACAAAGTTTAATCAAAATGTTTGGAGCCATTTATGAGAAAAAATTGAAAATCTATTTAAGGCCTCATCTGAAGTACCCCCTAAAATTGAAATATCCATTTCAAGGCCACAAGGCCTCTAGTTCATCTAGATCAATGGAAGAATGTAAATGTTGGAGAAAATCATCTCAACGGATTAGGCCCTAGCGTTTACCACAAATAGACGGACAGACATTTTGCCATCAATCAATTTCTCAATATCGAGGACCAACAAAATGTGGATCGACTTTTCATTGAGTTTACATAGGGGAAAAGTTGAAAGCAGTGGAGGTGCTCCATTTGTGTAGCTTATTAAGGACCAGTTGGAGTTGGTTGATACTGATGCTGCTGAGTGAACAAAAGCTGACAAAATCATCCATGAACAGCAATGCCTTTACAGGTTCTCGCACAGACAATGCCATACTTTTTATGGCAATGGTGAACAGAGTAACACTTGGCACCAATCCTTGCACGATGCCTTTTTGAAGAGGGTGACTACTTGACAGCTCGTCACCAATTTGAACACAGAAGGATCTATTCACAATGAAGTTTTGGAGGAAAAGGGGGAAACTCCCCCTCAATCTTTGAGAGTGTAAGGTTCGCAGAATGCTGTACCTCCAAGTGGTGGTGTAGCATTTTCTATATCATCTACTATGGCCATCAGGTGATGCTACAAGATGAAAGAGGCAGAAATGTTTATTTCCACAGCAACAAGCTGGTATACTCCAAGGTCTAGACTATGGTAAATACTGATTTACCATGTGTTCCAGCACTTTACAAACGCAGCTGTTAAGAGATATAAGACATTAGCACAATGGCAATGATCAATCTTTTCCTACTTTTAGAGCTGGGAGTACTATGGCTTCTCGCCTTAGAACAGGGATTGTGTGCTCTTCATAGATGCAATTATTAAGTCAGAGGAAAAATTGAAATGCCGTTTCAGGAAGATGTAGCATTTGGTTGTGAATTTCATGAGAGCCTGGAGCACCTGGAGTTTTTTTCGCTAACACAAGAGCAGATTTCCCACATGGTGAATTGGGTGCCATAATTGTAAGATGCTCTGCTAGAAAGTTCCAATGGACAAATCTCCATCCTCAAAAGAAAGACTTGGGGTAGTTCGGCGAACATTTTTTCATAGTAAGTGGCGAATTCCTATATAATTGTACCACGAGAAGTAATCATCACTCCATTCATAAGGAAACATGGCATTATATTTGTTGATGAATGCCCTTTAGTAGGGAAAGCTTTCTCCACACCAGACATGATGGCATGTGGGAATTGAGATGAGATGTATGTTCTCCAAGATGCGTTTTTGCTTTCTAAAATGGTAGATTTTATATCCTCAACTTCCTGTTGTAAATATAATGAACAGTTATATAATTTTGACTTATCTGTGTACTGAATTTGGATGCTTAATTCCTTAAAATTAAGGATAAAAAAAATGGCATGTAAAGTAATAATGAATTTAGTATCTGCATTAAAACTTTTATGGGAGCCTGATGTCTGTACTAATGGACACTGCATGTCTGTACTAATGGACATAACCATGTTACATAATGTAATTCATAGAAGAAGGTAAAATTTGTACCTTTTATGCAAATGTCTGAATTTCACGTTTATATTAATAAATGCCTGGTGAAGTATTGTGTAATATGTAATTTGTTTCATTTTTAATTTTTTGGATGTTGGAGTGCTATATATACTATTTTGGAAGCTACTTCTGTGCTTCATTTCAGGTTTCTTTTAACTCTTTTTTCATAATTTATTTAATGAAATTTAATATAAATATAAAATATATAATTTCATTAAAATAAATGATTTATTCAAACACTAAATATTCCATAGTTCCATGCTTTTTCAGTACTAAACAATATTATTTATTATAAGGTATAGTTTTTTATCTCGGAAGCAAAAAATAATAATGCTTGCCAAAAGGAAAATATTCTTAAGCTTTGTTCATTACACTATAATATTACAATAATGGGAACTTTCTGAATGTAGAAAAGTATTGTGTCATAGGAAAAATAAGAAAAGCAAATTAAAAAGCCGAGCAACTTCACAGAAAACACAGCAAAGAATTAAAATTATTATAAAACTCATGAAAAATGCAGTCTCTCGAATTGTGCAGAAATGTACATTTTTATTGTCTTGTAACCTCACTTCTACTTTGCATTTCAGTTAGTATTGCCTTCGGAAGCGGCCATCTTGAACGATTGCTTAGGTCTTGTACATCTAGGTGGTGTTGATTTAATGGACATTTAATTACATAAAGTTATTAATTGGAATCTCTAATAATGTAAATGAACCTGCAGTATATTTCGAAGTAAGCAAGGAAAATAGTATAGTATAGGGCAACAAGTTTACATTTGAGAATTACATTTAAAAGTACAAAAATATGCGTCAAGGGAAAAATAATACGCTTTATACCAACTGTAAAGTCATCAGTTTCTTACAAATCCGAATAAAATGCGTATTTATTTAACACAATTAATATCAGGTCTTAATGTCATGATTACACAATAAAAACACACATGCTAAACAAAATTGAGGTGGGTACTGTTGTTCTCTGCAAGTATGAAAACATCTTTTCAAGCAGGCAATGATAGAGTCAAGAAACTGTGAAGATGACCTCAGAGACTCTTTAATGCAAAAAAATAGCTTTAATATTAGATGCTCAAATACAGCAGGCGCAAACGGTGGCAACAATACAGGAATCTACCTACACAACACCAGAACAAATCCAAAGCCCAGTAGAAGATATTGCACTGTCTTCTTCTGAAAACTATGAAAAAGATCGAAACTTGATGGGCTATAGAGATACTGTTATTAAAATCAACCTACAATATCACATTAATCATGGCCAACAAAGGAAAGGAATAGAACAATACAGTCGCAATAACAGGAGACACACCTTCAATATTAGAGGGATCAACCCAAGGGAGAACTCTTGAGCTACAAGGGGGCATTGCCTGGTTGGACATTGAAGGACTCTATAAAAACATAGAAGAGAAAAATGTTATAAACTACCTAGAAAATAATGTAGTAACAGGAAAAATTGAGTATGAACAACTGGAGACAAAAGGAAGAAAAATCTTTCGAAGTGGGCATTACCTTGGGTGAACTTAACAAAATAAAACCTTGGACTACTGGTCTTTAGAGGTAGTAGTCAGGTTTCACTTTTGCAAGCAAAGACAAAGAGTTAAATTGTAAAAGAAAAAACCTGAAACACAATATGCGACCATGGCAAGGAACTCGAACATGCTTATTGGGAACGTGGAAGGATGTGAAATACAAAAAATCGAAGTTCTAAACTGGAACATAGGATTGAAAAACATTCTACAACTGGAAGCATATAAGATATTTCATAACATATCAATAGCAACATTAAGGGAAACATTTGTAACTGAAGAAAACCCTGCACCTGTACCAGGGTATTACAACATCCACCAATAAATCTGTAAAACCACTAACAGGAAGACCACTAGGAGGAATAATGTGTTTACTACATCCAAAATTTGCTGTGTTCACCATCATCCAGAGAAATGAAAATTTAATAGCCATCAAAACTAAGGGAATCAATTTCACATGACTGTACATCCTGAATTCATATCAATAGACATAATAGACAGGTTATCCGAAGCACTAAATAAAGTAAACAGGAAAGAAAATATAGTGATCTCTGGAGACCTAAATGGCAGTCGAAGTAGACAACCCAAAGACCAATAATGTAGTGCAGTTCCTAATGCAAGTAGGACTGATACTAATAAACAACAGACAAATGAAAACCTACATAGCCCACCATGGAATGAGTGCAATAGATGTGACTTTTGTGCGAGGGTTCGAATCCACACAAAGAGACAAGGTAAAGTTTGGTTCAACAAAGAATGCTATGAGGCAAGAAAAAAGTACTGGAGAGCCGAAGGAAGATAAAGACATTCCCAAAGGGTGCAAATTTAAAGAAAGGAAGGAAGCAAACAAAATTATACAAGGAGCGAAAGCTAATCCACATTGCTTACTACGCAGAAACAACCCAGATTTCCAGCAGACATCCTAATCACTACATGGGAGGAACACATAAGGAAAATCATAAAGCACAAAGAGACAAGACCGGAAAAAAACAAGTGGAATATAGGAACCATGTGAACTATTTACTGTCAAGGAACCAAGAGAAGCAATAAAGGAGACAAAAAAACAAAACAACAAAGCCTCTGGACCTGATGGCTTGTACTATGAACACCTAAAACAATCACTACCGCTCCTAGCTGAATCTTGGACTGAACTATTCACTGCATGTATACAAAGTGGAGAAATATCATCAGAATGGCTCATGGCAACTCTGGCCACATTATAAAGGCATTCTCACCTGAAGCGTACCGCGGAATAGTCCTTGAAACCACGTCATTCAAAATTTTAACAAAACAACATTCATGGTACATCTAAAGGAGAGAGTAATTGCAGCAACAAGAAGTGTAAACGACATTCCATATCTCAGTCAGTTGTCTATAGAAACAGCCATGAATTTGTTTACCAATGAAGTACTCCCCGTAGTGACATACAGTTTAGAAATAACATGGAACTACCTCACAGTCAAGCAGTTAGAAATGTTAGAAAATCTAAAAGCAACTTTCATAAAAAAAGCTATAGGAATATCCAAGTATGAACAGTCAAGACTGGCGTATGTAATGATAATAGAAACTTTCCTACTGGAAGATGTAAGACTTCCACTGCAGCAGCCAAACACAAATGTGCTAAGAGTAATGGTGAGCAAATGAAAAAAGAAACAGAAAGAAATATGACCAAATTTTTACTGTTCTGATGCGACGATACATAGGGAATGGACTGAGGCAGGGTACAAGGAAAGGCATGCAATTATGAGCCTGGCAGTACACGGGTTCCACCACCAGATATGTCAGACAAAGTTTCCACGAGACAAATGACAAATGTATATGCAGTGAATCTGAAAGACAGTGTGAGCATTGAACTGCACCAAACAGACCAAATCTATAATCACATCTGCTGTATAAAAACTAATTGCATGATATGCGCGAATTTCCGTCATTACTATTAAAGCCTTTTCGTCATGGGGCATAACTTATTGTGAAACAGTTGATGTAAGCCACCATAGCCTCAGAATTGGTCAACGCAATTGGCGGCCAAACAATGGCTCCCATTGCAAATCAGCGTATTCAACATGTTGCTCTATCACCACACAGGGGTAAATTTTCAATAATTCCATTACATAATTCGAAACACTACCAGACATGCATGTTATATGCATTATCTATCATTCATTATGTTAGATAACATACAAAATGAGGGAGTTCATGAATTTATAACATTGTCAGGCAATACAAAATGCCTAATATTGTAATTAAGTGTAAGCCCAGAAATGACAAATATAAATGTTCTAATTGTCTTTAATGACCTTCACTGGCATATGAATGATACCTAATATGCAATTCTTTTAATTAACGGAGCCTTCCTTCCCTTTCCATTACCTTCCTGGAAGAACATCTGGGGCAGGTAGTTATCAATGTCAAAAGTCGGGGGTTATCGACTTGCACCAAGACACAAGTGATATCTTTGCATCACGAATCTGAGTCTAGTGCTCACCCATGACTAACCTGTCACCTACGACCCATCCCTTCCTTTCTTTGTGGAAAGAATTAACAAGAAAGCGAGCTCTTGGTCTCTAAAGATATAGAATGTCAAATTCAAACCAAATAATATCCTTGGTCTAGAACTAGACAAAAAAATAGATTTAATACCGATTGATACAAATTAGTAAAAGTGAAAATGATTTAAACATAAGTTTTTAACCACAACTAGGAGAACATAAAAATAAATTTCAAGAAAAAGGCTTAGAAATTAAAATGTGCCTAGCCCTTAAAATACATTTACATGAAAATAGACAAAATAAATAGTCGTCAGAAGTTATTTTTCATTATTCTTGCATATATACCAAAGTCTTTAAAACTTTTCATGACTATAAAACAGGCAACTTCCTAAACATCCAATGGCTAGTTGTTACAAAGAACGAAATTTATCTGAAATACGTGAACTGGCTGTGTTAAAAATGGCTGTAACAGAAAGAATATTGAAACGGTGTGATATTATAAAGAGTTATGAAATGTTACATGAAGACTAGAAGATTTTAATACACTGAAAATTTTTTAGCAGCTAAGCCTATACAAATTTTCATTTCATGACATTACAGAAGTATTAAAAAAAGGTAGAAAAATTACTAATGTGCATTGATAGAAGAAAATAGTCTGTTTCACACAAGCATTGCATTGACGCATGCCACACAATGCTAATGCAAACTGCGTCGTTGCCTGCGCATACGAGTCACTTAACAGGCATCGTTGATTAACACTATCTTATGTGAAAACAACCCACGAGTGGTCTTTGCTAGTGCGTTGTTACCAACACATCACCTAGCACGCTTTGCGCGTTGAAAGCTAGAAAACACGCTTTATCTCGGGATTGCGTGGTAACGTCATGCTTGGCCTATGGGTACAACGCACATCACCAATAGCACTCATGTGCCGTTTCGCATAAGATAAGTGTTAATCTGCAACACGTGTTATGTGACGTGTGCACAGCCATCGATGCAGCTCACGTCATCAGCATTAGGTGAAACGCGTCATCAATGCAACGTTCATGTGACACAGGCCTAAGAGAGGTAGCCTCACAATCATTTGTTTATTTTACATCATCTTCCTTCACAATATCACACTTTCTCATTCTAAAATGAACATAATTTTTTCCATCCTGTAATAGTTTAAATATCAAAGTATGGAATTCTCCGTACATTTTCAAGTGTAAATTCGTTTTATGAACACTCTTTCTATTATTTCATTAATAAATAAATTAAAAATTACTAGTTGGAAATAATTACAGTCAAAAACAAACATTTTATTGAGTTTGGGAAAATGTAAACTTCTCATTATTTTTACAGTAGAAATACCATTTTCCTCCCTTCATCCAACATACGAGTACATTGTTGCATTGTCAAAGGCTACCACCAGTGGATTGCGGGGACTCCATGTCCCCGCTCCATTTTAAGTGTTGTTGCGACATTTGAAATTCACTACGCTTTGGTGTTAATTACACCTTTGATTTCTGAAGCCAATTTCTATTTGATCTTGTAATATTGATTATTGTGTGTCTAATATTGCATATTAAAGCATAATACAATCCTTATTGATTATATCTACCTAAACACATTATACTGTACTCATAGTTTCAAAGAAAAATTAATTTCCCCTTATTTGTACTTCCTGCAATTTTCCCACTATTTTCTCTAGGGTCCCAAGTGTAAAAGAGTGGTTTTACTGTATTTTATTTAAAAAAATTAATTTTTGTAAAATGGAAATTATTGGCAGTTTATTTTAAAAACCAATGAATACTCCTTCCTTTTCTAGGAACACAGCATCCGATATTTACTGACGTGGTGGTCACCAGGAATCGCTGGGATTCACACAATGAACAGAGTTAGATGAAGTCTACCCCAAGGTTCCAGTGTCAAGGCAGTATTCAAGTGAGTATGAACAGACCCCTCAATCCCCAGATCTCCCATTCCCTTGCAAGGCAAACACATAGGTGGGTGTTCAGCCCACAGAGAAAACGAGTCAGGAAGAAAATGGTGAAAAAGAAGATGGTGACTAATGAAATGGAGAGCAAGGAAATAGAAGGCAGAGAAAAGAACACCAGACCTCTGGATCCCTCGTCAGCGCATGAACACACCCACCTCAAATTGGGCCTTTAAATTGATTGGGGAATAAGTTGTGGAGAAAATTGGCTGAACGGTTTCGGGCCTAGCGTTCACCATGGTGAAAAGACATGGATGAGCTGGTCCGGCCCACTGATTTCTGCTCGTTCTGCACAGTACCAGACGTCACAAACCACATGAGTCGACGTTTAAAAAGCCAGGCTAGACGCTATCCGCCAAGTGACTTTTAAGCATAAAAGACGCCTAAAAGAATGGTGCAGGTTTCATTTTCATTGAAATCCTTGATTTTTCAAAAATTGCAAGTTCAATTCTTTTCGGCTGCTTGCTATAACTACAATACTGAATAAAGATTTCTTTCCCTTAATGAAATCTGTTCTTTAAAGACAGATCTTGAAATAAGGTAATGTACAATTTTTCCGAAAATGTGAGTGGTGAGTAGTTTGTCAACATTGCTACAGTAGAATATTGAAGATTGAGATATTTGTCTTAAATGAAATGTTCTAAAAAGTCAGATCTTTAAAGAAGAGCATATATATTTCTTGAAGAAAGGAAAGAAACGAAAAGAAAAAAAGAAAGGGAAAAAAGAGAGAAAAAACAACAACAACTTTTTACGTAATTTCTGCTGGAAGTTAATGCAGTTTATAAAAATAATCTCCAAAACAGCTCTCAAGATTTTTCCATGTACGATGCGTAAAAATGGCACAGGTCTCTTTTTTGTTTAACTTTGAAATTTCAAAAATGTCAATTTTAGAAATAATGCAAGCAAGTATGTACTCTTGTAGCACCAGTTTTAACAAAGAAGTCGATTACTTAATTATGTCTGGAAAGTGAAGATTCCATGGAGGTGGTATGCGTTATAGTTTTAGAGCTAGTCCACTCAAAATTGATATAGAAATATGCCTTTATAGCTCCATGTCGCAAGGGTGTCACAAATCGTGGGAAAATGTCAACATGGGTTCTTTAAAATCCTTGAATTCAAAGAGTCTGAAATATACCTGTCTCGAGGAATCAGCAACGACCTTATTTCCAAATTTAATATTCAATTCAGTTCAAAATAATATTTGTTCATGCCGACACAACTGACAAATTGCTGCTGCCAGTATCCACTCGCAGAACTCATTTAATTCTGCACAATTGAACTTTCACCTTTCTGACTAACTCAAGACTTCCTGCAATGACTCAACTTGTGAAAGAAGGTGTCAAATTCTTGCGGTATTTTTGATGACTCATTGTTGGTTTTATGTAATAAAGCTCTAAATTACCTCAATACTATAATTTCTGCATAATTTTTTTAATCTTTTTGTAATACAAATAAGTCCATAAATGGTTATATCCAGCAAACTTTATCATATATGAATGCTAATTCTTTTCCATTTCCAGGGGAGGAAAAAATTCTTTGAATGGTTCTTAAATAATAAAAAAGAATCAAAGGATTTCAACATGTATCAAAACTCTTACCTGATATCGATGACTTCGTCCCAATCTAATTGCTACTCTTCCATAATCAGACACTGGTCGTCTCTCTCCTCCACTCGACACAGGTCGCTTAACAGTTACAATATTATCTGGCACTAGAGGAAGCAGATACCACGATCCATCAGACTCGTCAAAGCGAACTCGCAGCAGAAGTTTGTTTTTCTCATCCGCAGGGATGAAATTGTCAATCACAAGATAGCGCACTTTCAAGTCCCTAAAACAAAAGCCAAGAAAACACTTAACATAAATGTTATATTTAGATTGCCACATTTTTCAGATTTTCCGGAAATGTTTAACTAGTCAGGAACAAAGGTGATTTACACTTATGTGGTTATTTTAGTGCACATCCTTGAAAGAACGAGAGGCTACTCATTTAATCTATATTTTCAAATTGAGATTCAATAACATTCCCAGAATCACTGAAAAATACTGGTAACAGGAGTAATAATTAAGAGTTAACAAGTAACCCTACAATATATCATATTGTGAAAGCTCTCAGCTGTCCGGGTGATGACGCATCAAGTATCGAGTCTCACTGGAGTGCCTTCAATTCGCACTCTATCCCTGAAAACCATGATATGATGGTCAAACCATCAATATCACTGCTCTCAACACAGCGTCCCTCAGTCGGCTGAGAGCTTTCACATGACTGCCCGTGGACACTTACGATTGCAATATATGATTTTATCAATGTACTGTATATTTCGAAGTATTAAATAAAATGTGGGGACATTCCAGGGATGGGTTCAACACCATTCAATCTTGAACAGTTCACAAGGTCCCAAGTGTCGTTCTACAGGATGGATTTTACCTCGTATACTACTGCTTCATGCCACTCAGCTGCAAGATAGTCTTTCAGAGCTTCTTGATCTGGTACCTCTGAGAGAAAAATCTATTCTGACCTGTTGAGTTCATCAAAAAGGTTGAAAAGAATATTAAATATTGTTTCATTGGTCTTTCCCTCGAACCAATCCATACAATTTTGGCCAACCAGGCCTGTACCATTCATGTCCCAGTCTTCTTCGGAGGATTGGAGTCATCTTTGAACCCCAGAAAACCTTAATCACATGTTGTACATTGAGGATAGGTGATGTTTCTGCCACAAGCTTTTAATGCTACAGAGGGAATTCTAACTCTGAATTGTCCAGGTATTGAACCCTCGTGCTCAGCTTCGGTCTCTATCAGCTTGGACGACTATCTTTGTAGCGGCGTTCATCTTCTGAGAACTTGACAACATTAGCATTTCATGCTTCTCCAAAGACCACACACGGCACACTTTTCACTCCTTGGCATACCTCCAAAACATGTCTTCCTGCCTTCCAGCTTCCTCTTTTCAAGGCTTCTGCCCATATAGATCACCCGACAGGCACCTGTTTGTTGATTGCATTTGATTGTCTTGTCCTTGTTTTCGACAAGGGCCGCGCAGGGCCAGATTTACCTACAAGGAAAACAAGCAGTTTGCTTCGGGCCCCCCATTCATGAGGGGCCCATGCTTCAGAAACATGAACAAGTTAGCAGCAAACATTGTCAACACTGCATTTTCACTGGCTTCATTCATGAAGCTTGGACACATGCAGCCTTTATAACCTTTATAACTCATTTCTGACGTTTTACATGAGGGCTTTGTTTTTGCATTAAGAGGACCCTGAATCCATAATCAGATTTTTAGCTCACTGATAACAGATTCTACCTCATATTCAGAACAGTGCGTTCGTTTAGCATGTCTTCCTGTCACTGTCATTTATATGCACAGTGAATCACACTTCAGCCGCACTAGGCACAACCTCACATCGCCGTTGATGTTTTGGGGATGTCTGGCAATTTCCATTGCCTCTTTAGTTCGAGCCACCATCGGTCCCCTCTGGCAAGCACCCTCATTTTGCCTGCATGCAGGCCAGCCCGGCTGCCCTCATAATTGTTAATTGTAATGTACATTTCCCTTCGATTATGTTGTAAATTTCCTGCAAGTATTATTCAGTACATACAGCTGTAAGTTTGGACACTGGAGACTAGGGAGTAAATCTAAACTCTGGGCACCATATTTACTTTGATACACTCTGGATTATTTCATTATTTTTTTAAAATTTTTTATTAATTTATTTATAATTAACGGACAATTTGTCCATAATTTACTACAAAATAAAATTCTGGAGTAACAGTAATTTACAAATATAAAACAACACCTCACAAACGTACAATATAACAAAATAATATATCTGAAACTATACAATATAATAATTAAAATCATCTTACTGCACACAACTCATCGTTCATACTTCCATAGTTTTAACGTCATCAGTTTCTAAACTTTGTAAAATCTATATTTAAAGTGATATCAACTTTTGTAAAATCTATATTTAAAGTGAAATGAGGCCCTATTTCATTCACCGCTCTTCACAATCTATTTTAAGGTGAATTTGCAGTATTTATTTATAAATAATCTGACAGACTTTCGTTCAGTATATAAGTACAGAATAGTAAAGTACCAAAATGAAGAAAAATGACTAGTGAATATCACGATAACAATACAAATAACATATTCACTTATACGGCAAAACACAAATCGGTAAAAAAAGGTTCAGCCGGACTCCAAATATCGCATCTAAACTCATTGACCCTCGTACACTGGTGATTGGGTTATTTTCGGTGTATTTGTGTAGGTCGCCACCCAGAAAGTATCTTTATTGAGCAATTGCAGGAACTCTAAAATTAAATTTCTCCAGTAACAGTGGGCAATCAATTACACCGTTAACTAACAAGATATTAATGAAATTATGAAGAGACAAAATAGAGGGTCCGTTTAGGGTAGACGACATAAAACCATAATCATGATGAATGTAAGGGTCGTGAATGCCTAAACTTGTTGCAGCATATCTGAAGAACTTGTGCTGGACAGATTCAACTTTAATTAACACAAACAATTCCACTATAAATTTTAGACATTCAGATGTAATTTATTATAGTATTTTGTGATTACAATGTAGTTGTTGATGAGGTGACGTTTTGGCTACACCTAATTGCCATCGTCAGACCTGGTTTGCAATTGTACATTTAAAAAATTATAGTTGTATAATTTTTTAATACATTTTAATATAAATATATGTTGACAGAAGCTTTTAATTTTTTTTAAATAGAGTTAGAATAATTAAAACTATACTAAAATATTTACATTATATACAATATTAAAAGGCTATAACAGAGTGAGCGTGCGTACTTCTGCTGCTCCTTCATTTCTGTTAATCATCTGATTCGAACACTGGAGACTATTACAAGACAAGCATGTAATGGAATATTTCAACGGCCTAGGAAGGAGGGGAGAGGAAATGATGAGGAAGAAAGAAATAATTTTAATTTTGATTGTTAAAATGGAAAAGCAAGTCATCTTTAATTCCAGTGAAGGTGTTGGATTCAACCATTGTATTTAAGGTTGTATTCAGTTTTATATGTAATGTCTCCAACACTATTCTTGTGTCTTTCTATGGTTCTTGGTCCAGAATTTTAACTTGTCCGAAATACATTTTATGTCCTTTGTCAATTTGATGTTTCGAGGCCGAGTTTAGGTTTTCAAAAGGTTCTTTAATGTTTCTTTGATGTTCAGATATTCTTTGCTTAAGTTTTCTTAGGGTCTGGCCAATATAAGCTTTGCGGCATTGGGTACAATTAATTTTATAAACGATATCTTGTTTTTCCATTTTCTCTTCTTTCTCACTTGACACTGTTTCTGTTTCCCTCATTGCCGTACCAATTGATTATGATATTTGACAAGAAAAATTAGAAAATCTGAAAGAACCTTTAAAACTTCCTAACTCTGAAATTCTTATTGCAATAAGAATTATTCTCAACAACATGCATTTTAAATTTAACTCAAATTGCTTTCAACAAATAGAAGGTACACCCATTGGAGGTCCTATTCAGTAGTTTATTTTCAGACATTGCAATGAGAAAACTGGAAAATGGAGTCCTGTCAAAAACCGACCATTTGCTTTATCGGCGCTATGTTAATGATCCCCAAAGCCAAAACAAACTAATGGGTACAATGCTCCACTGTGGAGAATTTGGAGAATTTTTAACACAACCAAAATAAACTTTTACACTTCCTCAAGAAATGTAACCATTAACAAAATTAAGAGTATCGTACTGCCCTATTTCAACTGATTATGAATGTGCTACCAGACTGTTCCAACTGTAATTTTATAGACTATGTACTATGTATTGGGCAATTGCCTGTTTTATGTTGAAATAAATAATTAAATAAATAATTCATTTCATGAATAAATGCTAACAAGGAAAACAAATGGTTATTAAATTCAATAAAATTGTCAATCCAACCCAGATGTAATACAACATTTAATTGTTAATTATTGTTTTATATGTTCCAGCTTGCTCTCAGAGTATACTTTCAAAAACTATTTGTAACTAACACATTTTTGGATAAATGATGCATCTTTCTGTGTTTTGTGGCCCAATCCATTTTTCTGTGGTCACTCCTTTAAACAAGTTCACACCGAGTGATGAGTAACAAACAAGGTCAATTTTTCAATTAAAAATTACTTACTTGAGTAATTCGTTTTGGGCTGATTCAAGGTCCCGCCTGTCTGCATTGAATTCTTCAGTTACATCATGAATTTCTTGCTTGATGCTCTGAAGTCTTGCAAAAAGTTTCTTTAATTTTTTAGTTTTATAATCAACCTCTTGTTGCAAAGTGGTGTATGTATCTCGAATTTCAAGAGCTGATTCCTCTTGAAGTTCCAATTTTTGGCGCATTTCAACTTCTCGTTTCTGGAAGCATCAAGTTATACTGGAGTCAACAACAACAAAGAAGCCATGCAATAATTTTATTGCATCAATGCGATAAAATAATTATTAAGTAAAAAGTATCTAATTATTGCAACATGTAATAACAAAACAGTTGAAACAAGTATGACAAATTTGTTGTCTCTTCCCTGCGATCATGTTAACCAATTAGTTCCCAATGCATTGATTGACAGGCTTCAGGAATTGTTACATTTAATTATTAAAGTGAAATTTACAAAAGACATTTGTGTTATGGTAAAAGAAAAGAATGACAGAATGGTTGTCCCGAGATGTGCAAATGCAAGTCCTAGTGACAAATTATCTACTGAATTAGGAAAATGTCGATAATAAGTTTGAAATTAGAACAAAACAAAAGAGAAATCTGAGAATTAAATAGGTGGTGTAAATGTAGAACATGATACACATGAAGCAATAGAAATAATTAAAAAGCAAAACTTCAAACACACTGGTATTGATGAGATTGAAGATGTTTACATACAAGAAAAAGTTCAAAAGGACTTTTTTAATTACCCAGAAATTGAGGAAATTATGAAAATAGGGAAAAATTATATGAAATGGCAAAGATACAAGGTCTTTGAAGATTGTAATGTAAACTAGTGTTATAAATGAAATGGTTATCGGCACAGTGGGAAATATTGTCAAAGCAATGCCACATGTAAATACTGCTTGGAAAACATGAAAGCAAAGATTGTAGTCAGCCTAAATTGTATAAATTGCATTAGGTTCAATGACAAATTTAAAACTGTAAGCTCGACAAACCATTGTTTGTTTGACGAAGAATTGTGTGAAACATACATGTTTTATAAAACATTAAAACAGAATATTGTCTATCATATCTCAATTACAATCTTACATTTTAAATGTGTTACACGCACGCACGCACGCACACACACGCAGATAGATAGATCTAATTTTATACATATAATACACATAATAATGCAATAAAAATATACATAATAATACACACTTATAACTTTGATAAAACAGAGATTAAAAAGTATTAATATCCAGAATCCGGGTAATAACTCCAAGTTGAGTGAGTTTTCATCTGATGAAGGACATAAATACATTTGTTTGCCCTTTATCCTTCAGATTCAAAAAAAGTTTGAAAGAAGAGTTCAAATTCAAGTTTGATATTAGGTTACTAAATAGAATGTGCAATAAGAAGCTTATAGATGTTAATTTAAAAGACCGGAGAGATAAACGTGATCTTCAAGACATTATTTATTACATCAATTGTCAACAATGTTCAATGAATTTTCAAATTGAAGTATTGGATTTAGAACCGAATTATTTTCCTAGGTAAGTTCTGGAAACACTTCACATAAAAACATCAAATTGTTAAAATACACACATGGAATCAAATACTTTCTCCTCTACTCTTTATTATGGAACTTTTTAGGTTAATAATTAATTATTTCTATGTTGCTTGCCACATTTATATTTTTTCTGCTCTCATAATTAAATTTCTTCTGCTGCATTTGGGAACTCATGATTACTGTGTCCATTTATAATTATTTTTTCATGTAACAGTATGTTGAATCTTACAAATTACTTCGCATTCGGGGATGTTAACATAGACATTCTCAAACACTATATTAACACTGAAGAATATCTCAATTATATGCCTGAATTCAGCAAACACCTACACAAGTAACTGACAATTCCTTATCATGTACTGACCGATATTTGGTAAGATGAATGATTCAAGTATTAAAGCAAGATCTGCTGTGTTTGACTGATCATTACACATCAATAATTAATGTCAAATCAGTAAATAAGTTAAATAAATCTCATAATACAACAAAAGATAGTAGTAGAGTAGTTAACTATGCAGAATTGTTAGACATAAGTAATGTGAATATGAATTTCATTCACAAGGGAGAATGTATAGAATCTTTGCATAATTAAGTAATAACTTCCTTCTTAGGATAAAACGATGCACTTGAAAATTCTAAGAAAATCATTAGAAGGAAAAGTAGAAACAAACCTAGAAAAAAGCTGGATAACACAAGGTTGAATCAGGTCTACATAAAACTAAAAATTACTTATTTAAGAAAATGAGAGCAATCCATTACATAGTGAAATTAGAGATAAATACAAAACGTACAATAACATGTTCGAATGTATGTTAAAAAGGCTAAAGAAAAATATTTCAATGATTTGTTACTGACATTCAGTGGAATTAAAAAAGGGAATTTATAAATATCAGTTTGAAGAAAAATTGAACAGAAAGAAAATCTATTAAATATTCTCTGAACAAACTAAAACTTATAATAACAATGAAACTGAAATTGCTAATTATTTGCATAATTTTTTTGTAGACATAGACAAAAACAGCAGGTAAAACTGAAATTGATACTCTCATTAATTCTCAATACAAGAGTGATGTAATTGTAGATTCTTTATTTCTATTTCCTTCTAATAAATATGCAATTGAAAAGATTATAGACCCTATAAACACTTTCCTGCAAGAGTAATGAAATGTATTGCAAAATAGATATCGAAACCACTAACTTACATGTTTAACTTAATTATGAAAACAGGAATCATTTAAAAAAAGCCACAATAATATCTGTGCATAAAAGTGGGGATGAGGATAATGCTTCAAATTATAGACCGATCTCATTTATCTCAAATGTTATGATACTTTTCGAGAAAATTTGAAGGGAAAAGTACAACAGATGCTATTGTTCATATTACAACTGAAATTAGTAAATTAATAGATAAAAATATCTTGTATATTTCTATTTTCTTTACAAAAGCTTTGACACAATAAATCATGAAATCTTATTAAAAAAGCTGTCATCTTATGGGTTCAGAGGAATTATTTACAAATTAATCAAAAGCTATTTATCAAATGGAATGCAATAAGTGAGAATTAAAGGTTAGAATAGTGAGTTGACATGTGTTCAAATGTGGGGTGTCTCAAGGTACAATTGTGGAGTTTATGATTGGACATTAGAATTGCTACATAACATACAAAAAAAGGTTACCAAAATTATTTATTACACTCAACCATGTCTTTATATATGCAAAATAATATGATGTAACATTATTTTAATGAAAAATTGTTATTATATAATTATGTGGGTTCAAGACCAATACTTATGTATCAGGAACACCAAAAGAATAACTATGGTCTTACCCTGAGTCAACAAGGAATTAAATCTGACGAGACATAATGTAATGGGAATTAAAGTGTTTAATGAGTTATCCCATATATTTAAAATATCAAATGTAAAAAAGTTAAAAAATAACGGAATACTGAGAACGTTTTTGATAAATTTGGATGGTGGAAATAATAAGGTGGATTTATTTTTTCTGAAGACGGTATCTTTTCTTATCATTAATAGTTTTTTGTTTTCATTTTACTTATCTTTTTTTTTTAATTTATTTTTTACGTATATAATGAGTGTGAAAAGTATTTCATGAAATGATTGAATTTATTATATAATGAAGGATTTTTCAGATCCATGCATTGGCACTACCTCCTGTAGAATTTTCTGTTTATACAGTTGTATTATTACACCTGAAATAAAAATTGAATTAAATGAGTGCATTTCTAATTGCTGATGATGTTGCCATATTTGAAAGCAATGTTTCATTTACACGACAGCATGTCAGATGTGGATTCTTCAACTGTTGTTTCAAGATTGCAAGAGAAAATATTATTTAGAAACATTTTCCCTCATGTAATTTTTTCAGACAAAAATAATGATTTCAATAGCCAATAAAATCATAGTTTTAAATAATAATAATAATAATAATTTGCTTTTGAGGTTAGCATCAATAAAGTGTGAGCTAGAAAATGTCACTATTTTCCTATGGACACGCAATATAACAGTGTCAGCTATCTTACACATCCAACTAAGAAACGCTTCTTATTACCTGATTTCCATGTTTTTATGTAATTTTGTTTCAAATAAAAGAAAGTAAATGCCTTAATGTTATTTTAGGAAATTTAATACTATCCCATGATGTAAATGTAAACAAATCATAATGTTAAGGTAAAGGACATTCCAAGCAGGTGGAATGTTTACATATTCCAACTCCTGAAGATTCTGGAGTTGAAAATGATGGAGGGGATGTGAGGAACTGTACAGTCTTTGTACAGTTTACCTTGATCCACTGAACAAATACTGGGATGGTTCCTTTTGCTTCTGGCCTACAAATGTAACTTCACTGTGCACAGTTTTTTGAGTTTTTATTTTGATAGATGACACAGTGAGGGTTAGTTGTTTCATCAGCAGAAACTATAAATCAAATCTGTTCTTTCGCCAATGCAATTAGTTTTCTATTAGAGAGAAGTGAACATTTCCAGTTTTCAAAGGTTGTAAATAATGTTCATTGGTAACATTACAAATAATTTTATGTACAATAAAAGTTTTCTAGTCAATATATAGCGAAACCCAGGAATAGGAATGCCAGAGCACAAAAAAACTGTGCCAATTGTACTTCTACCCCTATGCAGTTTTTAGTGTGTTTGACAATAAATAAATAAATGAATACAAATGTAACATATTACAAACACAAAAATGTTGATAAAAAATAATTACTGTAATATCAAAGTTCCAAAAACAAATTGAAACTCACCTTCCTTTCAGCAATTTCTTGCTTCTGTTGCTCCAAGGCTCTTTGCTGTTCATTTGTGTGATCAATAATATTTTTACCACCACACAAAAGTTTACTTTCCATTGCTCTAATTTTCATTTCTAATTTTTCAGAGGCATACTTTTCCCTGGCTAAAAGTTCCTTCTTCTCTTCCAGCTCTTTCATTAGTCGTAATTTTTCCTGCAATATTTAGTAAAGGTACGATTCAGAAGGATGCCAAGTATGCATTGATAAAAACATCCAGCATTTTATACTGCCTAATATCTTTTAAAACTTTTATATAACCAAACATTACAAACAATTTATAACATTTAAGAGAACATTGATGAGATGATTTTATGAACAAGTGTTTACATCCAACAATGTTTATCCTCTCAGTGAATCACAAATTCATATACAATATATCTTACAGAACAACTGCATAAATATTTCATTGTATGACAATCTTATCATTTCTTATTTTATACAACAGCTTACTATGATAAAAGCTATGTCTACCTCAGTGTCAGTAGAGTCTTTGTCACCACATTCACAATCATCTTTATCTTCATTTCCCTCACGTTTCGTGACTGGGACTGCAAGCAGCAGTTCTCGCTGCCGAGCTCTTTCAGCAAGAAGACCCTACAGAACCAAATTCAAAACTGAATGAGATAAAATAGTAAACAAAGGAATATTTTATGGAATGAACTGGAGGTTCAAATGAGCAACTTGAGCAAAAAGTAGATTTTAACTGAAAAAAAGGAAAGAAATAAAATGCCGAACAAAAGCTTTTATACGATTATCCACAGATGCATTATACAAATGTGCTCTGTGAATTAGTTAAACAATTTCCACATCATAAATTACAAACAAAACTGGATTGAGGGCAAAAAAGATCCATGCCATGGCTAATTGGAACAAAAATTGCATGCCATAATGCACACCCAGATACAAATATCAACTAAACGAAGGGTGGAATAGTGAAAGAGAGAGGAAAAGGGTCAACAAAACGAAACTTAGAAATTTCATTATAGAAAATAGAAATTTTGTTTCTTGAAATAGGTACACTGGATTACATGTTTGATACTAAACAATCAAATTATCAATGATTCCCAGATAACTTTGTGTTTAATTGTAACAGAAATTCAGTGCCTTTATTTCTTCTCTGTTTGAACTGTAAACTGCAGTTCAGCCAATGCAGGGACATGACAAACATGAGCAAGCTGGGACAAAACAAAAGAAATGCCATTTGATCAGTTTATGTACTTTTCATTCATATCTGAGCGTAAATTTGGCTTTGTTGAAGTTTGAAACTTGGGAGATAATATAATGGATTGTGGTACCGATATTCAATTTTTAATTTAATTCTTACGTAATACTTATTTTTACTGCATATTACTAGACAAACTTGCTTAAACCTTCTTTTATAGTCTTAGAACATTTCTTTTGTAGATAAGTACTTACATAGCTTATTATTCATAGTTAATAATAATGTTGCATTTACGCAACGTTGGATTAGTGAGTATATGGTCCGAAAATGATAGAACAAACGCAATTGGAATGTAATTGTCGAGCAACTACTGTTAATACGTGTAACTACTGTTTCGTATTTCTGTCCCTGATACAATTATCTCATCTTGGAGTAGTGTCTTATCATGCATTGTTGCATCATTACATAAACAATGCTTCAAGAGTAATTACTTATCTTCTACAAAAATTCTGCTTATTGCAGGAATGATAGACGAAAATAAAGGCTTCTATCAACTGCTGTATTTATTTCAGTATTGGAGGAAGATGCTGACATTATTATTGAATATGATTGACATGTGAACATTCCTCATAATGTTATCAAAATGACAGATAAGGAAAATGTAATGATCATCTGGAGGCAAAGGAAGTACAAGAAAAATTGTTTGCGCAATTGTCACCTCATAGAAAATATATATTTCGAATGAAGCAAAGATGTCACAATTATAATTCCTATCCTAACAAGTACGTTATAATGATTCTACAGATACTGACAGAGGTGGCTCAGAGCATCACTGCAGTACCTCTGACCATTAGGTTCTAGGGTTCGAATCCTGACAAAGACAGGATTTTCCACACTAACTACATAGCTAGATTGAGTTAAGCAACTGTCTGGAGAAAAATTTGTGCGGCCCGTTGCTCTCACTGGTGATTTTCCCTATTTTCTCCGATCAATACCAGGCAAATGCAGGAGCAGTGCCCAAAAAAATTGGCCATGGACTGCAATCATTCCTTCCTCATCCTTGCCCAACAAGGAAAGAGCATGTGTGGTCTATGGCCAATTGATTAGGATATTGCTCCAGCATTCACCTAGTATTGACTGGAGAAACCATGGAAAACAGTGCAGTCGCATGATATTATTCTCTCCCAAACCAGCTGAATTCGACCCAATAAATATGTAGCTAGTGTCAAAAATATGCTGCCTGAACTCAAAACTCTATAGTGCACCCAAGCGTTTGATTGCAGTACAACGCTTATGAAGAACAGCGTTGCCACTTCTCAGCCAGCACTTACATGCAACACTCACCGTGCTGGATACTCTGATTGGCATGAAATTTTACCAGCTTGTTCAGCATCTTTCAAAATCCATAAATATTGGCTATGAAGCATTGCAAGCAAAGGTTTTGTGACAATTCATGACCGGCTGCCTGTCAAAGCCAGGAAATCGCCCTGCAAAGCAGCTAACTGCCTGTCGTCTGGGTATCAGTTGCCTCGGAGGATATCAAGCAGGATGTTAAAAACAGGTACAGTAAAACCCCGTTTTTACGTGCCCGTATTTTACGCTTTCCTGCCTTTTACGCCGTTTTTCGTTGGTCCCGTTAAAAAGCCTATATTTACATGCATTCTTTTCCCGCAATTTACAACTCAATATTAAAGAGCTTCCCGTCTTTTACGCCGATTTTTTTTTGTCAAAACTGATGTTTGAATCAATTTGGAAGTCGTCGCATGTAACCCGTTTTTTAAGGTGGTGTTAGCCATTTCCTGTTATACGGCATGCTTTATAGACGGAAGTCAGTGATAGTCTCTCGTCTCGTAGTCAGCTTGTGGTGTTCGGTGTGTTTGTGTGAAAGGTAGTTGTTGAAGATACGTGTTTTTTTTTGTGTGCGTGTACATAGTTCACGTGTACACAGTTGTTGAAGATACGTGTTTTTTGAAGGTAGTGGAGGCGATAAAATATGGAGAAGAAAGACAGGAAATGCATTTCTTTGAAAGAGAAGATAGAGATTTTGCGTCGTGTTGATGCGCATGTGGGAACACGTGTTCAGTTAGCGAAGGAGCTTCAACTCTCGGTTTCCACGTTGAAAACTATTATTAGAAACAGATGCATTCCAAGCATTGTATAGTGTTGAGGGGCAGGTTGAAGAAATACAATTACAGAAAAAAAAGAAACAAATGACAATTTTAATTTTTTTAAATAGTAACTTTGTGTATTTAAAGTATAATTTGTAAATGTATTAAAAGTGTGATATGTGTTATTGAATAATAATTATGTAAACAAGTCCTTGGAGTAAAACATGTAAGTACTCGCTTAGACTATTGTTTTTTTAACTTTCCTGCAATTTACACTTTCCTGCATTTTACACTTTTTTCCTTCAGTCCCCTGAAAAGTGTAAAAAAGGGGTTTTACTGTATTTACCTGGCAGGTTCGGAATAAGAAGAAGGTTGAACACATGCATAAATAATCCAAATACAATTATTGCAAAGATATGAGTCCTTGAAAATGATATCTTGATGTGGGACAAATAAATAAATACACTTCACTTTTGCTTAGAAACAAATTTTCACAAGAATGGGATCTAAAAAAAGTGTCAAAACATAAGTGCAACAATGTCATCAAGTGCACTGAATGCAAGTTTATTTTGCAGTTTTCTTAAAAATAGCATTGGTTCCTTACAAATGCCTTTGGTAAAATTATTAAAAATGTGTTTTACTGTGCCCTTGAAACTAAAGGAGACCAACAGATATGACATTTCCCATCAGTCGTGAAAGAAAGAACACTCTAGAAATCTGACACAGGTTGATAAGATGTTTCTGGAGATGCTGATGCAACTTTGCTTGCTGCAGGAAGTGCAGCACACTTCCTGCAGCAACTTCCAAACTTTAATAGTATGTGGGTTTTGCATGGTGTTATACCAGCTGGCGAAATGAGAACGTTTGATGCACTAGCTTTCAACACCCATGGCCTGCGAAAAGGGAGCTGTCTTCCCATGGACACCTGACAACGACATCTCAGGCTAGTGCCAGTCATCTGTAAGTGTGAAGATCACAGAGGACTAAGTTATTTTTCCTACTTTTGCATTAATAAGCAAGACAGGATTTTCGTAGGGGGTTTCAACCTTTCTTCAGATCTTGCATACTACCTACAAGCCTGGAAAAAATTCGCATACCACTTGAACGAAAATCACTTAACATTTTAAATAGATAGTTTAATATTAAAAATTAATGATTTTTATTAAAAAATCTTTATTGAATTATTATTTGTAAAAGAAAAAACCTTTAAATGAGAATTAAAACTGAAATATCAATAGCAAAACAGTCCAACTCCACGTGAAACATTGTTTATCCATCAAACACAAATGAGACATGAACTGTTGTTTCGCAAACGTCGACATCGATTTCGAGTCGAGATCAATGTTACTAATTTTGAGTCTTGAGGCATTTTACACATCCGATTTATTCATTAAAAAAAAGTAAAATAAAGGGAAAATGCCCATTCACAAAGGTGAAACGATATGAATGGAATCATATGCTGCAAGGCTTTATACAGACAACATTCTTTTGCATAATATTCTAATACACAATATTCTTCTTGAACATCCAGCTAAAAATTCATCACATATTTTTATTTGAAAGCATGTTATAAGACAATTACTGGTTGAATGACTTTGACTTTAATATTGTTAACTGTAAAATTTCTAATTCATTTTTTATATTTTTTTATGTATTCCATCATTTATAATACGTGAAATTCAAAAATAAATACTCTATTTTTCCTTCCACGTTGAGAATTGAGAATCGCTGAGAAGTATCCAAGACCACTGAACAACATAAAATGTTCATTCCGAGTGCACTATAATTGTAAAAGTACTATGTAGTAGTATTTTTTATTACCACTTAACTTAAGAAACTAAAATTAATACTGAAATGTGGTTGATCTCATATTAAAATTCGTCCTTCTGGAGTCATTTCATCCACTGGATGTTCGTGCTTTTCTTCAATAATAAAAAAGTTTCACACATGGTGAACATTTAAGGACTTCAAAATGTAGAAGTAAACATTTGGCTATTATTTATAATTCATTTCTTCAAATTTAAATCATCAAACTCCATTACCAAATAACCATCACATTCATTACTCTGTAAGGCTCCGTACTGCAATCAAATATTTAGATGCACAATAGGATCTTACAATCAGTAAGTAGCAGTAAGTAGTATCGGTGGCGGGGGCGGTGGCGGTGCAGTAGCAGTAGCAGCAGCAGCAGCATTGTCTCGTACCAATTGAAAGTTAAAGAGGGAGGTCAACAACAAATCTTTAAGTTCTGAAGCTCTCATCTTTAAGTAAGGAGTTACGGTTTCATCACAACTTATTATTAGAATCTATTTTTACCATAAGTAATAGTTTCGTCTTTCATCACTTATCAAATATTAATAAAATGATTGGACATAATCGCAATGCCTAATCACTGCGCAGAAACGCTGGCGTTCTCTTTCTGTCATATAAATTCAATTATGTTGGAATTTGTTCTGGGGCCTGCCGTTTACCACCATGACGCCCATTGGTGTTCTTCGGGTATCAGAATGGCATTGGGTCGCGACTGTTGATGGAAATAGGCAAGACTTTAATTACTGCCTGGTTAAAGAAGCAAAATTGTTCTTTGTGGAAGCACACCTGTACATACTCAAACACATATACATACTCAAACACATATACATACTCAAACACATATACATACTCATACTCATTTCAATATATGAATATGCATTTGCAGGGTTGCCAGCACACTTGCACACACAAGGTACAAAAACATATAATAGGGCATGCACCTAGGATTTGCAGGCATATAATACCCTGATTCAATACACAAAGTTCTTATTAAATGTTTCATTGATTTGAAACTTCTACACAAGCTAAAAAAATATTTTTATTTTTTTCTTTGGGGGAGGGGGGGGGGAGTTGTTTGTTTAGCTATAACTTGTGAATCAACTCAGCAAATTTATCAAAATGTTTGCAGTGAATAGCCATTCCTGAAAATGGTCCCATTCTATAAATTAGGATTCATTACTACTTGACCTTAAATCACATATAATGATGTGGATAATATGTTCACAGAGTAGATCAAAGTATTATAGAACTGAAAATATTGCATAGACAAACGAGTCTTTTGAAAATTACTGAGCCTGTAAACCTCAGATCTAATAAGTCTCATAGTTTTGTTAGGCTGATGTCAGATTTTTTATAAATTGGAAAGACAAGACTGTCATATCTTCATGTACATACATAGTAACATCAGTCCAATATGTAGTCAAACAAACAAAAGTCCTCAAACTAGTAAATTAAAGTAAAAATTACATGATTTTATTATGATTATTAAAATTCATTTCCATATAAATCACCAATCAATGAATATTAAACATTCTTCATTGACAGCTGAGTGTCCCTTGCTTCTATAAGTTTGACCTTTTCTTCTAAGGTTAGAGTTTTATGGTTTTTTCCAATGATTGTTAAACTGGTGATGGCACTCACTGCCTAGTGGCTGCAATTGGACTGTTTGCTGACACTTTCAACACACAATGCGTCACAGCCCAGAGTACTAGGGACTTTCTCATACCTTCATATAGTCTTAAGCAATGAGTCTCTGGGTGAAGGGGTTATGTAATGAATGCTTCTTGAATGTGTGTTGTTTCCTAGGTACTCAAGGGTAACAGAGTGAAGAGGAGTACAGTCAGAGAATATTCAGAGCATTTTCAGTCTATCTACAATCCACGAAACAGAAGATCATGTTCTACTGCGATACGTTATCTTTGTGCTTCATCAATCAACAATGCTTCAAAGAAGAACTGGTTTCAGACACATGCTATGAAGACAGAAGATTTATTGCCAGTGTCATACTTAAGGAAGTGTGTGACAAACAGAAATCTTGCCAAGGATGGGACAGTTCAGGAAAGCCTGCAGTTTTCAGGTTTATAATGTGGATCCATTTACTCTCAAATCTAAACTATCATATACTAAGTTAGAGCCATGGCATGAAATTACCTTTCGAAAACAAGAACTAAGCAGAATGTCATCGGGTTCCCTGGTTCCCAAATCTAAAACTTTCATGCCCTTTAGCAAACCTAAGTATGACAATATCAGAAGCTTGTTTCCAAACATTCCTCCACTTTACCATGAGTCCTTCAATCAGATACCATATGATGTGTATGTCCAAGAAATGGAGAGTTAAAAACACAACACATATTGAAATAGGCACTAAATATGACAAAAACAAGCAAGTCTTATTAACAGCATTATGAGGGAAATAAACAATATAATGGAAAGTACTGTTTTAATTACGTAAATATACCTTGAAATGTATAATTCAATCTTTTTGGGGCAAGATAATGGTAAGTGCCATTGCCAATACGGCAGCATCAATATAATTAAATATTCATATGTAGAACATCTGACAATATTTTCACCTCCTACTTTGGTCAAAAGAAATTGAAAATGACATTGTTTACAGAATAGACGGTTTGTGGTTCAATTATTAGAATATATAATTCATAGACAACAATGAACTTTGTTTTTCAGATTTCCCAAATTCCTGTTGGTGGCGCTTACCAGTGTCTTGCCCAAGGGGCAGAACTAACTTATAGTTTCCAATGTATAGAAGTATCATCACAGAATATGGTCAGAAGTCAAGGATGTGTACAAACAAAATTAGAACAGAAATCGTACCTTGAGCCGTGCTATTTCCATTTGATATTCTCTTAGAAGAGCATCCTTTGGATCTTCATTTACCCGAGGTTTATTCTTGATGTTCTTTGCTCGGTTTGCATATCGAAGTGTAGTAAGTGTTTCATCATAGTTATAACTTGCTGGCCCAATATTAGCTACCATTATTGTTTTTGAGTTGCCTCCTAAAGAATCTACAACCAAAATCGAAAATTTGACGCATGTAAATTTATTATCACTTTCATGTAAGAGATGCAACACAAACCAGAATTCTTTGATTACTTGGAGGACTGAATATCACACAACTAATTTATAATACATGCACTTTACAAGTCCATTACATGCACTTTTCATGCACATTTTCATACAATGCGTGTAACTGTCAAAATATTTATCATCGCATTTCATTATTTTTTCATTATAGTTTCTTTACTTTTTCTGTCTGCCTGAAAGCATACCTTGCAATATTCTGGTTAATTTGGAGTCACGGTATGGAATATGGGGGTTCTTCCCGTCCACCAAAGCAGATATAACATTTCCTAATGCAGATAATGACAAATTAATTTTTGAAGCTTCCTTCAATCTTTCACCCTGAGAAACAAAGACACAAACATCAACTTACCCTCAAGAACATGTTAAAAATAAACAACAGTACAGAGAAAGTACATACAGTTGCTCCAGTTTTTGACTGTCTCTCACTTCCAGCTAAATCAATTAGGTTTAACTTCCCCACACGAATAATTTTTTTGAAGGAATCTGTATCACTCATTTCAATGGTTATCATGAATATTGCATGAGAACGAGAGCTATGGTCATTCATGTTAGTGGCACTGAAACAACATCTCTTATTAAATTTTAACATTTCCAAAAAGATTCACAAACAAATAATATTTCATAATACTTACCCAATACTTCTATTTTGATTACCCACATACATGACATGTTCAATTTCTTTAGCACTTTTGCAAACAAATGAGGACAAGTCTTTGACATATACTCCAATGCCTGCCGCTTCTCTGAGTTCATACGTTTTTCGGCGATCTTTGCTTAGCAAGTCTCTGAATAACAGAAATTAACATATAAAATTACCATACAAAATCTTTTAGTCAGAAAACTATATGTGAATTATAAAGAAAATGACTGCCTCTATTGTCAGCAGTTATTTGAAGTATATGATGCAATTAACTATGTCAAAGGAAAGAGATCAAAATGAAATTACAGCAGTGAAACAAGGTAGGTCTAGTTTGAGCAAATATATAACTCAGTACACCATGTTCAACATCTGTGAATGCTTGCAAATCATGAACAATCTGTTAATTAAATTCTGAACTCTCTTGCTCACCGTCTGTCTGTCCGTGGTCAACACTAGCACCAAAACTGTTCAGCCGATTTCCTACCAAATAGTTATTCCTTGATCAATCTGAACGAATTTGAGACTTTGGGAGTTTCAAATGAATATTTTGATTTTTAAAGATACTTTATATTAAGCTTCAAAAATATTTTAAAAATTTTCTCAAAAATAAAAACAACATTTTTTATCAAACTTCATCCTCCGATAGCATAAAGGGCACTTAAGAGAATGGTGTAAATCACATGTTCATTGAAATCCCAGAATTAAAAAGAAAATTGGAAATGTGCAATTTTTGGGGGGCATCTTCCTACAATTAAAATACTGAAAATGGAGATTTGTTTCCTGAATGAAATCCGTTCCTTAAAGACAGATCTTCAAATAAGCTCAGTTAAATTTTTTGAAAATATGAGTAATATTCATGTAATTTTGCACAAAATATAAGCAAGTTAAAAAGTTTTAAACAATTTTCTCACAAAAACTACTCCAATTTTTTCTTTAAATTTTCTCTTCGTACATAATAAGTAGAGTCCGGACGTTTTGGCATTTATTTTTAATAAAATAGTCATGCAAAACAGGCAGTAGTGGGCGAGTATAAAGACTGTTGAAGTAGAGTGGGAAAGTAGCAGCTGAAAACAAAGGAAACATTACAAAATCACAATTTAAAATTAGTGTAAAAAAATAATAATTTGCCAAAAGTAAAATAGATTGTAAATATCGGTATTCACATTATTCCTGGCATTGATTACTTCTAATTTTTCAAGCCTAAACAACTTTTCCAAATCATTATTCAGTGTTATTAGATTTATGTTTTGTGTCTGAATTTTACTATGGTGGAAAATGTTGATCCAATGATAATTTGTGATAGATTTCATCCATCTCTATTAATTGAAATGAACCTTCCTGATAATTTCAATTATTGCAAAATTGAAGATCATCTGATTTATGATTTTCATGGTTCAAATACTCAATCCTTAAAAGATGAATTATTGTGCATTGACTGGTCAATCATGGACTCAATGAAAGTTGATGAATCATGTGATTTTTTTTTTTACTACGCACTGTTACTAAGAAATATTTTACTTCCATTAAAAATTCTCTGAATCATAAAGTCAAATCATTTTGAAAGTATGTTAATAAAGCTACCCTAGGGCATGAATTGTCTAATTAGATGAAACACTATAATGTCGCTACTGAAGGTGTTGATATAGTGAGCTTATTGGCTAATCATTTTGAAGGTTGTAACTCTGGAACTCAGAATTTTCAAGGTTTATCTCGACAGATTGATTCAAGTTGTACTGTTACAGGTGACCTAACTGAATTTGACCAAAATATAACACCTACAATGGTGTTGAATAAGCTTTCAAAATTGAAAAATTCTTAAAACACTGGTCCTGATGGTATCCCTGAAAATATTTTGAAAGATTGCTTCTGCATTTGCTATGCCTCTGACTATACTTTATAATAATTCGTTATTAACAAAACTATTTTCCTTTGAATTGTAAAACTAGTTACACTTCAATATTTAAGAAAGGAAATAAAAATGATGCTAGTAATTACAGATCGATTAGCATTCTTAGTACGGCTGCAAAGGTTTTTGAAAGCATTTTACATGATTACTTGCAACCTCAATTTGAAGCCATTGTAACTGAGCAAGAACATGGTTTTATTACAGGTGGATCCACACTAACAAATTTGCTACTGTTTACAAATGAAGTTAATCTGCGTTAGACAAAAGTCAACAGGTTGATGTGTTCTACACTGATTTATCTAAAGCTTTTGATAGTGTAAACATTGAAATGTTACTTCATAAATTGAGTTTATTAAATATTAATCAACTGTTATTGAATTGGATCTTTAGTTATTTAACAAGTTGCAATCAAATAGTCTGGTACAAAAACTTTAAAACTCATACAATCAGTTACATCAGGAGTATCACAGGGTTCTCATTCGGGTCCTTGGTTATTCTTTATATTTATAAATGAAATAATAAAACAGCTCTTTTAGTTCATTTGCTGATGACTGTAAGTTTTGGAGGGTAATATCTTACAAAAATGATGCTGTACGTTTTCAGCATGACTTGAATAGTCTTGTACAGTGGTTTCAGGGAAATTGAATTAATTTGAATATAAATAAATGCAAGTTGCTTCGTTGTAATCACTGGCGTAATGTTACTTTAACAAGCTATACTATACCATTGTTGATAGTAAAATATGTTTTGATCAACAAATTTATTATTTGATAAATAGTTCTTTCATGTATTGTTCTTCAGTATGGTCTCATAGTACTATCAAATTAAAAGAACTGAAAGGGTTCAGCATATATTTTTCTCATATGCTGCATATAAGGTTAATCTTGAAAATCCCAGATAGTCATAACTACATAGAAATAGCTAAATTATTGAATATTCCATTATTGGAATCAGCAAGATTAACAAACGATCTACTCTGTATGTATAAACTTCTACCCATTTGTTAGGGTACTGCTCCGGCATTCGCCTAGTGTTGATCGGAGAAACCATGGAAAACTACTGATCAGAGCTACCGGCCGCTACAATTCTCTTCCCCACAGCGACTGAATTCGACCTAGTTGAAA
This sequence comes from Teleogryllus oceanicus, assembly GCA_964035755.1. NCBI lineage: Eukaryota > Metazoa > Arthropoda > Insecta > Orthoptera > Gryllidae > Teleogryllus > Teleogryllus oceanicus. Next base: position 28,342,295 of record CAXIVR010000001.1, read on the forward strand.
AGCTAGTGTCGAAATTCCTGCTGCCATCACGACTCGAACCCAGAACCACCTGGTCAGAGGCAGAGGCACTGTAGTGACATCAGCTGATGCACTGAGACACCGCTCCCGGTCAAAAAGGCTATTCAAAAACAAACTGTGGTGTATTTTCCATTCTTTGTTCCTTTAGTTGTATTTTTTGAGGGGGGAGATGCTGATTACAAATCTGAAGTTTGCCAAAAAAAATTTCTGTTAGAATTTGAGTTATAACAGAAAAAATCATGAAAAATAACGTTTTTGTCTGTTTTTTACTAGCTCTGGTGATCAGTCTGCATGTGGGACCACAAAACAATTTCCAAGCTCACAGAACTAACAATTTAGGCATAAAATTACTCTTTACGACACTATTCTACAATAAAATGTCTTACAATTTTGTTCCTTACTTTTCTCGATAAGCGCACCGTTTAGGCCCTGGTAACGAAAAAGTGGATAAATCCTATTCCAAAATACAGAAAAAAATGCCATTAACACAAAGTGGCCAGAATCCATGTGTTGTGGGCCATTGATGCTGAAAAATCGATTGATGGTACATAAGATTGTCTGACCGTCCGTCTGTGTCTGTTCGTGGTCAATGCTAGCACCTAAACCATTCAGCACATTTTCTCCAAAATTGATATTCCCTGATTGATCTGAACGAACTCGAAGCTTTGAGAGTTTGAAATGGATATTTTGAATTCTGAGATTTTTTTTTACTTGAAGCGAGCATTTATATTTTTATGCCTCAGCTTGAGTTCGATCCATAAGGCGCTTCTGTAGCATAGTGGTATGAGTGACGGCAAGGTTCCCTTTAGGATCAAAGTTCGAGCCTTGGAGAGGGAAAACATTTTTGCTGGTTGAAAACACTTTTTATGGTTTATATTGTGACATACCGATATGTCACATGAAAATAAACTAACATTTATTTGTAGACTATATGGTGGAACATGCATTAGCAAATATCACGAGAGCAAGGACTTAGCAACGACCGTGAATAAACAATGTAGTTTTTGTTTTTTGTAAATGCATTAAGAGGTGTCTGGATGCCAAAAGTAGAAAATTTGGGATTGGCAAGAAGTTTAGACGATCGAAGGTCAGCTACACCAAAATATAACGAACGTATGGATTGGCTGGGTGAGAGAAGGACGGTCAAATGTTATGAAAAAGAGGAAGGTAGTTTAATACGAAGTCCTCGAGGGTGAATCATGCAGGAAGATTTCATTCTGACCGGCATCGCATTTCTGAACTGATTGTAGGTTCGTGAGAGGGACCGAGTATAATACAGATAGTCAGAATCGGGTTATCGGATCGTGAAATTTTAAGGACAGTAAATGATCTTGCATATATTGAGTTAATGACATTTGAGTTAACTTTGTGTGTTAAAGGTAAAATCTTGTATACTAGCAGTCGTTCCAAACATTCTTATTTTTGCAAGTATTCTTATTCTCTAAGTAGACTTCTTCCAAGTAGTGTTATTATTGAAAGTAGAGGTTTTGAAAATGGTGTACTGATTCAACTGAAGAATCATTTCAACAATGGTGAATTAAAAATTAAAATAAAACTCATGAATTTTCTAAACATTTTATAAAAAAAATATACTAAATGCTATGGATAAAATGACATACAAATTCCAGAGAATAAATAACAGCTCAATATCATGAACACTCAATATAATTATCTTCCAATGAATTTAAACACAAAATTGCCAATACAAAAATATGAACATCATATTGCTGCAAAAGTAATGGGTTTAAATATTTTTTTAAAAAATAGGGGAGGTAGATAACAATTACCTGATTTCTTCTTGATAAATTTCCAAGTACGATGTTCGGACTAGATACTGCATGTTTTTTGACCGAGATATATAATTAAATATCTGATCAAATGACCTTAGGATGATTCCCTTCTGAGATGGATCAGGTTTGGAGCCTAGAAAGATTAATAATTAAAGTTTTTAATTATATGATAGTTGCTGCATGATTTCAGGGAGAAAACTATTTTCCTACACAATTTATACCTAAAAGTTATGAAACCATGCAACATGAATATTTTATTTCAAATCAAATGAAAATTAATGTGAGAAGAAATGTTTTGTACTTCATTGTTAAGCACAACACCGATTAAAGCAATTTACCTTCCATTGTGTAAGTCTTGCCTGTTCCTGTTTGACCATAGGCAAATATTGTTCCATTAAACCCATCCAATATAGAAGAAACCAGAGGGTGTGCAGTCTCATTATATAATTCTTCTTGGGTAGACCTTGAAATAATATGTAAAAATTACACACTACCACCATCCTTGAAAACTTCATCATTCAATAAAATTAAAGACCAAATTATTTTTGTCAAAAAACATGTTTGAATGCTTGGTTAAGGAATCACGGCTTAAGTAGGATATCAATTTTAAAAATTTAGTGAAATAACTATTTTGCCAATAATAATAATAATAATAATAATAATAATAATAATAAGAAGAAGAAGAAGAAGAAGAAGAAGAAGAAAAACACTTTAGAGCAAAGAAATCGCCAAGTACATGCATTAGTTTCTTACATTGCGTCGTAGACAGCATCAAATGTAAAAGACTTCTTTCTCTCCTTTCCGTCATCTCGTGGGTTTAATATTTCAATCACTCCTCTAGATGGATGTACATCGACAACCCTAAAAAATAAGGATAATACAATTATTTTTATAAAGCATGACTTCTCAAACAGCAGCATCTGTTAATCAATAAAATGACTTAAAAATACTAATTGTAATGAAATGAAAAGCATATTACCCTGATATTCAACTTCATAATTAGGTCACAATCATGAAATAAATATCTCAATTTGAAATGCAGTAAAATCTGTCTAAACCCAAAAAGTTCTCTAGCCTGTGAAGTTAAATGGCATTTTACACAACATAAAACAGAATCCTTAACCAGAAACAGAATGGTTTTTGCCTGCAGGAAAAAAAATCTTTATAAAATGGAATTCCTGTGAGTTTAATGCAATTAGCAGAGACATGAGATGTTCTTAATGCAATGAATGCAAGCTTGTGTTATATTCTCTATCCTTGTGCCACGCGATTTAATGATGATTCCTTCCATAAATACATTATTTGTTAACATATTTTGGTAATTGTAATAAAGTCATGTAATATACTGCTTTCAGGGCAGAAACATTAATATCATGTCATAAAATAGATGCCACAGAAGGAAGGAAAGAACTCCAGTAACTTCAGTAAATGCTTACAAACCATCAGTGACCGTAAATAAAAAAGACTACATGAGAATACCAGGAGAATTTAATGCTAGAATAGGATGACAGCCTTTTCTAGAATGACAGCCTAGGAAAACCTCATTGTAACTGGTGGAGAAATCGCAATAAATCAAAAAATTTTAAGAGTAGAAAATAAAGAAATTCACAAATTTACCTGGACAGCTGGAATAGATCAATAATAAATTAATTAATAACAAATGAAAAAAGAATTAAATATTCAAACTAAAGGTAGAGGATTGGATACAAAAGTTCCAACTACTTCTTGCTAGGAGGTAAAATAGCACTCAAAACAAAGTGGGGAAAAATATACAGGAAAAAAGATATAATTGAAACAGTATGGAAAATAAACCTGCTAGAGGAGGGAACAGAAACCGTTACCAAACCTGAAAAGCTATACATGGAGAAAGGGCCAAAAAGGTTATATATGAAGATGGAGAATGGCAGAAAAAACACAACTATTAGAAAAGATGCATTCAAACACTTGGTAAAAAGAGAAAATTAAAAAGAAAAGGACTTAACATCTGGAACAGAGACCTAATATGTACCGTGCAATGGGAAAAGGAACTATACTTACAATGGTTCACAATGAAAACACCAGAGGCATTAGAAGAATACAAAAGTCAAAGGGAGACTAAAAAAACCTGCTCATGAAGACGGTTGGGAAAAATATGTATCAATCATTCAAAATGATGTGCATGGATGCCAGCTTTTAAAATAATGAAACATATACATAGGGAAGATAGGGAAGAAAAATATTTAGAACTTATAAAAAAAGAGGACAGGCTGAAATTCTGTAAAAATTTATGGTTTGAAGAACAAATAGATGCAAAAGAGGGGTATGAAGAGAATGAGAAATATCCGTTTCAAATAGAATAGAATATCTGGAACTAAAGAGGGTCTGTCAAAATGTCAACCTGTCGAAATTGAAGATTACCATTACCAATAGATAATTTAAATATAGAATTACACAAATGTCTCCCTGAAGAAGTAGGTTCTTTTTAAAAAAAAAACAACATACAAAATAAATGAAAGTGTAATGGTAGTTCCTATCTTTAAAAAAGGCTCAGAAACAATGTGAGAATGACAGAGGAATAAGCCTACTAAACATGACTAATAAAATACATGCAATAATACTTGCAAATAGACTGAGAAACATAGACAGCGTATTATTAGAAGTAACGAAGGGTAACCTGGGAGCCTTAGAATCCCCAAATTATTTTTCAGCACAATCTGTCATTAAGTGCACCTTTTATTCAATATTGTTTACTGAATCGTGAAAAAATTAAATATTTCTGACTTTTCTCCCCGTTTGCATGCGAGATAATCAGCAGACCCACTGGCTGAGTGGAGAGCCTGTTGGGGGAGCCTGCCTGTGGAGAGACACCAGGGGGTACTGCCGCGCATACGTACAACAGAGCACGCATTTGAGGTGTGATTTTTCTTCTCACTCACACTCTGGGCAGAGAGCCTAGGCTCCAAGCTGGCTCCCAGCATGCGCAAACTAGTACTGTGATGCAAGTCCATGTCCCTGCCATGCAAATTCACCTAATCACCTAACACAGGAAAGTAGAGCGAGTTATTTGTGTGACTTTTATTTGTGTTATCTTTATGAAATAATTAATGAAGCTAAATATTCAGTGTTCTAGAGAATGTCCCATTGACTATGGGCCACTCCCATAACTTCCAAATGGTTCAAGATATCAAAATGCAGCAGTTAACGCGAGGGACCCCCTACAAAAATGTGTTACACAAAAGCTATTATATTGAGTTGAGAATGGTATTTGCTTTATTAATGTATTGTTTATTATCTTACAATATTTTACAAGAACATTTGTGCAAAGTTCGCAAATATTTTGTAATATATTGAAAAGTTGAAAAAACAATGCTTTTGCATACTCATCTATGTCATGATATATCTTAGGAATAACTATTGCATTGAACTTTGTAATTTCCCATCATTATGGTTACTAGAACACTTTGATGTACTTCTAGAGAACTTTTAAAAAATATGTAAAATAAATATCTACCTTAAATAAAAATCCTCTGTCTAATATCTCTCACTCAGAGCTTTCGTAAACGTAGTTTGTTACAACTCGTGCAACACAACTGAAAATGTAAAACGTTGCGTGGAGAGTAAAACAGAAGATAATCGTTAGCTATCAGTTCTTACAAATTTCTCTAACACAATAGGGTCATATCAGTCGTGAAACAACGGCCAAATACAACAGCAATATAAATGTGAACGTCAAAATATCAACAATGAGAATGGCAAATGACGGGTATCTTGAGACCCCAGTCATTTCTATATAATCCAAAAACTATATTAATATCAAAAGTGTGTCAAAATCTTTCAAATAAATGAATACTTACATATGTGAGAGAAAAAATTTGACTATCTTTTATCTGCTAATCATAAGGGGAAACAGAGAATAGGGGGACTTTAAGTCCCCTGCTTGGCCATTCAAGGGTTAACGCGGAAAGATGATGCGAGTTGATATGCCATAGAAATAGTAGTAAAATGCCATGTTAGATATGAAGAGACTATTGAAAGCTGCGTTAAAGCTGACATGACCATGAATGACCTTTCAGGATCAGAATTATTTGATCGACTCAAAATTGATTCTTTTAAAATTAATGATACAATAGTAACGCAGATGGAATATTGATTTCAAGATTTTGAAAACTTTCATTTTATTGAATTTCTAGACAAAAAGCAGTTTTTTTATTTATTTATTTACAGGATAGCATTATTACATTATAGTATATTAGTAATTATATACAAGTACACGTTACCCATTTGTTAACAAAGTTACAAACAGTAAATTTACGAACAATATCCAATTACAAATCAGGTGGTTTTATAGAGCAATTCTTAAATAGTACGTACATAGCTTGAATATGTAATGTTTTCCACCTACAAAGTGTCCTTTCTTCAGAAATATTTTCTTTCCTAATAAAATAATATCCATTCTTTGACAGAGAGCAGCTCCAAAATGAACTGACACATGCATACATTGATAATGCAAAATACATGTCTGCAGATTTATTGTTGAAATATTTCTTGGACAACTTGGTCTAGAAAAAAAATTATCAAGAGACAGTTCGGTTGACACAACTCAGTCTAAAGTTTCCCTTCCTTCTCAGTCAATTTTTCTGCAGCATGATGACGATTACATTTTAGAGAGTCAAAGAAATTCCATGGGAAATATCAGTATCAGTCATTTCAGTACATTAGCTATCAAGATATGTCTGCTAAATTAACTTTGCAAACAAGAACGAATTACAGATTTTTTGCTGAATAACAACAAAACAAAAGTGAAAAATGATAACTGGAGCTAATTGGAAATATAATAAATGGAGCAGATTATTAGAACAACAACCTGGATTTTGGAAAGGAAGGTCCTACTCCATGTTTTTATTCCTCAAGCGAATGGTTGAAACGAGACGAGAATATAACATGAAGACATACATGGTTTTACAGCAAAGCAATTATGGAGACTAAAGGTCCAAACGACTCCACCCAATAAAAACTATTCAGGTATGCATATTAGTTTAAGATTAAAACCTGGAACTGTTATATAGGAAACCATAGATACAGGCCTTAGACAAGGGTGTTCTCTGTTACCGGTACTTTTTCATTTATAACTCGAAAACGTGGTATGCAAGTGGAAGAAACAGATTTTAGATCTTAATATAGTAGGCAATTTTGATGGGAATAATTTTATCAAAACTCTTTATTTTTGCTGATGACGAAATTATACTCACAGACAACAAAGACAACTTACAGAGAGTCATATACTAACTCCATAAAACAACAAAATCGTATAGTTTAAAACTATCAACAAGTAAAACCAAATCTATGGAATTCCAAGGATTCCAACCTCTAAGATGCAAACTCATTCTAGAAGGTAGAATAATAGAAGTCAACACCTTTAGATTTTTAGGATGTGATATATCTTATCTCAGCAAGGCAGATGTGGGTAGGAAGTCTGAAAAATTCAATGTGGTAAGTGGCACAATTAAAAGAATTGTCAGAGGCAAAGTTAGGAGGGATTGCTTAAGTTCTATAATGTGATGGCAGTTCCCTGTGGATTATAAGGTAGTGAAAACTGGACACTGAATTCCAGGACTTATAGCAGAATCCAACCAGCAGAGATGAGAATTTTAAGATTAATTTTAGGAGTAACAAGGAGAGAGAATAGAAAATGAATGAAAATGAAATCAGGAGAAACCTTGGAATCTATGACCTGATTAATAAAATAGAAAAATACAGAAAGAAATATAAAGACCATATATTAGGAATGAATGATAAATACATTCCAAAGCAAGCCCGTTACTACCCACCCAGAAGACGATGGATTGATCAAGGAGTCGCAATGGACCAAGCGGTCTGCTACTTGAATGAAAATGAGAAGATTCAAAAGAGTCCCGTACATTCCAACTGGTTTTTAAAACTTGAAACTTCACTCTTTGAAAAAAGTATGCTTATACAAGTGTATAACTAAACTCCCTAATGAATTTAAAAGCCTAAATTCAATATACACATTTAAAAATAAACTGAAAGCTTTCCTGTAAAACCACACATTCTATAGTACAAAAAAAAAAAAAAAATTGTTTTAACTTCATATATCAAAAAATGATTGATGGACAGAAAGGACGGACCCAGTCAAGGCTTCAAGCTCATTTGAAAACAATTTTTTTCTTTCTTTTTTGATTATTATCTGGAGTTTTGGTACATGTTTAAGTTCATATCGTTCAAAGTAATCACATCCTTCACAGGCAGAAACGGACTGTAATATGTATTAAGTAATATATTAAGCATATTAACTGGTGCATATTAATTTTTATTACTATTATCATTATTATTACTATTATTACCATTATTATTATTATTATTATTATTATTATTATTATTATTTATTATTATTATTATTTACTTTAAGGTATTGTGTATTATCAAAATCTCAAGATTTTTGTCAATACTGTAATCTTGTTATTTTATCCTAATGTAATATATAACCAAAAGTAATAATATACCATCTGAAAATTAATTTGTCATTAACACACAATAAATGAATGGTAAAAAGAATAATTTTGACAGCCAGAATAAAGAATCAAATAAACACACCAAGGAAAGAATTGGGAGAAAAAAGTTCCTTCCAAAATTGATTCCCACTTATCTTTCTAACTTCACACCTATATTGATTATCAGCTCTAAAAAGGTTGAAGAAACAACTTACACAATCACACAAAAAGATATATTACAATCAGGACTCCCACAAAAATTACGTTAGGTTTAACAAATTTTTATACTAAGAATGAGTGCACTTTTTATTACTTTTTTCAGCATAGTTCAAAAGGAAAATATTAAATTATTTTTTAAACTGATTGACATTTAAATTGAAATTTAAACAATTTTCTAATTACAAGTGCAAAAATGAATCCTGACTTAATTATTTCATCTAAGAAAAGTATTTAATCATTCCAAAAAATGAATTCATAAATGATTCTAGAAAGAATCAACCCAAAAAAGGGTGGTCCCAAATCAGAACTGCTTCAATATGAAGGGACTCATTCAGCAATAAACCATCACAACCTTGTAAGAATGTTGAAAGAATTGCAATGAAGACTTCACATTAATAATGATATGCTATTTTACAAAATAATGTTAACTCTGTACATCAAATGTTTCTTTTCGTAATCATTTCGGTGTATGTATGGCATTTTCTGAAGCTTAGACCACGAAGGTCATTTTTTCCAGGCAACACATTGTCTTTAACAATTTTTAAGTAACACAGACAGTCTGGAGAAATTTGGAAGCAAGCTGCTCTGATCGGTCATTTCTGAAGTTTCCTCCGATCAATTGCAGACACTGGAGTAGTTTCTAAGATCCAGATTGCTCAACACCCATCCATACCCACTCACTTCAGTATCCACTCAAAAGTCTCAAAGAAGGACTGAATGCCTACCCTCAGATGCTCTTCCTGAAAGACCTCAGACAAGCTCTTTGAAGTACTATGTAAAAAGAATCCTTTCATTCCACTTGGAAGCTAATAAAATAATATAATGCTGTTAACAGTAAAGATTAGAATCGGAGAAGTGGCAAATTCCTTTGTTCTATATCTATTTATATAAATATCTTTCAATTTTGACCCATTGAGGCAACTGAATTTAGATTTACTATAGATCTGTGAATCATATCCCAAAATAAAGGTTTTATAATTTCCCTAGAGAAAAACAACAACAAAAACCATCACAAAGAATACAAACATGATTTTGAAAAAGATTGTAAAGTAACCTGAGAAATTGCCACTTTATTGGCTTTACAAAGAGGAACGTTGCAGAAATTTAGCCAATATTAATGCCAATAGAATCTTGTATCAGACCTGAAGAATTACAATTATAAAGAACAGAAGCTTTCTATGTCCAAAGTTAATATGGAAATTAGAGCTGCTCAGGAACAAGAATTTTTAATTTACATTAAATGTGAACTTACTTTTTGAAACCATTTGCTAGTTCCTTTGTATTCATAGGCCTGCAGCGCACTACCACCTGCACGGCCTCGTTGGATGGTCCACGCCGAGCCTGCTTTACACAATAAAATATAAGAAAAAATTATTTAACTCGCACTTCATTGAAAAGAAAAAGAAATTAGAAAATTTAAATGGATACACTTACAGCAAATTTATTTTTATCCATCTTAGTATTAAGTATTTATGCTAGCCTGTAACACCACAAATAAGTAAATGTAATGCAATTATTTCAAAATGTCAATCTGTCACATAAACATCTCACTCTAAGGATAACCTGAAAATCCTAACATAAAATCTGCAATTTCAAAATTAATTTCCAAATGCCAACCATGAACATAAGAAAATAAATAATTCGTTAATTGTTGTAAAGAAAACCTAAGTTGATCCACAATCGCCGACAACACAGTTTAAACAGCCGTATCAGGACATATACAAAAAAAATTCATTTCATTGTTATTCCTGATAACACTTGTTGTCCAACACTACATTCTTACAGGACAAAAAGCAGGCAATTCAAAAAAGTTGCCAGAAAAGTCGTCCATTGCTTTACATCCACGCCATACCTAATTCACAAAACTTGAAGAGATCAACAATTCACAACTCGGAATTCCCGATTTCTACTTACCTGTCAAATAAAATAATCCTGACATTTCTGTCCTTAATAATGGCATTTTTGACATTTGCCTACAAACATTATAACGGCGAGTCCTCATTCCTCCTTACATACGTATTTTCTGTTTCAGAATACATGCGATACGTACTTCGGTGAAACATATTTTCGTGACAATAAATCGAATTGACTATGAACGTTCAAATATTCCCCACAATCATTTATAACACGATCTGAGTGTTAATCATATTAGTCATACATCGCACTTTGCCCCCCCAAACACTCCCACGACATTCTACTTCTCAGAGAAACTAATAAGAGCTCGATCACCCAATTACTTCGCCTTGTTTCCACTAGGGGTGCTTCGGTCTCATCCAGAATGGCGTCACAATGTTCGGCGGGAAAGCATTGGTGGCAAGCTCTGGTGCGCGCCGTAAGTTTTTGGCTGTATTATACGGTTGCGGAGTGTTGTTTCTCTCCACGTTTGCTATTTACAATATTTTCTTCCTTTTGGTTTGTTTAGTCGATGGGGAGATTCATAAGGGGGTCCACCCAGCAAAAGGTGAAGTAGAATTTTTTCAAAATTTTGCTTATATTGTTATTAGTAAAAAAAACCCTATGATTTCCACCTTGAAATAATTCGAAAAAAGTTTTGGTACCCAAATGAAACACGAAATATTTGGCATTTTTTGTTTTTTGTGTTATAACTATTTAATTGCTAATCTTTGTAAAATTTCACAGGCCATAAAATTCTCTACAGATATGTTTTATAAATTATTTCTTGTCAAGCAAATAGTAAGAGAACTACAATGTTTTAAAAGTTCAGTAAACTTCCCTTTTTATTCTGAAGTTGCCCCAAATTACTAATAGTCTCTCTAATTAGGATTTTTCTGTTCCTAAGGTAATTATAAATATAAACTGATTGAATATTTATGTTTTTAATACTGAGGTTAAACTCACATTTGAAAGTTCAGATAAGAGTAGCAGTAGTTCTTTACGTTCTGCGAACTATCACTATTTACTTACTTTTTCTTCTTCCTCTCCTCCTTTTTATATTTTATTATTTTTAATTTCCTTACTTAAGGAATACTCACGTTCAACGTGGCTATTTCTGATCCAAGAAGGAAAAATGTATTTAGTAGTGGCAAATATAATACTATGACATGTTTCATAATTCTCGAAATGTATTTATTTTTATGAAAAATTAAGACTTTTATTTACAACAGATTTTTAAATCTTAATTCTTGGCCACCCCGTATCCCTTCTTTCACTCCTAAAATCACTTCTACATCGCTGCTGTATCGTTCGTTTCTCTCTGGACCCTTTTTGAACTTGAAGTTCGCAATATTTGTTTCCAATAAATAACATTAAATATGTCGGGAGTGAGTGTTAAACAAATATACATTAAATATGTATATATGTCGGGAGTGAGTGTTATATGTGAGGAGAGTTTGGACGAAGTTGAAGTGATTGTGGCGAAGAAGAAAGAAGTCAAGTAAATTAAAAAATTCTTCTTGTTGGAGGAAACTTAGACCTTACCATGCAAAATATATTAATTCAAAATTTATTTTAGCATCAACTGGAATGGAATGTGAGCAATCTCAGCTAGGTATATCATCAGCACGTAGATCACATAATAGATACTTCAATTTCAAAACCTGTTTCCTGTGTGGAAAGAGAATACGACTGCATCTATGACCTCTCAATAAGGACTGTCCTATACACCGAGAAATTTTGTGCACAAGGTTATGAAATTTCCCTTCAAACCATCAATAACACTAGGGAATAAAAAACTTTCTTGTCTCAGAAAGAAACACGTAATAGTAAGTATAATATTTCAAATATGATAACGTTTTTTCCATCACACAACGTTTCTGAGAGAAGTATTTATAATTTCAAATATTTAAATACTTTCTGCATTCTTAACTAAGCAATATTTAAACATCATGACTCACCTAGAAAGTAAGAAATGACAATTTTCTGCTATATTTCGAACACGGAACATTCCTCTTAATGGTCCAACAATAATCAGCCAGCAAAGTAGGATTACATTTGCCTTAATTTTACTTTTCCATAATTTAAATATCCTGATGAAAGTGTTCCTCGTACTCAACACCCACTGCGTCAAGATTTTGTGGGAAGAAATCTAGGGCGAGGCTCTGGCGGCTGCGGCAGGGAGGTTCAAGGGGCTCTGCTCTCCCAAATAATACACATCTATCTTTCCTTTCCTTTTGTATATTATTTGATGTTTAAGTAGTTATTCGCCACGTTTTCTCCGATTTCAGAATTCGAAAAGCCCGGCATTTCATGTCCCGTGTTTTCCTCCATTGGTGAGGGATGTTCGTGAACTGTGTCGTATTACAGTGTAGCCAATTTTGGTGTTGCCACAGAGCCCACAGGCTATCTCGTGAGCCACGGCTCAATGCTTTGAAGTTGTGAAAGTTGCAACACGGGACTTGAAAATGGCGGCTATCTGCGGGTATATACTGCGGTTTTTATTTAGCTGGACCTCAAGGTCACTGAAGGCCCGTCACCACGGTAGCATTTAGGCACGGTTTTTCGCGTTTTTCAGTAGTGCCGCAAGCTGTCGCATGCTCACGACCGTATCAAGCAGTGCCGTAGATGAAGCGACTCTACACGAAAAAAAAAGAACAGTTGCAGTATACCTGATCAAGGGAACGCATGATAATATAGGCCCAACCAGGTTCACTGTTACTGTTTCGTGACGGAGATTGTTGGAACGAAAAGTTGCATCGTGAAGAGTCCCTCATTGCACTCCTCTGAATTCACCTTGTCAGAAGTGCACGGGTAGAAGAAGCTGCCGAGCCCAAGCAACCTTGTCGGAAGAGTTGGCTATCTGCTCGGCGTAAGCGAGCAACACAGGTTGGAGGATCCAGTCTACCGTCATGACGCATCCAGACGAAACTGATAGAAGGAGCCGGCCTTCCGAGTCACCTTTCACAGCTATACTGGTTAAAAAGCCAGCCGTACGTGTTGCCTTATTTAAGCATTTCTTATTGGTGATACAAGTACTGATCGTTGACGGGTATAGGATGGGTTATGCGTAGTACTTGCTATTAATAGAATATTTATTATTTCTTTTTGATCCAACAACAGATCTGTATATTTACCTACTCAACCAGACACCGTAAAAATGGAAATAATTGCATAAAAATTACGCATTTAGTGATAATTAAATTTCACAATAAATTACACAAAAAAACTCAAAAACCTTTAAATTCTGCAGTCTGACTGTTATTATGGTAGATATACATACATCAATAATGCCTGCATCATTGCTGAATAAAAATTATATATTATCGGTTCATTAAATACACAAGGAGACTAAGAACATGTTTACAGACATCAGTAATAATTTCAAAAATGTTTTATAACTGTTTCAAAATTATTTTTAAAAACATTTAATAACTTTTCAAAACTATTATAAAAAAAGTTTTATAACTGTTTCAAAACTATTTTAAAATTGTTTCACAAGTACATTTAAATAGCAACTTTTATTAGTGATCCCCCCAAAACAAATTTAATTTTTTTTTTAAAAACCAATTTATTTAAATTATGGCTAAATAAAATTATTTTTAAAAAATTTAAATTAAATTTTAAGATTAATGTCTCTGAAATTAGTGTTTGGACATGCAAGTGTGACTGCCAAGGAAAAATTATATAAATTCAATTTCTGATTTAAAACTTCTATGAGATTTAAAGAAAAAATTGTGATTCAAGAGCAGAAAATGCAGAATTTGACCTCACATTGGCTCAGATTTCATCTTACAATTATGCTCCAATTACATCTGGTGATGTAGTAGAATGTTCAAAAAGATTCATTTCTCACAAAAGGATGAATTTGACTGAGTAAAATTTAGAAAAATTGTTTATTGTTCCTGTTACAAAAGGCAATGAAAAAAAATACCAAGCTAAAATTTGATTGTGCATGTTTTATCAAATTTTATCTGGCATATGTATGCAGGTTTTAGCATTTTATAGGGCACGAGAATCATGTCTACTAATATTGAATTGTTTTACTTCAAGAGGAAAGTATTTTGTTCACTGGGCTAGGGAAATGTTTCAGAAAATTATCAAGGTCAACACAATTACAAGAGTAATGACATTTCCTTGCCAAATAATCATTAACACAATCTGAGATATTTTTCTCTGGTAATTTTGAAGATGAATAATAGCCCAAATCATTGCATGTTTAAGAATGCAGTGTTATCCATACTATATGCCACAAACAGTACACTGTGGAGAACCCTAAATTATGAACAACTTGAAACCTTTTTCCTTGGTAAAAATTAATAATCTTTCAATAGAAAATTACAGATTGTCATACTCCATGAACTTGATTCAGAACTCTAGTTGTAAAACAATGTCCTGAAAAACCAGCATTTTGTAGTTAATGACTCTTTTCTAGTGGCAATGTGAATTTTTATATTATTCATACTCATTTGTAGTTACTCTGAGAGCACTACTACATAGTACACATTGAAACTATAACAGAATCGATCGGTTTGTTACAAGTTATATTACCTAATGAGAATTTTATAATAACTTGCGTGGTCAAAAATGATACACACTAAAAAAATTGAACCATTTTTTAGGAATGCATTATTATTTTGTTCAATTATTTAATGAACATGATAGGCTTTAGTCTCAATTTAAATACGGTAATCAAAATTCTGTACACTTATAATATTTGGGAATACTACACAACAATTAATTATACAATTACTAATTGCTAATTAATGACACTTCAGAACTATATTAAAATTATTTCAATGAATTGGCAACATAATAAATATTATTTTTTACATTTTAATACGAATTTGCAATGCTTAATTGAGTATTAAAAACTAATCAAATAACTTTCACTTTTTTAATAGGTACTTTTCTGACTATTAAAAAGACCACAAATGAATGAAAATAATGAGTTTGGAAGCCAAGCCCTCTATATCCACTGAACAACATAAGAATTTGAATTGAAAGGATTCTAACCGATGATGTAAAATGAAATAATTGTTTATCTTGTTCGACATGAGCTTTTAGAGGAATTTTACAATTTACATTAAAATAACTTTGAGCTGGATTAATGGCAAATGTTTGTACGTTATGTGCAATAGAAATGCACATAAACTAATATATGCCTTTCTATTATTACAACTCATGATAGAAATATATACGTACCTAAATGTTACAATTCCTTTCCAACGTTCTCTTTTAATCTTGATTGACAATTCTCGCTTGATTTCAAATAGGCGGTGTAAATGAAGGTATCATTTTCTTTCGAACTTCATTAGCCCGTTTACTCCCAATGAAATAAGATTTTCATTTCAAAGAAGTGATTTAGATTCTGTAGTCTGGCGCCTATTAAAAGATATCCACCAATATCCTTCAGATTATTATTCACACTGATGCAGCACGATAAGTTTCAATACGGCACTTACCAGTGAACTCTTAGTAAGTTCAGCGATTTGCTTCTCCAACGACGTATTCCTCTACAATAACAAATTGAAAACTTTCAGAACGATGCGCTTTTCGCCACTTCGAAGAAATTTTCCTGAAGGGCCAGTCACTCTCTTAGCCTTTCCGAAATGAACTGCATAGTATGTCAGCGCAGGCTGATCGGCGGCGCGACGCCGCGGTCCAACGAGCCGCGTCCCACGCTTCCTTCTGAGCCTCTCCCACGCTCGCTGCTGACCCTCGTCAATCCTCGGCTGAAATTTCAGGTCCTTATCGCCCAGCAACACGCATGCAGTTCACACTGGTCTCCTTCGTTTGCAGTAGTTTTGATGCAAGGTTAATGTAACAACCGATGGTTCAAATTAGTTCTTATGTAGTGAACCTACACTTGTACTTCTTTAAATCAGTATTTTTCTTAGGATAAACGGAAAATATTGCGTTGCGGTCAGGTTGCAGCAAGCATTCGCGTGCGCGCGCAACTTCCTGCCCTCCCACACACACACACACTTCCAAGAGCCCCCCGAGGGCCTGGGACTGGTAGATGATAAATATATAACGTAATTAGTCTGCCTTTCGACATTTATATTTACATGTGTAACAACACAGACGGAAACAATATAATTATTAAAGTTTGTCTGAAACTTCGTTCCCGTTTTGAGCAAGAATGACAGATATGTTTTCTTTGCTTGATAAAGTTATAATTATCACATCATGCTTGAATGCTTCTATTTTGTAATTGAAATAATGTGATATATGATAATGGGATATAGGCCGACAGGTCCGTTTATGAAATAATATCAGCCTCTCAAAAATCACCGCGGTTGGTCCAGAAAGGTTGACTTTGATGCTGTTGTAACCAGGAAAGGGAGTAAAGCAACAAGGTCTCCGTTTCGCTTACGAAGGTTTTGTGTAACTATGGAAACCTTGTTGCGATTTATGGTATCGTTTTTTTCAATGTAGCGTCTCGACTGAGAAAGATGCGAAAAACCTTGCCTAAATGCTTCCGTGGTGACGGGCCTTCAGTGACCTTGAGGTCCAGCTTTATAAAAACCGCAGTATATAGGTGTTTCCACATAAGAAAAGACCCTAAAAATTCAACATGGCGGAGTTTCGGCACTGCCAACGGAAATGAAACGCGAAAGTGCATTGAGGATACCGTCGCAGTTTACGTAGGGTTCTTTAAAAATACAGATTTGTTGATAATTTTATTATTTGTTTTACGACTTACAAATCGCAACGTGCATACGGTACCTCAATTTTATTTATAATTTATACATGAAAATGAAATTTTCCTAATCTTCTTTAAACTGAAGAATATATGAAATATTATAATTTTATTTTATAATAAAAATAATATAAAAAAGGTTGGAATAAAGATGAAATGAAATGCATCACTCAAAATAATTTTAATTTTCAAGCAATACATAGTGTAATGAAATAAAATTGTACTTCACTGAACTAGAAATATCTGTATCATAATGATACAGATATTTAATAATATACTATAATATATTTAATATACTATAATATATAATAATATATTTATAATAATATAAATACATATAACATTAACACATGACTGTGATATGTACATATCAAAGGAATGAACTTATTCATTGAACTGAAATGACAAAATGTTTGAAAAGTGAAAATTGAATGAACCGAATTTATGAATTCATTCAACTTGCTCGTTGTGTATATTTCGCGAATGTTCATTCCCGCCTGAGATATGGCATAATATTCTGGGGAAATACATCTTATAGCTCCCAGACTTTTAGATTACAAAAACGAATTGTACGAATAATAACCAAATCCCACCCACGTGATTCATGTAGCCTCTCTTCATTAATCTAGGAATTCTACCATTACCGTGTCTTTTTATTTACGAATCAGTGGTTTTTGTAAAAAATGACTTGCTCAAGGGCGGGAATATATTTTTAGAAAATGCCGAAGTCTATTAAAATGCGAAAATGCCGAAGTCGTCGCTCGCTGGTAGTCGTCGCGTTCGGACGTGTTTTGGAGCAGCTCCGCGCGGTAAAGTGAAAGGCCATGGGTTGCGACTTAGCGGTTTACCGCGCCCGGGTGGGCATCTGGGCAGGGCGCCTGCGTGTTTTCCGGGTGGCGAGGGGGCAAGCGGTCCGCGTGTTGTCCGGCGACGGCGTGGCTTTGCTCTGCGCTGCAGTTCTGGCCACTCTCCTTGTCATCGGCGGGGTTGAGCAAAATCCTGGCCCTGCTGCTGAATCGTCGGCACCCACGTGCCCCAAATGTGATCGAAGCGAGAGAAGACTGCGGAGACTTGAAGCGGAATTGACAGAAGCACAGCAGTGCATTAGGAAACTGAGCTTCAAGATCCAGGAGTTGGAAAAGCAAAGTGTTCGGGAGCAATCAACGCATCCGAACACTGAAGGAAATAACACCATAATTGATGAAGAGCCTTACAAGAACAAGGTCAAAGTGCTCGGAGATTCGATGCTGCGCCACAGCGGAGGCGTTTGCGGAAAGGAGCCGACGTTTCGTTCTTTCCAGGGATAAACGTTGTACAAATGAAATCCGTCGTGGAAAGAGCGGAAGTTAACGAAGCCGTGGAAGTCATCCTTGTGCATGTGGGCACAAATGTATCGAAGAGGCAACCTATCTTCGACACTGTGAACCAGTGCGTAGAATTAGGCCGTGCTCTGAAAAGCAAATTTAAAAGGCGCGAATTGTTCTGTCAGGTGTGATGCAACGCCGAGATGTGCACATCGGCAGGACAGGCAAATTAATCAAAGGGTTACGGTGGGCCTGCGGAAAGATCGATGGTTTTTCGTAGATCCAAACCACTGGCTGGGACAAGAGGACCTCGCACGGGACGGTCTGCATCTAAATTTCCGCGGTGCATGGAAGTTGGGTCGCCTGCAGACGAGGTCATTCAGTCTGCTTGCGAGCTAAGTGACTGCGCGCGAGGAAGGCTGAGGCATTGGTGCTGGCGGAGGTGGAGGCGGTGACAGTGGCGGCAGAGGAGGAGACGACGACGGCGGCGGCGGCGGCGGCGCGGAGACGACGACGACGGCGGCGGAGACGACGACGACGGCGGCGGCGGCGATGACGACGACGGCAGCGGAGTTGACGGCGGCGGCGGAGACGACGGCGGCGGCGGCGGCGGAGCCGGAGGCGGCGGCGGCGGTAGAGACGACGGCGGTTGCAGCTTCGGGATCCGCGCATTCCGAGTACACTTTCAGGTGAGGAAGGGATTCATTAGGTTGTTGCAGGTGAACTGTCGTAGTATAATCAATAAGAAATAGAGTTTTGGAATCTAATTGATGCCTGTGATCCCGACATAGTGATAGGGACTGAGTCGTGGCTAACTCAGGAAATCAGATCCTCGAAATTTTTCATTCTGATTACAAGATTTTTAGGAGGGATAGAAATAGTAGAGGTGGCGGTGTCTTTATTTGCGTCAAAGCAGACATAAATATTAGGTTAGATTAGGTTAGTACAGATTTTGAAATGATGGGAATAGAAATTACTACTTCAGGAACCGTGTTAGAAATTATTGCATGCTATAGGCCACCGGGTGACGGCTACGAAATTTTGGAAGATATCATACAAAGAACGGGAAATGAAAATGGTCATCCTATTGTTATCGGAGGAGACTTGAATATTCCTAGCGCAAACTGGGAGGGAGCCGTGAGCGAGGCGAAAGTCAAACACTTGTTAACAGACTAGTTTGGGATGGGGATTAGCCCAGGTAGTACGGTGCGCGAGCGGCAGGACGCGGTTTTGGATGTTTACCTAATTAGGCCGAAAGATCTTTTCATATCTTGTGAAGTCGTTGAGGGAATTAGTGATCACAAAGCGGTTCTTCTTGATTTAGACGAAAATATTTCAGGAAATGTATTGCGACAGGAACGAAAGTGCGTCAGTTCAAGAAAGCAAACGTAGAGGGCTTCATGAGTTTCTTAGAGAAAAATACAACAACTTTCTGAGAACAGAAGGAGGTATGGAAGAGATATGGTGCGCATTTAAAGATATTATAGACGAAGCGTTGCAAAAGTTCGTACCATGCAAAACTCTAAAAATAATCCGGATCCAGAATATTATAATTCAAAAATTAGGCGAATGAAGAGGATAACGAGAAATGCATTTAAAACCGAAAACGCAGTACCGAGCATATGCATATTTTTAGAAATTGTTCGAAGAATTAGAGCGAGAAAAGAAAATTGCTCAGGAGACGTATTTAAAAACATTCTAGACGAAAAGGAAATAACTGGTCAGGATTTTACAAATATGTCCGTAGAAGAAAGGGAAACAAAGAGTATATCCCAGTTGTTCGTGAACATCAAAACACACTCATCACAGGCGATCAGGCAAAAGCTAACGCATTTAATAGGTATTTCAGTTCGGTTTTCAAAGCAATACGAACCATCCACTTATTCAAAGGTATTCGTTACAAATCAATTTAATATTGAAGTAAACGTTCTACGTAATAAAGTAAAATTTATGAAAAATGGTAAGTCAAGGGTCCAGACGACATTTCTAGGACATAATTAAACTAGGAGGAGAGCAATATTACCGTACTTAATTAGAATATTTCACGTGTCTATGAACAATTCAAAGTACCTGAAGATTGGAAATTAGCTTTGTAGTACCAATCTTTAAAAGTGGGGACAAAACTATACTAAGTAATTATAGGCCGGTAAGTCTCACGTCAGTGGTCTGCAAACTTATGGAGCATCTAGTTGCGAGTTACATTAAGCAAGAGTGGGAAGTCAAAATGGCTCTATCATGGCCAACACGGATTTAGGACTAATTATTCATGCGAAAGTCAGGTAGTAACGCTATTTCAGGACCTAGCAGATGAAATTGACGCGGGCGGAGAGTAGACGCAGTAGTTATAGATTTTGCCAAAGCGTTCGATGTTGTTCCACACGACCGACTTGTTCAGAAATTAATAAATTCAGGCATCGATCCCAGGGTGGTGGCGTGGATTAGCGAGTTTCTGCGTGACGGAAACAGAAAGTCCGAATTGGGCAAGAGTTATCTTCCTGCGCAAGCGTTACGTCAGGAATACCGCAAGGGAGTGTCATTGGACCTCTTCTATTTCTAGCGTTCATTAATGATTTGCCAGCGCAATTAATTTCAAATGTTCGGCTATTTGCAGACGATTGCATAATATATCGCATTATAAATTCGACAGACGATGAAAATATGCTGCAACGGATCTTGATGCATTATCTTACTGGGCGGAAAATAATGGTATGACCATAAATAGTTCTAAAAGCAAATCTATCACTTTTGGCAGAGGTCACAATTACAGCGTAACAAATTACCGTTTAAGTAACGACATTATTCGAGGTTTCTTCGTGTAAGTACCTAGGTATCCATTTCGATAGTAAATTAAGCTGGAAAAATCACGTAGATTTTGTTGTAGGAAAGCGTGGAGATCTCTTCATTTTGTAATGCGTATCTTAAAAAGATACAGTAAACGCGAAGAAATTGCTTACTTGTCGCTTGTTCGTCCGATAATGGAATATGGAGCAATTTGTTGGATCCACAAAATTATGCAGTGTAAGAATTTGGAAAGAGATTCAGCGTAGAGCAGCTAAATTTACTTTCAGGGACAAGAAAAGGATAGGGTGGGATTCACTCGAAAACAGGCGAACATTGGCAAGACTTTGCGCCTTGTATAAAGCTTATAGCGGTCATCAGCTTGGAAAGAAATTAAACGGCGGCTAAATTTTCCTACGTACATCGGTAGAGGTGATCACAGGCACAAAATAAACTTAAGACCGCAGAGAACGGATGTCGGAAATTTTCTTTACAAATAGAACGATAAGAGATTGGAATAGATTGCCTGCAAAACCTTTGAACCCTTTCCTCAGAGCGTTCAACAATTTAGGAAAGTAATTTAGGGCATTTCTAAGTTTGAGGTAGTTAACTAGGAATATTAAGTTATACAGTGAAGTGAAGTGAAGTGAAGTGAAGTGAAGTGTTGTGCAGTGTAGAGCAGAGAAATAATGAAGGTGTTTTTAGTGTAAGAGTGAGGTGAAATGAAGTGAAGTGTAGGCAGGTGCAGTGCGGTCTTCATTGTTTAAGCACTCAGTGCTGTTTTAGATTGACGTTTCTTTTATCTTTTAGGTAATTTAATGTTTGTTTTTAAGATTCACCAGTTTTATATTATTATTATTATTATTATTATTATTATTATTATTATTATTATTATTATTATTATTATTATTATTATTATTATTATTATTATTATTATTAATAATAATATTATTAATTTTTTTTTTTTTTTATTATTTGCATGAAAATTAATATCTTACTTATGTAATTAACTGCCACCGGGTTACACCCAATTGCAGTTTAAATAAATTTATCTTTATCTTATCTTATTACTATAACACTCGACGTAGAAATCATATTCACCAGGTGACAGTATCAACAGCTCATTACAAAAATTCACATACAATACATGTACATTATTTTACAACACTTTGCCAGATGACATTAAACGATTAACTTCAATAGAAAAGTTTAACTCCCAAGTAAAATCGTTTCTGCTGCATAACTGTTTCTATACAATTAGAGACTATACTGAGCATAACAAGAAAAGTAACATTAATTTTAACAATGATACATAATGCATTATTTACCATTTGGACTGTATAAATGAGTATAAACAACCTGTAACAACTATTGTACTACAGCTTCCGGGTCAATGACCCATCTCGATCAGTTTTTTGTCCAGTTTCCCTGATCCATTGAGCAAATGCTGAGATGGCCCCTTGTTTTGCTTCTGGACATAAATGTAACTTCATTTTCTGTGCACATCTTCTAGAATTCAATGGGAAATACAATTATTCAAATTATCGTTTCCATGTTGTCGCGGCAGGAAGTAATAAGAGCCAAAATGTATTGCTTATTTATCCTTGAAAATAGATTTTATTGCATGGGTTTTTTTTTCTCCCTTTCAAAATTCAAAATTTAAGTAGTATATGACTTAGTGTAGGGATCACAGAATTTTGAAAATGTGCACACAATTCATTTTTCCCCATAGCACGTCATACGCAGTTTTTAACTGTTTTTTTGACGTAAAAATAAATAAATAAATAAACTTAAAGTTTTAGTAAAGGATAAACTTATGCACTACACGTGGGATACATTTTAATAACAAATTGCAAGGAGCAGTCATTAAAATTTCTTTAACAATGGTCCATTCCAATTATATTCACATTTATTATTGAATTTTACCAGAAGTTTAGTGCCTAATTGCCCAGGCTTACTAACATAGATTTTACTCTTGCATGAATATTAAGCAATGAGGAGAAAACTAGGGAAAACAAAAGAGTAAGTATGCTACCTTCACATATATAAAATAAATAAAATAAAATATTTAATTAACCCTAAATTGGATTCTATAAAAATTATCATTAAAAATAAGCATTTGGAAATTTGTGAACCCTACACATTAATTGTAATGTTAGCCTGTTAACTTGAATATATTGATATCCCATCCTTCCAATCAGGATGACGATTGATCGCCAATTTGTAGCATGCATGCAGAAAACTATGTCAAAATAATGGAGGTCTAGAATTTTGCAATATTGACATAATAATTCCAAGTTTAGAAAATGAAAAATATTCTATTAAACATTGCAATCCTGCAACAAAGAAAAATTGAATGCAATATCTAATGTTCAGTTCACGATAAATTGAGTAAAAAAGCTTTTTTTAAAGAACAAAAATATTTGAGAAAATAATAACATACAACCAATAATGTTCTTCAAAGGAAAAAAACAGAAGGAAGTCGGAAAAATGTACATTAATAACTAAAAATTTGCATTCTTTTTCTCACAAAACTTGCAACAGACCAATACTATTCAAAATCTCTATTCAAATACAAATATTACATCTCAAACATATAATCACACATAATCTAGATTCTCTTACTCTGATCCATTAAAAGAAAACTCTTCTCCTTCAAATTACACATCTTTAATTTCCAACATAGTTCAACGAATTATTTCTACTGTAACACCCCCACTATCCGTAACAGCCCCAAGTGGAGGTGCTCTCAGGGTTGACCTCGACTTACCTTTTTCCCGGCGCCAGCTGCAGGTTAAAGGTTTGCCCAGCTACCCCCACTGAAAACACTGAAATTTCTAACGGGAACATGCGTGGCGTGGGCATTGGCATGCAACTTGGAATGAAAGATTTTCATTTAGCTTAAATTTAATTCACAAGAGATATTTAGGCAAAATCACGGTGAAGCCGGATACATAAAAAACGGACTTACAGACTAACTTATAAGTATATTACATGGTTGGCGTCTCGACGGGTCGCTCGCCCATCTCCCGTCACAGCAGCTGCCCGCGCAGGTGCAGGAGTTTGTCGCGCCGGCGCAGGCGGGGGTCACGAGCGGTTACTCGATCGTATCCTTCCCAGGTAGGCTAGCGCAGCCGTGGCGATGACCCGGGTGCTTGCCCGACCCAACGGCGATGAATAGCCTGGATCAGCCGATGACCACTCAGTAGCCGAGTGCGTGAAGGGCGGCGCTCGGGGTCGATGGCTGCGGCGGTGGCGGCGTTGTCGGCGCCCGCGGCACAGAAAATGTCCAGGCACGCCTCTGCGACAGGAACGGCGGCTCTTGCCCTCGGGTTCGCCTACCCCCGGAGCTGATCGTGACAGGCGGGGCCGCTCGCGATGCGTGGTGTGACCGCCTCGTCGCGCCCTGGCCTCTGGCGGTCGACGGCGCGTAAATATCGGCGGTCCCTACTTCCTATTGCAGATCGTAATTACCGAAGCTCGGGCCGGCAGACCCACCTTGCACACCCGAGGCCGTTCTACTGTGCGTGTACTCGCAAGTACGTGGCCGAAGCCAAAAAAGCTAAGACTCGCGTCTTCCGGGAGAACACCTACGCCCTCGCCCGCTGTTCCCCACAGCCAGGCGTCCGCTCTCCTCCGCAGTTCGAATCAGAAGAACCCGAATTATTTTTTCTCGCAGTTCCGCGGCTCCGTAAGGTCACATGATCGCGCCCACGCGATGTTCACGCTTATTGGTCTACGGCATCACGCGACACGGGGTGACCAATCGCGGATGTATCGACGTGGCAGTTGACGCAATGAAGTAGCGTCTTCAAGGGAATTTGTTCGACGTCAGAATTCCGCCGAAATCGCCAGCGCTGGTCGGCGGCGACCGGAAATTCCATTGACGTCACGGGCGCGCCCCTTTCCACAAGGGTAGTTAACAAAGGCTAGCCTGTTCGCCCGCATCGGCCGCGCGAAGGTATCGGGAAAACGTCCCCTTTCCTGCTGCCCTTCGACAAGCTTTCACTACGCATTTCAATATGCGTTTGAAAATACAATTTATATTTATGATTTGCGATACCATACGTGGGCGACTGTCCCATTACACTACAATTATTCCAAAAATTCTCACTTTATTTCGAAACCTCCTTCTTACACTTTTTAATGTCTAAAATATTTTTTATCCCTTTGTTTCATTTAATAATGGCATATATTTCGGAAACATGTCTAACCCCTAAAGAAAAAGTTATAACATTTATAGAAATGATAAAATTCTGACCATGCTTCAGCGGAGTAGCAATCATAATAACAATAATAATGATGATGATAATTATAATAATAACGATGAATTCTATATTCCATCAACAAATATTTTTGTCATTACATTTCAGAATGTATAGCTTTACAAATTAAATTAAGTAACACTATTTACTCTTCATATTCTGTTTACAAACCCCCAAACACACTCTTTCCTACTCAAATTTATAATCTCATTTTTCAATCTTCTAATTCAATTATACTCTTAGGAGACTTATACAGTATAACAGCAAAATCATTTTGTGGGGATCATCAAATGCCCAAGGTATTCATTTACAACAAATATGTCACTCAAAATAATTTAGTCATATATCCTCCCTTCGAAGCAAACTATTACTCTAATCACAACAATATAATACCAGATATTTTAAGTATGACAATTACAAAAAATGTAAACTTACAATGCTTTCAAACTTCACTTCCTGAATTGGATTTTGATCATTTCCTTATTAAAATATGTTTTAATTCTCCGCTATTAAAACTTAAATACTCCTTCATGACATTTGTATACACTGGAATATATAACGTCGATACATAAGTAAACAATATACAAAAAATTGATATAGAAAGAGAAAAATTTTCTTAAACACTTCTAGAGACATCAATTTTCTAGCACACACATTAAAAGACATTTTTGGCAACAAACTCCTTGACATTAGAAGAAAAATTAATAATTCACAACGAACTATGAAAGTACGAGTAGACCAATATGAATTGGGCAAAATTCAAATTTTTATTGCACAAATACACTCCAACATCAGACCACAATGGTAAACAATTTCAAAATGAACATCTTACTCTGCTGTTCCGATATTAAACAGCAGCCTATATCAGCATCTACCTACATCAATTTTCAAAAGTCAAATTTGACTGCACAACTAGAAAAATCTTGAACACTAAACCATGTAACAGATCAAACTTAATGCAGAAATTGAGTTTTTTTAATTTCTTTTCAACATTATTTGCTCCATTCCAAAATAATATTGTAACGAATATTGCGACATCTGCCGGCACCACCACGAACTACATATATGCACGAATTGCGCCGGCAGCGCTCGAACTAGCTTGTCCCAAAGTGTTCGGGGGGCATATCCCGGGGTCCGGAAAGTTCTCGACGGTGCCCACCGAGTATAAATACGCGGCGGCCGACGACTGCGGGGCAGTCTTATGACGGAAGCTGAGCTGTGAAGTGTGTGCATCGCGGTGAATAGCAGTGCAATGATTGAGCTCAGTGACGTGAACCGTGGCCAGCGCCGTGAACTATGGTCGGTGGAGTGGACTGTGGCAAGTGCATCGAAGAGTGTTACTCTGCATCGAAGAGTGTAAGCACTGGCTTAGGACTGTGCGACAGCGTAAGAGAAGTGAACAGTGTAAATAAATAATCAAGAGAAGTGTAGTGTAATGAATAATCAAGTGTTTTCAGTGATTGTGTTAAGAAACAAAATAAACGTTTTTGTTAAATTAGTACCAGAGTATTAATTCATCACCTACAATCGTAACAATATTCATTTCTCCTACAGAAATTAAGAAAAAAACACAAAAACTGGATATTCACAGAACTTCAGGAAATGATTATATTTGAAACAAAATGATTAAAGAACTTAAATTAGAAATTACTAAATTATTTCTTAGCAATTCTTTCTCTTAATACACATTTATTTTAAAAATAAATATATATATCAATTGAATTTCCAATTTTATTTCACATATTCTTTCAAATAAAAAATGATAATTATCAATAACTATCATAATTGAATTCTGGCTTCTCCATAAAAAATATAGAGAGATTGCTTATTCAACATCCTGAAAAATTATGTATAATTAAACAGGAAGTAAACACACATTAAAAAATAAATAATAATTTCCATCAAATAACATAAGTCAAATTAAATTACTGATTACCACCTCAAAAAGGTAATGTAATATTTACCCACTAATTCCACTTAGGAACTGAGTTCCATTCAAAGAAAATATCTAAATAAAATATTGCAAGTACAGAGGCCATAACTGCATACCTGAAACCTGTAGTAACTTAATGTATGTTTCACTCACATGTTAACTCATTGAAAGCATGTTCACTTAATTCACTAAGCAACCATATTTCATCGGAACAGAAAAACCGAAGCGCTGATAGGAACAGCTGACCATAATAGGAGTAATGTTGATATAAATTAATGGTAAATTAAATTAATTTGTACTCTAGATTTTTTTCTTGTTTTGAGGCTGGAGTTTTTAATTTTAGGGTATATCTGCCGTATTGAAGCACATGCAATAATATAGTGCTTAATATGTACATATTTTTAGTCACAAGTGTATCACAATCATGTTGAACTCATTAATGCTTTTTCGCTTATTTCACTTTGCAACCTTATTTGAACCAAACAGACAAAATAAAGCTGTCGGGAACAACTGACTGCACATGAGGGAATTTTTTAATGAAATGAAATTGTCTCAAATTCCCTATACAGTAATTTCCAGCTGCAGAATGTGAGAACATTCTCCAAATCACAGTGAGGACCAACATGTACTCTTAATTTGATTCTGGGTGGCTGTTTCTAGGTGTCAGGTGTTTAAGGTTAAGTTTCTGCAATACCAACAATTCTCTATAACCATCTTCTAACTGAATTTTTCCAAATTTCTGATGCGACACGGTAATGCCGTAACATATTTTTGTAGATTCCTTTTATTTTTATTTGTTGATTAAACAAACCAGGGTCGTACAAGGTTTCTGTAATATGGAAAGAAACAATGATTATGATTCCAATAATGTTCATCGCGGTTTAATTCTTATGGCATGCAATAAGAAGTTAATAATATTGTGACATTAATAGCTTACCCCTCACAATTTTCGCTGCTTTGGTTATGACGCTGCTCTCAGGAAGTTTTATTTCTTTTCTAGATTTTTTCCGCTCTTGCACTTTTACAATTTCAGAAGAATTTTACCCACTCGTTAAGGCCCACGTTTCCGGCTTAACTGGAGAGTTGTTTCTCGTATTACAAATCACTGATGATATACCGCGCAAAATATACAATATAAGTTCCCTTCAGAAACAAATCGCGCACTGGAAACGCAATGTAATAACTTAAATAAGAAATGCGGGATCGAGCTCGCTTGCGTAAGCTCTCAATGCAGCGTTTTGCCGCTTAGAGGCTGGAGTTGGCACACACTTGTTAAATTTAAAAACTGGACTGAACTTGTGCCTCAACAAATTTAGCCGAGAAGCCATCTCATTCATCATTGGAAGACCCAAACATTGTAAAACCTAGATGTAAGGCTTAGTTTTTAAATTTAAGCTTAAGTGCCACATGTAATTTATTTTTTAAGTAGTTATAAATCAAGATCTGGTGGTTAAAAGCCTAATGTCGTGATTCTATGGCCATAGAAAAGTATTGAAAATGCTATGTGATGGTACAACAAGCTGTAAACAGCATTAGTTTGGTGACTAATCAAAATTCATAATTAATGACATAAAATTTTGGCATTTAAAAACAGGTTTATACTCATTGTAAAGAAACCAGCCATATAAATGGCTTCTACTAACAAAATCCCAAATTTAGAGCATTTTTGGGATTGATTGGTACCTTGGACTGCCTTTAAAAAAGGTTGAAAAAGCTGGTTTTAAGGCAAAAGAAAAAACGTTTCCATTGGCGCCCGCTAGAGTGCACTGAACAATAGGTGCTCTGGTTGCAAACGCCTGTGTATAGGCAACCTGCCAAATTCACATGTTTGACATTTTGCCTAGCGATAAGGCGCTATAGGTTACTGCTCGAAAGAAAATGAGCATACAACCCTCTTGTAATCGATTAGTACTGCGTCACGCCCCAGTGACGTCTGTTACCCCCCCCCCCCTTCTGGGGAAGCTATATAAGGGCGCTCCGCTCGGCATTACGTTCCACGGTAATGTACGAGTGAATGGGTTTGTAAATATAGTATTAGTATGTATAACTGAGTGAGTGAATGAACAAATTTTAAGAAAAACAGAAGAACTAAGAACAATCTAAAGAACTATATTACTTTTTTCAATATTAATTGTTTAAAACAAGTAGCCCAAAGAGGCCATGTATAGTTTTAATTAGTCTAAGATTAGTTTTAAGTAGTATTATTAAGTTATCGCCCTCCCGCAGCTCCAGAAACCTAACGGTTGGAGCCGTATTGTAATCACAGTATCCGAATAAATTCCCGCCTTGGCAGGGTAAATGGTGAGGGGAAAAATGAAAAAAACAACAACAAAACATTACGTGCCACAAACTGCCAAGCAAAAACTTGCCTGCGTCGGGTGCACCTCGGCCTTATGCCTATAGGTTTTTTTATGTGTTTCTTTTACAGGACTCCATTGTAAGATTCAATTTTTGGAAGTTACATAATACGCCACATTGTGATGGAATTGGATTGGTTAATTCACGTATGATATGTTAATGTTTAAGTATGTTGTGATTTAATTTCGCCTTCTCTTACAGTGTCATTTTTTGATATGTATATGGTGCAAATGCACGTTGTGTAGGAACTCGCGTCGAGCCTGATAAGGGGCGTTTTCTACACCGAGCTGCGTAGGGCGTAATGGCGGCGCAGTTTCATATGTTGATGTAAATGTTCTGCATATTCTAATGTATGTTTAATTGAATGTTGCAGTGAACGGCTCCGAGTCTTGAGTAAGACGAGTTTTCGCATTGGACCTCTGGAGCATCAACAAGACGAAGGAAGGGTCCGTACGGCAGTAGGAAGCCGTGGCTTAATTGAGTACTTCCTATTCTGGTCCCGTGAGCGGCGGAACAAGGTCGCTCGGGTATCAATCCGCAGTTGGCACTTTTCAGGTGTTCAAACGGCTTTCGCAAAAAGTGGCACTGTAAATGGTATTCATGGTAAAAGGTGTAAATTCTATTTATGTAATCAATCCAATTCCATCATTTACGTTATGTTTGTGGCAATGTTGGAGGCTTTGTTCAAGTTTTTCAAACGTTTTAATATGCAAGGTAGAAAAATTTTTCGTTGCAGCTTAGAATTCGAATTTTGTGTATTATTTTGTAAGGAAATGCTTCCGAAATCGAGGCTTTTGTCATGTTGTAAATTCACGTCAGCCGTTTGTGATCCTAAAGTGGATCAATTGGCAAAATCAGGTTTGACGTAGTGATTCTGCGTAAAAACATTTCCAAAGGCGTTTTGTTTGCCTTCCATTGTTTCTCTAAATTCTTATTAACATTGTTTATAATTGTAATTCTTCATTGTCCCTCTTTTCAGCCGATACTTGTGCAGCAAGAGGAATTTATCTTTGTTAAAATTGTGGTTTATGTAATTTGTTCCCATGTTTTGCAGTAAATGTATGTTATCAAGTGAAGTTGGATTGCATATCTACAGCTTAGATCCCATAGCTTGAAATTCACTTGGAATTCCCCAATCCTGTGCCTTTTCTCCATAGAAAATAGCACCTTCATGAAAGTTTGATGCCTAGGATGTTTTGTGTTAATTCCGTTCCTCTCCATTAGGATCATGCACGGTCACAACTTCCTTTATAAATTTCATTCGCTGTTCAGTACAGCTAGCGACCGTAGTAAGTATTTTTCAATTATCGCATTTTGTTCATAACACTAATTTTGACAGCACACATGCCAATCTCCAGCGAAGGAAATCCCTAACCGATATACTTTGGGGGATTTAAATAGGCGTTGGCCCCTACCTCCTCCAACTTAAATTCTAATTAAAAGCCTCTAAGTCAATGTAGTACGTAAGGGGGGGTTACAGGAGGTTGGTATTGCGGGTCATATCTTACGTGAAACACATCTTACTCCGGTTTTCTTGCAGGATGTTCAGAGCTACCTACTGATGTGTTTTTGAACTCGTCTTCAAATATTTTCCTCCGATTCACGTACAGAGTGCAGTAGTGTACAAAGTCTATTCCGTGATGGAAGAATGTTTCTTCCATCATGACCTACTAAAAATTATATATTGTAATGGGACAGTCGCCCGCGTATAGCGCCCATAAATTAAAATTAAATATTTCTACAAGTTCTGAATACGTGAGGAAAATGCTCGGCGTGAAGGCGGTAAGATTCGGCCACTTTCCTGCTACCGGCGCCCACAAAGGCAGCGTATCGCGCCGCAACCTTTGTTCGCAAGGCCTTAGGCTGGGCGCGCCGGTGACGCACGGGTGAGATCACCAGGCGACGCCGACCAGCCCTCCGAATTCTAGGAAACCTGACGTCAAAACATTTCAGTGTTAGACGCTACGCCAGTAACCGTCTTCGACAACGCAGCAATTGGCCATGTAGAGTCGCGAGGTTTCGCGGGCCACTAGCCGTTAGCGGCGCGATGGTGCGTCCACGTGACCCGTCGGGCGGGGGAGCCCAATGCAGGCAGAAATTTCGATCTTCAGAATGTGGCAGCGATAGGGTGAGGACGTGCTCTCCGCTTGGACCAGCCGCGAACGGAAGCGCGCCATCCTCTCACTTGTATAAGTGACGCGGGCAACTCCGATGTAGTGCACGGTCGTCTGCTCCACGCGATCGCGACCGAGGCTCCGTGTCCCGGGGGCAATGCTCACGCGGCAACAACCGCACGCCACACGCCACGCACCGCCGACCTCCGCCGCCAACCGCAAGATCGGGCCGGACTTAGAGGCCATGTGCGCTACATCGCGGACGATCCAGCCGATCCCCGCTCAGTTCCGGGACGAGAAGCAGCCCAAGGGGAAAAGGCCAAGGGCCGCCCCCCCCGCGCCCCCGCCGCCGTCTAGGTGAACGCCCGGATCGGCCTGGACAGTCAACCGACCGACCGGCACGACTGTAATCCGCCAGCCGGCCCGACAATCCCGCGCCCGCCCCGGGCCGCTGCTAGGGTAAATGATGGGCGAATGACCCGCCACGACAACACAGTGTCGCAAAATTAGACGTTAGTTTGTAAGGTTTTTCATGTAATCCGGCATCACCGATCTAACTTTTTGTAAATTAAATTTAGGTTTTTTATCAGATACGTCTTTCAATCTGAGTCATGCATGCTGACGACCACGCCACGCATGATCCTGATATCAATTTCAGTGGGGGCAGCCGGGCAATGCTGTGATCTACATTCGACACCAGCCTAGGTCGGCCCTGAAAAAGCACCGCTCGTGGTGGTTATAGAGAAAACCAGCCGAGGGTGTTATATATATATATATATATATATATATATATATATATATATATGAGAGAGAGAGAGAGAGAGTAACGAATCTGCCGGCACCCCCACGAACTACCTGTATGCGCGGATTACGACATCTGCCGGCGGCCCTTGAACTAGATGGTCCCAGAGTGTTCCCGGCGCGTATCGCAAAGTCTAGAAAATTCTCGATGGCGCCCGCCGAGTATAAATACGCGGCGGTCGGCGTCCGCGAGTCAGTGTTAAGTCTGAAGTGGAAGCTGAGCTGAGAAGTGTGTGCATCGCGGTGAATAGCAGTACAGTGATTGTGCTCAGTAGCGTGAACTGGGGTCAGTGCAGTGGACAGTGGTCAGTGCAGTGGACTGTGGCCAGTGCATTGAATAGTGGTCAGTGCTTAGGTCTGTGCGACACTGCAGGAGAAGTGGACAGTGAAAATAAATACTGAAGAGCAGAAAAAAAAAAGAGAAGCGTAGTGTAAATAAATAATCAGGAGAAGTGTAGTGCAAATAAATAATCAGGAGAAGTGTAGTGTAAATAAATAATCAAATTTTAACCAAAGAGAATATAACGTGGTGAAGCTGAAAAGCCTTAGAGTACTCAAATTATTTTTCAAAAAATCTGTCGTTATGTGTGGCATTTTTTAAATATTTTTTCACTGAATCGTTAAAGAAAATTAACTTTTTTCGGCTCATTTTCCACCGCTTACGCGCGAGGAAATTAACAGGGCCCATAGCTGAGCGAGGAGCCTGCCAGTGGATAGACAGACACCGGCTGGCTCTGCCGCACGTAGGTAGGGTGGTACACAACAGTAGAGAATCCAAAAAGTGTGCCTCTGTCTTACTCGCTTCCTTTTGCCCTAGTCCACTACAGCAACTTGGTTATCGTGAATATACAACTTTATTATAGAAAAAACATCTCACTGTGAGAAAGTGTATCTACACAATTTTTTATTATAAACAGAGGAAACCAACAATGAATGATCTCTACTTACTAAAAGAAAATCAACACATACATTGTAGTTTAAAAATTAGCTCGCGGCTCCAGCATCTGCCACTTGCCACCCAGAGATGACGGTGCTACCTCAGAAGCTCTAAAAGTAACGTGTCCTAGATATTTCCATTCAGGCGTAAGCACAAAGAGTACAGTACATAGAGTCGCCCCTACGTATCTCTTCCTGCAGAGGTCGGGGAAGCCGTCACAATTGCGTGTGCCTCCATAGTGGTACAAACGACTTGACGAAAATTACGCTGTAGATATGCAAAATGTAATATTTGCTATTCCGTAAGACTGGCAAAAAAGTTAATCTTTGTGGTAAAAAAGTTGTATCCAATGATCCTAGGGGCGAATTTCTTATCAGAACACAGAGCGGTTATTGATCTCGACCGTAAGGTAGTGGAACTAGGGAGCCAAAGTGTAGAGATTGATTTGGGGATGGAAGCAGGGCATGAAATATGTACGAGTGTGTTATCGGAGGAGTCGATAGACGAAAAGTTAAAGCAACAGGTCGTGCAGATAGCGGGATTAAATGTGCAGCAGAAGGATAGGCTGTTGAAGTTACTAACAGAAAACAAGAAAGTATTTCAAAAGCATCAAGCATCAGTCAAAGGTTTCGAGTTCTGCATCCAACTCACGGATTATACTCCTTTTAGGCAGCGAAACTATCCGATACCAGTAGCCTTGAAGCAAGAAGTGGCGGAGTTGCTAGCATCGATGGTGAGCGATGGTATCATCAAGCAGGCGCAGACATCATTCACGAATCCCATCGTAATCGTGAAGAAAGAAGATGGAGAATTGCGGTTATGTTTAGACGTTCGGCGGTTAAACACAGTGACATTACCCTACCGGGACGCTCCACCATCAGTGGAGGAAGCTATACAAGATCTGGAGGTAGCTTAATATTTTCAAGTACGGACTTCAGCAAAGCTTACTGGCAGATGCAGGTTGCTGACGAGGACCAGAAATACACGGATTTCTCATTCGAGAGGATTTGTTACGTAGTTTGCAGGGTACCGTTTGGACTACGTAATAGCTGGGCTGCACTGATACAGTGTGTGGACCAAGTTTTACCAGGGAAGATGCAAAATTGAGTCACAGTGTATGTTGACGACATCGTGCTGCAGGCAAAATCCATCGACCTACACTTTCAAGACATAGAGGAGTTACACCAGATATTGCAAGAAAACAACTTAGTGCTTAACTTGATGTCGACATGCTTCATCAAGAAGATCGAGTTCTTAGGTTATGTGATTTCAATCGAAGGAATCAGCCTGAAGCCAGAAACTGTTGAAGAGATCAGAAACATATCGCCACCAAGAACTATCAAAGAAGTACGCCAGCTCATCGGCACATGCAACTACTATGCAAGATTCTGCCCGAGATTTGCGGCTGTGATGTACCCGTTTTACCAACTCCTCAAAAAAGGACGCAAATGGAAATGGGACGACGCGTATCAGGAAGCATTCGACAAGTTAAAAGAAATGTTCTACAGCAGCTGTTTAATTGCTCACACCGATTTTTCGAAAACAGACATTGTACAGACGGATAGCAGCGACTTCGGAATTGGGGCAATGCTATATCAAGTTATTGATGACCAGGAAAAAACCGTATCTGTTATCAGTCGAACACTCAAGGGACCCGAACTCCGATTCTAAGCAACGGAGAAAGAAGCAAATGCTGTAATCTGGGCAATATCAAAATTCAAACCATACCTGAAAGGCAGGCACTTTATAGTACGGACGGATCAACAAGCCTTAACATTTCTAAGTAGATGCCATCTCCAAAACGACAGGTTACATCGTTGG
The DNA here is from genome assembly GCA_964035755.1 of Teleogryllus oceanicus. Taxonomy (NCBI): domain Eukaryota; kingdom Metazoa; phylum Arthropoda; class Insecta; order Orthoptera; family Gryllidae; genus Teleogryllus; species Teleogryllus oceanicus. The sequence continues at coordinate 28,377,720 of CAXIVR010000001.1, forward strand.
GTGTTACCATTGCAAAAATTCTCATTTGAAGTTGAACATTGTAAAGGATTTCAGAACCATTTACCAGATTTACTGAGCAGAAAAGACCCAGACAAGGAGAACAGGTACGCTAACGCAAAAGAGTTTCATGTGATGGCGATAGATTTGGGTATCTCGAGATCTCGCCTGTTTGTCTGGGATGACCTCGTAATTTTACAAGAGAGAGACGATGAGATTCATAAGGTTAAACAATTCAAGCAGGGACAGCTATCCGAGGATGACGCAGAATTCGCTGCATTGAAGCAGAAACAGGACCGATGGAAGATAGTGCAGCGAAGCGGTCTGAATTAAAACCAAGGACGACCCGGAAGTGTGGAGAATTTGGGTTCCCAATGACAGCAACCATGAGCTGATCACGTTCGCGCACACATCACACGCGCATTTCGGCGCAAAGAAGGTTCACCAGACGCTCCAATCCCTATGTTACTGGAAGGGAATGGGGAGACAAATCCGGAAAGTAGTAAGCTCACGTATCACATGTTTGAATGTCAAATACCCCAACAGGAAGTACGATGGACTGATTCAACACATAATATCGTAGGAGAAGAACGATCTGGCAGCATTGGACGTATACGGACCTCTACCTCGAACAAATCACGGCAAAAAATACATCTTCGTGATCATAGACGTTTTCTCGAAATTTGTTCAAGTTTACCCAGTCAATAAAGTCAATTCAAGAAACTGTCTCAAATTAGTTGAAAGATTTTAACCAGATTGCCGGTCCATTCAAGAGGATATTATCCGACCACGGAACATTGTTAACCAGCGAGAGGCGGAGAGAAGGGATACAAGGAATGGGCGCAGTGTCCATTCACTCAACGGTGAGACACGTGTAATGAAAGAATTATCAAGATTATTTAGAACGTACTGTAGCGAGGATCATAAAACCTGAAATAGCTTAATACCCGACATCAATCGTTCGTTAAAACAAATCTCCCACACTAGCACTGGCGTCATGCCGTGGGAGGCACATCTGGGGCGGAAACCACCACACATCTTGTACGCATTGGAGAGACCCGAGATATCACGAGAGGAACCGATGAAAACGCGAGACCAGATATTTCAAACATTAGTAAAATCTCTTGAAGAAAGGAAGGCAAAATTCAACAAAAAAACATATTAGTTTACGCAGGGGCAGTCCGTGCTACTACGGGTCCCCAAAGTTTCGAACCCCAGACTTAAATTATACGCGACATTTTTTCCGCTATAGGAGGGACCTTATGAGGTAAGCCAAGTGATTACCAGAACGTGGCCAAGTTAGTGAATGGGAGGCAGCAAGTTGTGGGCCACTACAACTTTAACAACCTCCGATCGTGCCCTGCACAAAACAACAGCGTAGAAGACACAAGGTGAAGAGATGGAAGTGTTAGAAGGTGTAAATATTGTAGTGGTCGTACATTTATTATTAGGGCATCAAAATTGAAAATATAGTTTGGGGATTAATGTACGAAGCATGAACTGTGATGGGGATTAATGTACGAAGCATTAATGTATGATGCAATAAACTGGTTGTTTGATATACCCTTGTATTTTTCCAATGTTTGCTTTGCATGAACCTTCAGGGACCCATTCACGAATCAAGAGTACCTGCGCCCCTTTAAACAAAATTTATCGGAACGCACCTGGTTTACCAGGTACGTGTAAGAGCGGTTAACTCCGACACCGTCTGACCGATCTCCATGAAAGTCGGCGCATCTAAGTGTTTTTATTTTACCCAGAAGGTTCATGTGCTGTTAATTTCATTGTAACTTCTAGATGGCACTGTGGAACAAAACCAAATATTCATATCAAATGCAATCCGCAACACTCAGCGACTGCATGTTCGAATACACATCGTCAAATAACTCTTAAACGAAGCGTTCAAGGGCATTAGAAACTAAAATTTTGAGGCTAAAGGTCTCGAAGGAACGTTTTTCACACCGCAGAGGACAGTATGAGGTCTTCTTGAACATTCTACTGCATTATTGATGGTGCCGCGCTTCTGGTACCCCACTTACTCAGAGACGTGTAGAATCTGCACTTAAATGTGAATTATTTTAAAAAATGTTGCGTGGGTGTTGACGTAACGCGGCTCTTAACCCTTGTTGGGCGTTGAACGTTTTCCCTGGAGTGATCCCCCGTTACTGAGTAATTCTTGTCAGAATTCAATTCATATGCAGTTCAAAACGTTTTTGAAGTACATCTTTCTACGCTCAAAACTATCGTACTTTGCATCTACAGACCTCCAACAAAGCGAGCTTTCGATTATTTAATTTAATTTTCTTAGAAAATCTAGAGATAATTCTGAACAAGATTTGTAATCTCTCTTTAAAATCCATTGTTGTATGCGGAGATTTCAATATTGATTTTCTGAGCAAGTCCCACGAAAAAGACCAGTTTCTCAATTTACTTCATTCTTTTAACTTGGATATTACAGTGAATGTACATACACGGAATACATTTAAATCACAAAAAGCATTAGATCAAATTATAATCAACAAAACCACTAGATACGAAATAATAACGAATAATCTAGGATACAGTGACAACGATGCACAAACTCTTGCAGTTACTAACAACATGATCACTGACACAATAAATAATACACGCATGTATAGAGCATTCACTTAAGTTAACATAAAATTAAAATATGTTGAAGAAGGAAATTACATGCGTCGTTCCACAAGGCTCTAAAATCGGGTATTTCTGTGGAACGTTTTGTACAATGACTTTCTTGACATACATCTGCCAGAGAGAACACTGCTAGTAGGCTTCGCAGATGATACAATTATCGTCCGTCGGGCAGACACTGCAGAAGAACTGCAGATTGTAGTAAATGATAGCCTAGAGAGGGGCAAGAGATGGCTGGACAGAAGAGGGCTACAGATGGCAACAAAAAAAAAAAACAGAAGCCGTACTCGTCACAGATAAGAGGAACTACCCAAAGCCGAGGGTTATAGGCACGGAAATCACGTAGAAGACCAGCCTCAAGTACTCTTCGCCGAATTCCAAGGCATTGGCTTTGCGAGTTAGAAAATCCAATAGTTCTTGTAAGCTTAGCATCCTCTTTGAAGAGTTCTTGCTAGATAAATGTAGCTTCACTATCCGCACGTTTTGTTGAGCTCTTTCTTTGCTTGTAGTGGTAATAGAGCTTAGGGTGAGTTATTATTTTGTTAGCAATGCAGAAAAATCAAATCTGCAGTTCGTTTACCGTTAAAGTTTTCTATAATTCGGGAACGAAAATGTGTAGTTTTTGAAATGTTAATCTCGTGCTTTTTTAATTTTTTTTATTATTATTAACTTTCTTATCTTTCAACTATTAATAGTTAATTGTTCGGAAGGGATTCTGAAACTCAAGAAAGCGTGCGCAGATGATTTCCCCCTCCCATACGTCACATAAACTTCTTTTACTGTTTTTTACTAAATAAATATCTAGATACCACGATTCTCTAGGTTTGAAGTCTAGTTTAGAAAGCATTAAATTTTGCAAGATTATTTCACATAAATCAATCTCCAAGATCATTGATTTTAACCCACTCCAATTTGTAGCGATTTGAGAAATGAATGGTTTAAGGAACGATGAATTTTCTTAACTGGTGGCAAATTGAGTAATATTTTGATGCGGGTGTCTATTATTTTTGCTGTATTCGAATATCTTTCCAGTAACAATTCTCAAGCTCTATCAATTACCTCCTGACACATTTAGAGCGCTTGTTAAATTATAAGGTTCCCCTTTTAAATATGCAAGAAGTTGCATATATTTTTCAATATCACTAAGTGTATCCCTTTTCACAACTGCTGTTTTTAAAATGTCATAGAACTGCGTGAATCGACCGTACATGCCAGAGAACGTGGGCAGTTTCACATTAGGTAAACTGCTGCTGAGAGCATTTGACTTGTTGACAAGTAGTTTTTCAGTTAAAAAAGCTAATACAGAGAGACATTGGCTTTTAACATTCATAAACCGGCTTTCCAGGTTTTCGAAAGATGAATTTAATTCATCTAAACCTTCTTGTTTTAAAGCATCTTCAACAGTTAATCTAATATCCTCCCAGACCTCATTCATTCTTACCATTAGACATTCTATCCTTGATCTGTTAAGATCAGAGATGGATTTTAGATTTCTTCCATCCTAGCTAACCCCGCTTCTAACCATTGTCATTTTGACAAAACCTGTTTTTAAATTGCATTGTTTTTGAAAAGTTTATATTTATTTCTAGGGATTAATTCATGAAATGCTTATGCTACTTATTTGACTGTGTATTGTAATAAATGTAATGTGAATTGCTATAAATTATTGAATTTCAAGTACGGCGCCAACTTTTAATTAATTTTGACCGCCTTTGTGCCAACACTCGCAGTTGCCTCTATTTGTCTTTTAACGCTTGTAGATAGGTTCATTCAAAGATGGATCACTCGCACGTTATTAAAGCGATTTCTTTTTAATGTTAACGTGTCAAGTGACATTGGCCTAAAATTTCTAGTTGTTGTGCAACACTGCAACAATACCATGAACCGCCACTGCTACGTAGTTCCTTTGTTTCTCCCATCCCAACTCGGTGTCCAGTAAGATGTTAATGTATTTACAGTTCGAGACTCGCGGATATACGTCATTACCTAGCTGATAGGTTATTGTGTGAAGAGTTCTGGCCCTACAAAATGTGATCACTTTGCTTTTCTTATCATTTATAGTCATAATTAGCTCTTGCCCAATCATAAATTTTATTTAAATCGTCCTATAGTTGAATCATGATGCTGTTCTGCAATCTACCTATAAAACGTCGTCGGTGAAGGGTCGAATTTTTAACATTATATTTCGCGATACAATTTTTACAAAGATAAGAAACATCAGTGGACTTCTGACACTGCCCTGAGGGACCTCAGAATTAACGTATTTCTATCCCGAAGAAATTCATTTATCCATCCATTATCCATTCATCCGCCTGTGAATGCGTTTCGATGCCAACATAGTTCAACATCGATGCGTTTCAACATCTGTAAGACATGTGGCACTCCACCAAACACTTTAGCAAAATCAATAACTATTGCACCCACTCTTTCTCCAAAATAAACTACTTCAGACAAGTCTTGAGTATGGGAAATGATCTTTCACAAGAAAACCCATTTCTAGAGCCATGCTGTCCATGAAGAAAACATTATGTCTGATCCAAATGATTTCTAATCGAATTAGATAATATTTGTTCAAACAATTTACAAAACCGCTGACGTAAGACTATCTGTCCTGTAATTTTGCACCAAACATTTTTTGCCCATTTTTGAAAATTGGAACTATTTAAGCAGATTTCTAATCATCCAGTACACTTTCATTGTTAAACGATATATTTAAAAGTCTGACCGAATATGGTATTATTGTCTCCCCTACTTTCTTTAACATATCGGTTGTAATGCCATCTGGACGGCAAGTCTTAGTTTTTAATTTTCTTCAAATGTAAACAAATTTCCGTTTGATCAATTTTTAATACGTGATCCACGTTGTTGTGCCTTGGCTAGCCTTTTGTTTGTATGCCGAAGATAAATAATTGTTAAATACATTGGATTTCACTTAATCTTCTACGATATCTGCATTATTCCATTGTATATGTGTGTACTCCTGTTTACCTCGTCGGTGACGTACATAGTTCAAATACTTCGCCCAAGCGTTTTCCTTATCATCTAAAATTACTCTCTCTCTCTTTCTCTCTCCCTCTCTCTTCTCTCTCTTTTTTTCTCTCCCTCCCTCTTTCTCTCTCCCTCTCTCTCCCTCTCTCTATTTCTCTCTCTCCCCCTCTCTCTCTATCTATCTCTTTCTCTCTCTCTCTCTCTCTGTATCCCTCTTTCTCTCTGTGTGTCTTTTGGCTTGGAGGCTGACGAGTTTCCCTTCATTTCTAGTTTTTCTTGGGGTAATTCAATAATACGTACACAATTTTAGCTTTTTCAAAACCTCTTTGAAGTAATCAGTAGTACCTATTAACATTTCACTGATTTAAATTTTATTTATTTATTTACTTGTTTATTTATTTATTTGTTTATTTATTATTAATATTGGATCAAGTGGTACCTCATTCAAAAGGGCATTAAAAATTTCCTAATTGAAAATTCCTCATACAGTCTAACACAACTAGTGAAAAAATGTGTAAAATTATCTATATTTGTATGTAAGAAATATTTAGATTTATTGTACTTATGTTTTTCTTGTTATACTTTTTAACTAATTATATTATAATTGCATTCAAATATCAGTTGACTTGGCCGTTACTTGATGGATTTTATTCCCGTGAACAGTGGTGAATCCGGGGGGGGGGGCATAGCCCTGCCCCAAAAGACCTAGAGTTTTGTTTGTTATCTTTTTTTATTTGGAAAAATTGATTTAAATATTTATTTATGTTAGAACTCTGTAATTATTTCAAAACAAGATTGTATAGTATAATAAATACACTACAAAAATAACATACAATATAATAACAAATGTTTATTATTTAACAAAAATCTATGATAGCCCCCTCCAAAATTCCAAAATGATCATCTGGATCCACCCCTGCCTATGAATATCTATGAGCAATAAATTATATATTATTATATAGTTTGAGCACGGAACAAGACTTTCATGGTTTACGCGAAAACTACAACACAGAATCGCTCGTCCATCGAATTATATCAATGAAAATTAAGTTAAATTCTATTTAACCACTACTTACATAATTTTATGAGTCAGGTCGGCGTAAGACATATACACCTCCCGCGCATGTGGTTCTGGCTTTGATTTCCACTGGGCACTCAAATTCGACTCCAGCACATCGCAGCAAGCACTATTGCTTCGTCACGTTTCACTCACGAAAAAAAATCGAAAACTCCATTATCCTGATATATTTGACAATAATGAAACATCTTCGACACATATTCGTATTCACAAGAACGTTCGCAAACCGTTGGCCAGCTGTAGCCACACTGGCTTCCTCGAGACACTAAGGGACTTCCTTCCAGAACGACCTACTATACAGAAAGAACTCATCAAATGTACGTTTTGAATCAACAAACTAAATATCAAATGAAAACAAATTCTCCAAATATCATAAATAATGCATTGAATATCGTCAATAATTAACTGAACTTGTGTACTTTTAATAACAAGCGAAAATCATAAAACTACGTTGCAGTGAGTCAGACGAAGACAGAGTATGGATATTCCCCTGAGATTCCCTCCGTCGCCGCGTAACGCGAAAGCACCACCAGCTTGGTTGCCCAACCAAAAGGCCGTAAGTTCCCCGTGTTAAATCGAAGGGCCAAAGAGTAAGCAGTAAACCCATAACACAGCCTGGTGCAATTCCTGGCAAGGCACCAGACACTGGAGAGAGCGACAGTTGGACGCTCTTTGGTTTCAAAATGATTTCATATATTCCTTCGATATTGCTGCAATAGCTTGAATATTAATTGCTTTAAAAGGAAAATGTATATTCCTAAGATATTATTACTTGTTTATTTTAAGATAAATTTACAATCTATTTTTTTACAAAATAATAAGTAAATGTGATGTCAATTGTAGAATTATTATGACAATGATTAGTAGTGAAGGTATCCCATCGGTACTTTTCATCTCTTCTTCGTACTATAACAAAAACAATTATTATTATTATTTTAGGTTGACAGCAATTGGAATTGATAATTTGGTGGTGATCATGTTTCAGTTACTTCTTGAGTATCTGTATGGGAGTTGTATGGGTGAGGTTCTGGTTAGACGATGGATATCTGCACTATTGTCAAGGAGGTTGAGGGCTAAGTGATTTGGATGGTTTTCAAGACGCTGGAGTAGTTTGAGCTGATTGATTCTATTCTTCCTAAGACAGTGGGCATTTTTAAGTCTTTGTGTAATGCTGCATTTGTATGAACCAATGCTCTGCTGCGATCATTCTCAAGGTCTTGGACTGAAATCTCTGGATGAGAGAGGATTACTCTTGCTTGCTGTGCCCCAGATCTGGATGCCGTAGGTCCATATTGGAATTATTATGGATTTATAAAGCAATAGTTTATTTTTCCAGTGATAGTTTTGAGTGGTATCCTAGTATCCAGTATAGTTTTCTTACTTGAAGTTGTAGGTGCTTTTTCTTGGCTAAAATGTGATTTTCCATGTTAAACGTTTGTCTAGATGTATCCCTAAGTATTTTACACTTTCCATTTGTAATATTGGTTATTGTTTTTTGATTTTTTATTGATTTTTCAATCATTGTAAGATGTCTTGTTGCATTGTCTTGATGTCTTGTAAATGTCTTGTTGCAACATTTGGGTCGTCATCCGAAGCTAGTATGGCCGTATCATCTGCAAAAGTGGCTATGGTTGTTTTATCTGTTTCTGGTATATCTGTCGTATAGAGTTGGTACAGAATAGGGCCAAGAACACTACCTTGTGGTACTCCGGCCTTGATTGGATGGAATTCAGATAATTCATTTTGATATTTGATTTGGAAAGTGCGGTGGGATAGATAAGATCTGAAGATATTGATGAAGGGATATGGTAGGAAATGTTTGAGTTTAAATAGGAGTCCATCGTGCCAGACTTTGTCAGACGCTTGGGCGATGTCTAGAAAGGCGGCTGAGCAATATTTCTTTTCTTAGAAACAATTCTCAATGTAGCTGGTGATTCTATTAACTTGTTCGATGGTAGAATGCTGTTGTCTAAAGCCAAATCGATGGTCAGGGACTAGGTTATTGGTTGCTATGTGTGGACGTAGTCTTGATAGATGAAGTTTTTCAAACACTTTGGATAGGATTGGAAGTATACTGATGGGACGGTAAGAGAAGGGTTCATGTGGAGGTTTCCCAGGCTTGAGAAAAACTTGAATTTGGGCTACTTTCCATTGTTCCGGGTAGTGCCCTATTCTTAGAATACTGTTGAATAGTGCAGTAATTATAGTCTTGCCTTTTCGTGGTAGTTCTTTGAGAATAGGTGTTGTGATTAGGTCATAGCCAGGAGCTTTTTTGCTTGATAAGGCGTTAATTTCTCTGGGAGTAAAGCGTCATTTGGTTTGGGGACTTAAGGTAATCTCGTATTTCTTGGTCTTGGTTTGTATTTCAAAAGGGACGAGTCTGGAATACATTAGCGAAGAATTTGGCAAAGGTAGATGCTTTCTCTGTGGCGTTTCTCGCCCAGGACAGATTTTCATCCCTGATTGGGAGATTTGGTTTGGTCGGTTGTTTCAGCTTCCTGGTGACTTTAAATAGAGAGTAATTAGTATATTCTGTTGGGGTGAGGCTGGTTATGAAATCCTGAAACCTGTTGCTGTTGAAATCTTTTAGGAGGCACCTTAGTTGCCTAGTTGCTCTGTTGTAGTTGGTACGGTCTGCAGGATATTTTGAAGCTTGCCAGATTCTTCTTAGTCTTCTTTTCTCAGCTATTTTGTTTAAAAGAAATTTTGGGTATTTCATGCTGCTCAGGGTGTAGTGGAGTTGCGCAAGCCGCTTCTTGAATATTTTGGGTTATATATTCAGTCCTTCATCTATATTATCTGCTGTTTTTAATGGTAATCGGATGTTTGTTTTCATTGATATCTGGGTTCTGTACGAGTCCCAGTTTGTCTTTCTGTTAGCGACACGAGAGAGGGGTGAAGGATAATGTTGTTACCAACGGTGATAATTATTGGAGTGTGGTCTGAGGACAGTTCGAGGGAAGATTCAATGATACAGTTAGTGGATGGGATTCCTTTTATTATGAATATATCGATCAGGTCTGGAATTTTGTTTTGGTCGGTAGGCCAGTAGGTAGGTTCTCCTGTAGAAATGGTTTCTAGCTGTAGAGAAGTAACTGCTTTTTGCAGTTTTCTCCCTCTAGGGGTGATGAGCCTGGATCCCCATTGAGTATGTTTGGCGTTGAAATCTCCACCTACCATGAACCTATTTCCTAGTGACTTAAAATAGGTTTCAAATCGTCGCTTATCTATTTTGAATCTGGGAGGGCAGTAGATGGCGCTGATGGTGATTGGTCCATTCCCGTCCGTAATTTGTACAGATGTTGCTTGAATATCTTGGTCAAGTACGGCTTCCTGTTCTTGAGGCTTAATGGTGCTTTTTACTAATATTGCTGTGCCACCGTGAGCATTGCCACTAGGATGTTTAGTATCGTATAATGTGAAATTCTTTAGTTTAAAGTAGCTTCTTTCTGTGAAATGAGTTTCAGAGATGAGTAGAATGTCTATTTTGTTTTCGTTGAGAAATATTTCTATTTCTTGGCGATGATTTGCCAAGCCATTGGCGTTCCAAGCTGCAATGCGAAGAAATTTAGGCATTGGATAATTTGGAGACAAGCGTCGTTAAGAGGTTAATTAGAGAGTTTATTTGTTGACTTTGTTGCATTAATGTGTTTTCAAATCTCTCAAAGGAGTGCTGTATAATGTTCATAATGGAGTGGCTATCGTTATGTTGTTTCATTATGTTGTTGTTCTGGTGGCTTCGGTCGCCCCGTTTTTTCTTGTTGAAAGTTCTGGGTTTACTTGAGTTTTGTCCCCTTCCTTTTTAGTATTTCTTGATATACTTGGCAACCTTTATAATTGGCGGGATGATTCCCTTCGCACAGCGCACATGTCGGTTGATTTTCCTTTTCTTTTTGACACTTTTCTGGATCATGTTCTTTTCCACATTTAACGCACCGAAACGGGTATGCACAGTACGACCTGGTATGTTCATATCTCTTGCAATTTTTGCATTAAACTATCTCTCGTTTCAGGCGTGGTGGTTCAAATGCAACGACACAATTTAGTAGTCGGTTAATTTTGAATACTTCTTTGTTGTTAGATTTGGGCTCAAGGTCTACAAAAAATAGAGGCAGAGGTAACTTCGTCAACCTATGGTGGACATTTATTATGTTTCTAACTTTATGGTCCTTTTCTAAAAGCGCAGCCTTGATATCTTTTACATCTACCGTATGCTGTATATGCCGCAAGACAACTCTATACGCACGGTCTTGTTTCAACTGGTATGTATAGTATACGTAGTTGTTGCCTGATAAATGTTTTACTATTCCCCTGTAAACATCTGGAGTTCTTGGTGCTATTTTAATTTTGTCGTTTGCCAAGATTTTATTTCGAAGTCTTCAGTTTTTAAAGCATCCTTTATAAACTTAATCATGGCTGGAACATTATTTACATTTGCCACAAAATTTGGAGGTACTGTGGTTTTTGGAGAAGTTTCTTCATTGTTTTCTATTGCATCTTCTGTATTGAGAGCATTAAATTGATTCTTGGTGGGAACTGTATAAATACTATTATTACTATCGCAAGACGCTGTCTTTTGCCTTACCCTTCTATTTACATCAGGGTCGAGGACGTCTGGGTTCGGTCTTTTTGACCGAGCTGGTGCGTATATTTGCCATGCATTCTGTCAGGTTCACAGGATCAGATGAATCAAGATCCATGCTGTGTCTGCCGCTGCTTGCTGATTTTTCTAATGGCATTTGTTGAGATACGTAACTTTCCAGGTATTGGTAGTTTTTGCGTTCGCACTACATGTTACCGAGCCTACCCGAATACACTTTTGTAATCACTGAGTTTTATATATAAATTGTCTTTGTAGAGTGGAAATTAATAACACCGTTTCACTGCACAAATATAACTGTTCACTTAGAACTACTGCACACAGGTTTATTATCGCTTGACCTCTCCTTATCTTGGCGCACTCGCAGGCGACAAGGTAAGGCAAAACGGAGCTGCGGACACGATCCGCACACCACGGCGGTCGGGCGAGAACTGTCTAAGATATTATGAGATCTTTTTCATTTTCTGGGGTTGGGCAACCGTGGAACCTAAGCACGAGCCGCCACTGCTTCTATATCACTGCTGATGCAAGAGAAGCAGAATGTATTTCATGTAATTTACATTTATGTGTTCCAAAATTTCTTCCAATCCTCTTTCGTAATTTAAAATACTTCCATACTATTTTTACGATCGTTAATAAAACTGAAGATTGTTCAGATATTAGAATTATACCAAATAAATCAGAAAAATATTTAACATTCTCTAAAAAAGCGTGTGATGAGTAATTTAAAATCAACTTTTTCGCTATATCCATAAAATAGAATAAAAGAACTAAAATAAATTTCATCAATTGTTTTTACACTCTAAAATATCACACAATATTGAAAGGTTATAATTTATAAATGCGTAAATAAATATATATATATATATATATATATATATATATATATATATATATATATATATATATATATTCCCTTATGTGTATTTATTAATGCACACATAAATACAGGACGGGAATGTCTTACCTCTGCAAACAACGATCTCCGTTGTTAAAGTATGACGGAACCAACATTCCTGACGTAAAGTCCTTAATTTCCGTAAAGAACTTAATTTGGTGTCATGCTTGACTTTGACGCTGTCCTTTCTTCAGCTTGTCAAAATGACATGTTCAAAGGTCAGGTCGCTTTTTCAAAATCTCCCACATTTTGCAAGAACGGAAAGGCAAAGCGCAAAGCAAGACGATGTTATTTACAGAGGTGCCTTTCTGACGTCATACTCTATGAGCGACGGTGTGGGCGCACAGCAAACATAGCGCATTAATCAGACAAATCAGCGCGTTAAGGTGATTTATTTAACAAATGCATATAGGACGCCGGCAACTAGCCTATACACTTGTACGGAGACCCGATGGCAGGTTACGCTGCTGAAAGCTCCCCTCAAAACCCCCTCACTGCTCCTCGTCCCCTCCACAGTGGATTTTCCCCTCACCTGAGGGACGCGAAGTGGTTTAAACAACTTCCGTAGTTGTAGTAGAGCCACCGGTACAAAAAGCCACCGGTACTTTGTAGCTGGCCGGCAAAGTCCGACTACCGACCCAATAACGCCAAATACATAATACATACCTACTAATATGCTTGCAGTTATTACCTAAAACATCTTAAACACATTGTGTTTCCTCCTGTCATAAATCATCGTTATGATGAAATTGGTTCTTAAAGGGTGTGTGACGTATCTGCTGATGGGGTGAAAAGAACTGTTCACAGTAGAAGTGAAGTGACTGTACTTACTTTTACTGCTTTTCAGCTGTACTTATAATTCTTGCATCTCTCTTCCGTGTAATTCATAATACTGCCTCTAATGACTAAACAATAAAGCACAGATGTGATCATGGTTTGTAGAAGATGTGCTTTTACAAAATAGTAATCACGGTTTCCAACATTCATTTTCATCACTACTTTGTCGTGGTTAGAAAAGTGTTCTCTTAAATTTCTCTACTCACTTGATAGTTCCACGAAAAATTCTTAATATTGTAACAGTAACATCATTCAAAAATTGCATTGATTCAAATTAACTGACAAGATTGGTACTGAAGAGTGATAAAGGAGAGATCGCCCTGTTAATGACAGCTTCTATGTATTAAAAAATAAAATAAAATTGAAAATATATTTTTGAGCATCACGTGATATTGCTTCTTTCTTTTTCAAATAATAATAATAATATATAGAGTAGCCTTTATAGTAAATTTACTAACTATATATGTAACTATATTTACTAACTATATATTTACTAACTATATATACTAACAATAATGTATGATACCAATGTTAATCTTTCTAATTAATTAATGAATTCTCTAATCACAAAGCAGATGACATTTATATAGTTGAAGTGCATTTTTACTGAAGATTGTTGTAACCCTTACAAAAATTAACAAACAATTACAACTGGGAGAGAGAGCAAATGGAAGTAGTTAACTTACTTCATGTTTGATTACTTCTCATTTGATTTCCATTATAAATGTTTCAATGACTACCATTTCCAACATCATAAGATTTTATGAAATTATGAAGAGCCAATATAAAATTTCACTCTCTTTTAACCTCTTCTTGATCTTTCATGTTTTGCAAACCCATGATCAAGTTTTGATCCCTTTTCTGTACTTCTCTCTTGGTATATCAAAATGAAATGGTGGAAATAAGTCATTGAATTTTGGATGAAGATGAGAATGTCCTTCTCTTTCTCGTGAGATTTCGTCAAGTCTCTTTCACTCCTTTTTTGGACAATGTTTTCATTAAAAAACATTATTCTCATAAATTATTCTCATCTTCTGGAAGTTTATCGTAATATTTATTTTATGAATTGATTACCCATACCCTTGTTTTTCTGCAACATATTTGTTCTTACCACAGTATTCCAATAAATAGGTCACTGTTTTGAATAATAAAATCTTGTGCATGGCCAAAACTGATCTAGAGTGAAGATCACACAAAGAGTGTCAAATTTATGGTGACAGACCTCCCTGTTGTTTCAGGATAATGAGGCAAAAGTTGGTGCAAGCCTAAGTTGTCTGGGCTTTGGGTAATCATTTAAGCATTCACAATGAAATGATATTTCTTTTCCTTCTCAAAGATTACTACAGTGTGTGGAACTGGCACATTTCTTATCTAAAAAAGATAAAATATATAAAATAAATCTTCTTCTCTTCAAAAAATTAATTAAAAACGTTTTTTGGAAGATATGAAATGAAATTTGGAAAATGAAACTTTATAAAGAATATTTTGCACTTTCATAATTAATGTAGGTTTTGCTGTGAATCTGCAATTGAGCACTGATATGTGGGACAGTTCATTAAATGTTAAGGAAACATCATTTCAATAGTGTTTACTCATCAGTTCAGTTCAACATATCAACAAAACTTCACTTCAACTAAATGTATGCAAAATTATAAAAATCCTCATTAGTATATGGTTGTAAAATTTATAATTACAAATTTAGTTGTAGTTATTAATTAAATTAAGATTTTAAAACATCACAACAAGGCAGTAAATTGGAGGCCTAATTTAAAAAAAATTATCTTGCTATCCTTTCACATTGCACTTATTCACATCACTGCCTGTTTCTCTTGTGGAGTAAAGCCTCTAAAAACTATAAAAGTAAGATTTTTCAATTAAATGGCCTGTACTTGGAGTGTGAATTGGCTATTTTCTCTACAGGGAAATACACCAAAAAAAGACAAACAAAAAGGGGTAGGAGATGATCATCAACATCCCTCTCAATATGCACCCTGGTTGTACTACAAAGCTGAACTTCTTAATATTGCTTTGGGCGTGTCTTCAACAATGCCAACAACAGCTCTTTCATTCTTATTTTTTATTTGCATTGCTCTTTACTGTATCCAGACCAGACACATCAACTATGATTACCTTTATATGAATTCTGTTGTGCCACTATATTTTTAAGCAAACTAAAGTGAGGTAGATTAATCCCTCATGTTTCAGTTAGGCTGTACCTTACAAAATGAAAGGCATTGCAAACGTTTTTCTGTATCACATAAGATTTGTTTAAGGTGATCACAGTAAGGAAACAGATATCCCAATATTAGCATCTACTTCATTACCTTTTATTCAGTTTTACTATCTATTATCACTACTATAATTAATGAGTATCTCTTTGCAAGCGATATTAGTGTTGGAATAATTCTCTATTCTTCTGTTGTTTACTGTCTCCAGAGTCTCATCAGTTCTGATGTTTTGTACTAATATCATTTATAACAAGCAGAGAAAGGTACAGCCTTTGGAAACTATGACAGTGAGTGGTGGATATCATTTTTTTTATTGGATTCAAGCTCTGTAAATAGAGTTTGATGAGAAATTTTCCAATATATATGACTATTCTTCCATCAAATTCAAATTTGATAATTTTTTTATCAATTTTCTTCTCAGTGGCTATATTTAAGTCTTTAAGAAAAGATCATTACTGTTACATCGGATGTTTCTCTCTAATTGAGAGAACAAATTAAATCTTCACACATTGTAATTAGCTGATCGTTGCATAAAATACTAACAAATTGAAAAATTAACCTCATACTGTAGTAATTGTGTCTTTGAGAAAAGTCAGTTGCAAACCAATATTCCATTATTTCATATTTTGCAAAAGCAAAATCAATTGGTTTGATACTAGTAACTGAATGGTAACCACATTTTTAATAAGAAAAATTAAAGGCTTCCAATCACTTAATGTAAATGCAAGTTTCCCTTCTTCAATAGCTGTATGTTGTTTGGGACCACTGGAATTTCCTGATATATATTGAGAATTTTTCATAAATAGTATGAATATTTTATAAACTACTGACTATTTCATTTTTCATTGTATCATACAAACCCACTTATCCATTTCACATTATATAATAACTTTAAATTTATTGCAAAGAATGTTCACTACAAACTTGTGTAGAAGTAGCGTGCATTTCTTCTTTCATTATAAAAAAATGTGGTATTTTCCATTCAGTTCACAAGACTGAGGAATAATAAATCATAATAATATTTGAAATACTTGTAAGAGTTACAGAGAACAAATAAAATGTATGGTAGTGCTGGGGTATTTCACACCAGCCTCAGTGGTTCAGGGACTTGGAGTAACGTCCAGGTATGTGGAACTTAGGTGGCAGGTATGAGTCCTGCAAAAGGAACAAGTGCTTTCAAGATGTGCTTATGATGTCGTTGGCTTCCAATATTGTAATGTATCAATTCTCATCCCATCTGCAATCCTTCATCTCTTATCATCATCATTCATCCTCACGGCCACTCCTCTCATCACAACCACTGTGCTCATTAGCTCAGGAAAGGGAAGGGCATAAAGGTATAAGCCTCCTCCCCCACCTATACTTAGGTGCTGAATTATTAGGGAATTTTATCAGCACAGATCTAAAAGGAAATGGGTGTTTCAGCAAATCTAAAGGAACTGTATATTTTCCTTACTAACTTTACCAATATTCATCCCTTTTCATTTAATATTCTCTCGTGTGTGATGTAATTAAATCTTGGCCTTTTGGAAAGTGAGAGTTACAGGCTCTTTTCATCCATCACTCAAAGAGCACATTTTTCATTTTATTATAGAGTTTTTGCAGGGAAAAGTTTCACAATTTTCATTTTATATGGTGCATCTTCAAAAACCAAAAGAAGCACCTAGTCATCAATGAAAAATATTTAATCACAAAAATTAAAATATTTTCTACAGAATTCCTGTGATTCTGCTTGCAAGTTAAAACAAGTAATGATAAATGGAAAGGAAAAGTCTAGAGGTAGCAGGAAAGTAAAGGCAATAAAACTGTTACTTTGACATTCAATATATAAATTTATTTCCTACAGACATATTAAAAGGCACAACATGTGAATTAATGTTATAAATTACTTCATAATTTTTTCTTCTGTTGAATGTTGGAATAAAGTATGATGAGCTGATGAATTTCAATCTTCTGAGAAGATTTTATAATTGTTGATTAGGTATTGAAAAATAAAATTATCTTTAATAACTTATATTGAGAGCAGTAGTGTATTCTCTTCTTCTTCTTCTGCTTCATCTTCAAATTCATATTAATAATATGATATGAATTCACAACTTTATATATATACACACACACACACTAGTTAAATTGGTTCATGAAAAGGAGTTATGTTCATTTAGTTTTTCTTATATTCACTGGGAAACCACTCTTTCACATTCACTTAGAGAATCATTCCAAACATACGAGCACAAGAATCTTGCAATTCATTTTCATATACATTTCATTGAAGTTCATAAGTTTTTCCTTGAATTTCAATTTAGTCTCATAACTTAAACACTTTTCAGAATTTATTTGAGAATTATTGTTGAATCGTGGCAAATATTAACTTTAACAAAGTAGTAAAAAATAAAAACTTGAAATATTTCATGTATTGATATTGACATATTTGTTAATTAAAATTTTATGAAACACACTCTTCATATTTCTTGATAATGATGGCAGCATTTTCACATTTGATGTCATGAAGTGAGGATATTTTGAAATCTGCACCTAATAATTTCCTGATTCATACGTCAGTAAACATGTAGTATTACTTCTCCATGTGGAAATTTGTTGAAAGTATAATTGCAAAATTTTTTTTAAAAAAGTAACAATTTGTTACATATTGTTGTATGTCAAAACATCACAATTTTCAAATAAATAACTCATGAATAATGTTTTGAAGTGCACCAGTTTCATGATGGATATCCATAAAAACTCAGTTGAATGATGACACAAACACTGAGGAAACAAGTGCAAAATATTTTAATAATCTTCTTTTAAGAAAACATGCTCAAATTTCTCACACACTACCTGCAATTCATTGAATCTTGTACATCAGTGTTTGCAATTACGCCATACATCTTTTGAAGAGAAAGAACAAAGAGAGTATTAACCAATATATTATATAAACTTTGTGAGCTGAACTGAAAAGTGAATATTAAAAATGATGCTGTCAAGCTTCTTGTAGATAATGTAACAACATAGAAAGATTTTCGTTTAATTCTTGATAATCCATTCTGTGATGATATAATATCCATTTCACAATAGCGCAAACACTGAAATAATATCATTGTACTAAAATTAATGTTCTTGTGTTTTAAAATTAAAAAAAAAATTTAAAATTCCTTTCGTGCCTTTCTGTGAGTAGTGTGCGTATGTTGATGGTTCATCTTCATTGTTATCGTTCATCTTCAAGCTTATTGATAGTGTGAATATTACATATTTCAACTGATCATTCTTTTCAACATTCTTCTACATAATCACCTTGAGCAAAAAATATTTTCCAACTGCAAATATTAGATAGTTCTTTTTAAAAGAGGGAAGAACACTATCTTGATTACTTTGTCTTTAAACCATAATTTGAAATTCCATTTGTTTGTTAAGAACTGTACAAAAAATATTTGACATTTTTTACTGGAATCTTGTAACTGGCACAAATAAATTTCCATCAAGTAATTTATTTGAAGAAATAACATTTTTATCAAACCTCTTCTATTTAGTATATTTTATATTTCTTAGCGAGTGATAATATTGGCAATAAATAAAATCAACATTTCATTATTCAACACTCCTTTTCCATACTTTGGTGGAATTGAACTTTTTCAAATGGATTTTGAAAGGAAGTAATTGGGTTATTATATATTTTTGTCAAATGCCTAAGAGTATATCTTAAATGGAAAAGTCCAAGGTAATAAATTATTTAATTAGTAGATCAATTTTTGATGTTGATGCACATTTGCTTTCCTTATTCCAAGACCCATTTGTGTTAACAGCATCCTCTTAAGATTCTTTGGTATCCTTGATTTTCAATTTAATTGTGAAATATCATGATGAACTGTTTTCATTTCTAAATGTACTTATATCCAATTCAGTTAATATATCTTATATATTATTTTCTCCAAATTTAACCAATATTTTAGTGATTTCGATATACACTTTTCCAATTTTTAAACATGTTTTGTGTACTTCCATCTTTTTTATATATTGTTTCATCTCTGGAATTTATCAAGAAGCACAATGGTTGCATTTTATACATTTTTGCTTGTAGATAATGCTTTAAAATAAAGTTTAGTCTCTCTTGTAGTTTCATTACATCTGTAGATACTGTTGAAATCAAATTAAATTTATCTTATTTTGTGGCAACTTAATGATGGTATCTTGAAGTAACTGACCCACATTCTTCATTTCTTCATGTAAAATTAGAGCTTTTCAACCTTTGAAATAATTAACTTTACACAGTACGTATGCAACATTTACAACATGTGTGCAAAATATTACCTGCTATTGGTTGATGGTTGATTGGGAAATGGATGTACTTTCCATATAACTGATAGAAGTGAACAATATATTTAAGCCCTCTGTACAGTAATGATCAACTTTACTTGATGTTTATGAGCAATGTCAAGTTATATATTTGAGAGCTAAACTGGACATTCAATTATATTTTGACAATATGATTAGGGTTTTGCCTACAAAAAGAGTAAAAGATTTTTGGTGTATAATTAATTTTATATATTTGCCTTAATTTCCAGAGTTTCTTCCATATTTCTTACATTAATTTACATAATACATTTAAAATGAATTACATAATATACGCAAATGAAATAAGATCATTTATGAATAATCTGATATTGGTTGACATGTCAAGATAAATATGAGTAACGCATGTAAATATTTCCAGTTACATATTTTTTCCACAAAGTCCAGTAGACACAAGTTTCTTTCTTGACACTGAAGTTCCTTCAAACAGATACAGCAAAAATTTTTTTCACTTTCCTTCACAATACTTCATTTTTAAAACTCCTCCAATATGCCAAGAAACTTTTAGCTAACATTGCAGATGAATCAACCTTGCAGCACACACAATATGCACTTGTAATCACCTTCGATTCACAGTTAATGGAGATTTATTTGGAATTATTTTCTTCTTCTTATATTATTTTTCTTAATACACACATTGAAGAAGTACGGTCATCCATTTAACATCAAAATCTCTATGCATAAAATAAGTGCTATATTATTTTCACAATGTTGTAGATCAATATTTCATCTACTAATTGTTCTTTATAGTCTCTGGTCTGACGATCAGTGAAAATGTCTCAATCGGCCGTCCAGGTAATAAAAATATATTGCCAAATTTATTTTTCTGAATTGAGCTTAACCAATGTAAATTCTTTGTTTGTTTTCATTGTCTAAAATGCACTGCACATAACACTGAACACTGTCCTTACAGTCACAAGTTAGGCAGTGCACACATAGGTCCTTGTTTATTTGAGAGGTACATGTAAGACCAATATACACTTACTCAACACATAAATACATCACAAATAACGTTTCCATTTCATATTATATTGTACTGAATAGTTGTACATATTGGGATGTACAATGTAAAATGAATGAAATTTGTAAAACAGATTCATGTATCAATGTTTGAGGATTTTCCTACAAATTTAGTCAGAATTAATGAGGCTTAGGGAAGGATATTTGAAACACACAAAAATTTTACAATTTTGTCACATCAATCTTTGTCCCAAGATTGTCAGCACATTAACTTAATTATACAGTACCATAAAGCTACCATTAAAAAAGGCCAATAAACACTGCAGCTGACTCTGAATTCTATAATAATGTTATTCCAGACAAATGCTTTATGCACTAATCTTGTTATATGTTCATTACAGTATTTCACAATAATATAGTTATAGCATCAAAGATTCTTGGACTGCACTGACCATTTATTTGGAAGCTGTGGAGCTAAAAGATTATAAATCTAGATTATGTGAAACAAGTTCCAAAGGAAAACATGATTGGGAATAGACAGATTCAAAATACAATTCATCTAAGTAGGATGAAGATATGTGCATTATATACTCAACAGTTTTAGAAGTTAAATGTCCAATGGTCTTAATTGTTTATACAATGAATACACCATGTTGTCATTGCTGTTTACAAATATATAATCAGGAAATAGAATGTTTTCATCACAGAAGTACTTTTTCATGGCCATCAAATGGACACTAATTTAACCACAAACACACTCATGATACTTTGACACTGGGTAAAATCTAATTTTATTTCCCAGCATTCATACTATTATCACAACAATGTACTTTTTAAAGTTGATCACATTCAATTGTTTGTGTTTTCATGTCAGAGCTAGGTGAACTGCTCTGAATGAATCTAATACTTGGAACAGGTGGCAGAGGTCTTCCGTTTGATACATTGCTTTCCCGTAATGTATCAGAACAATCTTTAGAATTTCCATTCCACAAAGGTGGATTGTAAGACTCTTGAGATATCCTTGCAATATCACTAATGGGATAGTTGGTACATTCACATACATCTGTTTGACTAGAAACATGACTTCCATGCATCTGGCCTTCTAGCCTTGTGGGCATATCTGCTCGATACTTTCTCTTCTTGGATTTGTCAACTTGAGCATAGAGTGCAAGTACCTCTGCAGGGACAGTGCCATCACATAATTCTGATTCAGTAGGTTTAGAAGAGGGTTGAAGAAACATCTTTAAAGCAGATGGTATTGATCGACCTTGCTTTCCTTTGGGTTTGTTGAGAGTTCCGACAAGACCATTTGGATGAATCAAATCATAAGAGGACTCAGCTGCCAACTGTTGCAAACTTCGTACAGTTTCATACTCTGGATCAACTTGCGCATGTTCTGGTGCAGCATGGAGACGCATGGTGTCATAAACCGAATTAGGTGGTCTCCTCATCCTTTCTGGAACAATTCCTTGTTCAATTCTTTTCATTCTGTTGAAATGATGTTCATCTTCAATATCAGTTGCTACTGTTGAATTATAGCTGCTGACACTAGGAAAAGACTGTAATGTGTCATATTTAGAATGCTCCTGACCTTGAGTAAAAAGAGGGAGCATAGTTGTTGCAGGTACTGAGACTTTGTCAATAGTAGCACTGAGAACTTGTGGAGGAGCTGTTGTCACTGTTGCTGTTGTCGAAGTTGTGATTGATGTGGTAGTAGATGGTACAGATCCAGTTCCATTATCATACATATTATCTTTAGTATTACCAATAATAAGGTCATTTGTGGATGACTGAAGTGTTGCCTCAACATTCTTTTTTGACTGGAACCTGAAATCAGTACAAGTATTTTAATAGTGAATGCAAAATTATGAAATAATACATTTGTTAGATATCATTATGTAATTTCTATAATGCACTTAGATGTTAAAGAAAATTTGGTATTTTTTGTATTAGATTCTGAGTGAAAAAATGTAAGCAATAAAGGAGGAGTGTAGTATAGTGTAAGTCACATCACTAACATAATATTAGGAATAATTGAGAATGCATTCAAATGTATGATTTCTATTAGTGTCTATGCATAAATTAAACAAGTAAAAAAGATGAATACTAAATACAATTAATTAGTCCTTATAGGTATAAATAATTGTACACCTTGGAAAAGTATCCTTGAGCTAATTGTTCATCTTATTTTTAGTGGTAAAAAATTAGTAATGAAAGCACACTTTCTATTTAAGTAAGTTCCTAGTTTCTTCAGTCCGAGTCTTCCTTTCTACATTTTGGTTTCCCTAACTTCCTTTGACTATCAGATGAGAACAATTTGCTTCAGATCCAGAGTGTGCTGATAGATCTTCAAATGACTGTCTAGTAAACAAACCAGTTCAGTATTCTGATAAAATTTACTAAAAGATAAATAATTTAAGAGTAGGGCATACACAAATGTACTGAAACTAAGTAAAAGTAATTTTACTTCATAAATGAGTATATAATTATAAGCAATTAAAATATGTAAATTTATATGAATTTGCTATGGGTATTAAGGATATAGATTAATGCTAATTCCGTCTTTTTTATTTTATTTTTTTTTTGTTTTGTTTTAATTTTGTTACTTGCATAACAGCATCCCCAAGCCCTTTTGGCACTGGACATGAGAAGTAATTCTTGTTAAACATACTTAGTCTTAAGTCAAGTCAAGTCAGTGTCATTGCCTTTTATCCCTATCAGCCAAGGGCTCAGAGCTGTTAGTATCCAGGATTCTCAGATGGTCACCCAACTGGGAACGCATGGTGACTAGAACTCTTAACTCCCCTGACTTCACGGATCTTGGTTAAGAAGTTTGGTTACTGGTGATTTTCTACCATGATTTATTGGACATTTCTCTGATTTCTTACTTGACAAATTTTGTTCAGGTGCTTCATTGCAATTTCTTTACAACTTTACCCTATCAATATTGATATACATGTTGTCACAGATTATAGCACATGGTCAGTACCATGTAAATCATCAGGATTATTGATTTTTATAATATTTTTGATCTCACCAATAGTATATTCTTTGCTATGTTGAGACTGAAGAAACACAACTGAATGTGAAAGGACTAAATGGGAAGTATTAACTGCATTTAGTATATTCTTGAGATCAATAATTCTAAAGCACAACCATAAATCAAAAACAAACTTTTCTCTAGTAGAAGTAAACCAATGGCATGATTTGTATTTTCCTTGTCATATTTTCATTACGCAACATAGCCAAGGGAACTAACATGACTACCTGAGGTGAAAAACTAGAAATATATTATGATATATGTTTTTCTTTTCATTTTGGCATACATAATTTTATTCACAGGGTTAAAAATAACAAGTAGGCTACATTCAACAATCTGGAAATGCAAAAGTTTTAAAATATACAAAAACAGGGTATTTCCATTACTCTGTTGGGTAGGAGAAGGATTTAAACAGAGTTTTCCCTGTTCTTCTATTGTTACATTGCTGAATTTTGTATTCTCATCATCAAAAATCTATGTATAAAATAAGTGCTATATTATTTTCACAATGTTGTAGATCAATATTTCATCTACAGATAGGTTATCTTTGTGAATTACTATAATACTGAACATAGTAATCATATCAGTTCTGACAAAAATGTTTTTATCCTCTTTTGTATTTTAGCAAATTGGAGCTAGGAAAAGAAATGTGCATTAATAGTAATTGTTAAAAATCTATAACTACGAGTAGAAAAATTTCATGAGTTGTATTTCAATGGCAAGCAGTCTGGGACACACATGGTAAGCGTGTATCTGTGGGACTTGTTCTATAAGATGCTGGGAAAAGAAAACTTTAGTGCCTTCAGAGACCAAACATAACATACTACATATGGAAAATTGCTGTTTTAGGCCCTACTCTAGCCTACATTCATAATTCCGAATAACATCAGTGCACGAAATATTTACAAGCAATTGTGTAAAATGGGTTAAATCTAACCCCAAATAGAATCCAGGTGGAGAAACAATGTTGAAGAATCCAATGGAGAAACAAGAGTTAAAGGGTTAAGTTCACTTGACCCTTTTAATATAGCCAATTGGTTTTTTATTTTATTTTATTTATTTTATGTCAAAAACAAGAAACTGTGTGTGTCATGCTATGGAGAGAAGTATATTCTCTGCATGTTTTCTTAATCCTGGGTTCCCTACCTAAAAAAGAATTGTACGAATAATAAACAAATCCCACCCATGTGATTCTTGTAAGCCTCTTTTTATTAAGCCATGAATTCTACCATTAGCTTACCTCTTGATTTTTGAATCAGTGATTTTCCTCTAAAATGATTTACTCAAGTGTAGGAACATATTTTCAGCTAATGCCAATGTCTATAATTGTAATACTTGACATAGTAATCATATTCGTCAGGTGTCAGTATATACAGCCCACTACAAAAAGGCCATATACAATATATGTACATTATTTTATTGCACATTTCCAGATGACATTAAATGATTAAATTCGATAAACAAGTTTAAGTAGCAAGTAAAATATTTTCTGCTGCATAACTGTTTGTATACAATTAGAGACTATACCAAGAATCAAAACAGAAAGTAATATTAATTTTAGTAATGATTTTGAATGAATTGACTCATCTGGACTGCATAATTCTAAACAACCTGTAACAAGTATTCTACCTCAGCTTCTGGGTCAACGCCCCCAACAGCCCCAACACGCGCGCGAGTGTGCGCGTGATTGTGCGCGTGCGTGTGCGCGTGTGTGTGCGCGTGTGTGTGCGTGTGCGCGTGCGTGTGCGCGTGCGTGTGCGCGTGCGTGTGCGCGTGCGTGTGCGTGTGCGCGTGCGCGTGCGCGTGCGGTGCGCTGCGGTGCTGCGCGTGCGTGTGCGTGTGTAAGGGCGTGCTATTTATGAATTCCTTCCAATTTATGTTTATTTTATACATAGTCATAAAGGTATGAAGTGGAAATCTTGATCAATTTTGCATTAAATTGGTTAATAACACATTGTATTATTTCTCAATGATGCAACACTATATTCCTGCAAGTCTCAAAATTATTTCTGGTCAGTGAAATTTATATTTGTAAAAATTACCAATATTGTTGATGATAATGCAAAAAATAGTTCTGGGTGCTGATTAAACGTTAATATGATTAATTTCTCAGGAAGCAGAAATGCTAGATAAAATATTTATGCAATACAATTAATTTTAACTGAAAAGGTATACATTAACAAGCTTTTCAACTCCAAGTCAATCTACAAACAACAGTATATAAACTACTTACATTGATCAGGGGCATTTTGCAACAATATTACCATGCAAAGTTTCTGGAAGTAACACTTTACCTCTTAGCTAAAAATACTGCCAGTGTAATGAGACTTATGATGAGCAAACTACAGAAAATTCCAATAGAAATTAGCCCTGTCATTCCGATAAAGAAATCATCAGGCTCATGATCATCACCAGCTTCTTCATTCCATTCTTTGCCAGTTAACTTTACAGGAAGATTACGATCTCCATCAGGTATACAGGATATGTTTATTTTTTCCCAAGTGCCGCTGTTCAAACATGTTGTTGAAGTTTGAATCACATCTGCAAATGAAAAGACGATTTTAAAAATCACAATATGTATATTATCTAGATAAATAATACGAGTAATTGAGCAAAGAGAATACACAAGATGAAATACCTGGTCCAAATGTATATCCAGATTTACAAGAATAGTTTACAATAGTATTCCAGTGCGTTGACTGATTCACTAATTCTACCTCAGAATTGGGAAAAATGTGTGGATAGCTGCATGAAATAGCTGAAACATTTTAAGAATACAACTTTTGCAATGTTTTGGCTCAATACATTAATCTTTTGTAACTGCTGATTTCTAGTTTGTGGTATTTCCTTTTTGAGGGAAATAACATTTTTATTAACATAATAAGGTCATTTAGGTAAAAGGGGTAAACTATATAGGAAGTTTGTTGTATAATTGCATTGTATTTCAAACCAATTGATTAAATATGTTCACATAATATTGAATTTAGTAATGGTGAAATGATAACAGACAATTATTGACAAATTAATGACGAAAGGAGATCCTGAGAATGAAGTGTAGAGAATTATGTATCTAAAACTAAGAATCACAACCACTGAAAGGCTGATTAATGAAAGTAATTTCTACAACTAATGAAAGTAATTCGCAGGAGTGTGAACCAATCATTTTTCGATTTCATGCCAGTTCAATAAAAGGAATGTGATGACACGTTTTCTTTCCTTGAAAATGAGAAAGGTAGATAGTTCTCTTTGATAAAAAAAAGTCGATCTTTTTTGGAGAGAAGAAAAAACAGGAAAGAATGATATGAAAAATTGTCACAAACAGAACTCTTTAGAAAGCCAAATGAGGAGGACGGAGTGAGCAGTGCAAACGGTTGCGAAGATTCTCGAATCGCATTGGCCACACAATCTGACAAAGGTGTCTCAGAGTACGTGTTACACGTTCCTCGGGCTCGGAGGGGTCGAAGACATGAAGCTGTGAATACTGGAAATGACATTACCAACCTCTCCCATGAAGTCATTTCAAAACCAGGTAAGCCCCTTGCATTTCCCTAGCCAAGCAACCCTGAAAAAATTACCCGTCCCGATCAGAGTTCGTCTGGAAACTTAGTGTGAGATTGTGTCTGCTGGCGGGAGCTGTCCGAACAAACCGAGGTCGTTATCACGATCGCACGGGAGCCGCTAACAGATAGGTCGTAAATCAGCGGTCAACAGGCCAGTGGTTCCCGTGACGTCTGACAGGAGTCGGCGTTCACGGTAGAAGACGTCAAAAGTAATAATGCTTGTTATCCGTTTAAAGACATCTTCAGTGAATAATTATTCCTGCACTATGAACTTCTCTTATGTGGTAGAAAAGTTGTTAAATTTGTTGGAATTGTGAGTTTCCACAAAGGTATGTATCACAAAGAAGTTCAATCAAAATCCTCTTCTTGAAAATGAATTGAGCCAAACTTGCAGTAAGTATTTGGCTGCCAGTTGTCTTGTCACACAATTCTAATTCACAGTGTTCTCCTCTTTGGATACGAAGGGAAAAGTTACGAAAATTAACCAATATCTTCAAATGTTACTATGTTCTTCCAACAATCTAGAGTAACTACTTATTTGTGAAAAGAAATTCACGTCTTTTCCGAACGTTTTATACCGCAGTAAGCTACACAAGTACCCATGATGAACTGTTAAGAAACGTTGTTAATCAGATCAAGGCTAAAAACTATGACAAATAACACATCTCAACACGAAGACGCCTATAAGCGTTTTGAGCACATCAATATGGCGGATCGTTGCTTTCAGTGGCTTCAAGTTTGTGACGTCATGCCATCTCCCTGTATTCCTATCTCCATGATCGAAGATGATAACATTTTTTAATGAATATTTGGTGGAAAATTTCATGCAGCGAAGTTGCACGTGTGACATTTTCCCTTGGTGGAATTGCAACTTATCGCACATCGGTGTTGGCAGGTTCATGGAATCACTTGGTTTTGATTCAACGGGCTAGAATATACTACACAGACTGGCTGACCCTGTGGTTTCAGTACTCTTGGTGGCCGCTCGCCAATCAAGGGTCTGCCATGTGTTTTGCAGTCAAAACAGAGGTGCCTGATGGTGGCGTACAAAATTGTTGTACTGAATCGACGTGTTGTTTGTATCAGATCTTATTTCTATATTGTTGTCTTTTATTTTATCAGTATTTAAATTGTATTAGTGGTTAGAATAATAATATTCACAATGTCTTCAGTATGTTCGGCACATAACTGTAAAAATGGAAGTCATCAAACCACAAATATATCATTTTGTAAGTTTGACGCCTTATTTGTAATCTGTTTGTTTGCTTCTTATTGAAATAATATTTACTTTCAGGCGTTATGCTAACTACAATAACATTTAAGCACCTTTCATTCTTATGACAATAACCGATGCAGGAAGCAACGTGTTTTAAAGTTTCGCAATTCGTTCTTCTTATATACTTTAATTTCGTTTTTAAATGATTGGTTTTGGTCGGGAAACACAGAGTAAGAGGATTTCAAATACGCACGGCCCGCGTCCACCCGGCCTTAACCAGCGCCAAACAGAATAATAAAATTCTGTTTCTCCAGACGGCGCTGCTTTGACTGCAAAAAACATGACTTCAATTTAATGCAAAGACGAAGGCCCTTTTAGCCACTCTATGTAGTATACTCGTTAATTTGGTCCGAACGTTCGCAAAACACCAGAGAATATATAGGAGCCTATCAATCAGGGATAGCGCCACGTGTTCAACTTTCTTATATAAAAATTTCCCCTCTACATGCACTATTCGTTCATAGGTGCCTCAAGGAGTCGCCACCGCTACAGCTCGGGCAGGCCTAACCTTGACCTTATTTATTAGTTATCTTATTTCTACACACGATGCAGGTACAAGAGAAAGGTAATTTCGTTTTGCAGTAGAAGTTGCATATCATTTCTTCAAATTCGTAAAAATCCAAAATTCCATGTCTTTCATCATCAGAATACACTTTTTCATATTATATTTTAAAAAAGCAAATAAATTACATTGAAGATAAAATTATACTATTTGTAATCTATTTTTATTTAGTAAATTTTGATTGATTCATTCAAATTGTTTCCTAAATACACGAGAAAAGCCCCATTTTTTATAACATTTGGCTATGGAAATTGTAAAGTTATTGGTCACACAAAAATGTCACATTAAATACATTTTCAGCTCAATTTTATGTAAACTGAATGAAAGTTTTGAACTTTAAATTTCATGATCTCGGATTACATATTTTCTCTTATTAAAACCTTTATTGTGGGCTTTACGTGCATATCCATTTCCTTTTTTAAAAAATTTTTATTTCGAAAAAAATATACATTTGAATTTGATGCCTGGCACTAAATTCTCAAATTACCAATCAAAATCGAAATGCGTAAGGAGACACCTTGTAACTTATATCAAGTTACTGTTACAGATATTGCAGGGGACCAGCTCATTGGTGAGAGTTGCGCTGTCAGACTTTCTTTTTTAAATTTATTTATTGAGTGATTGGAAATTACACAGATCAGTACTAAATTACTATCTCATGTGCATTTGCTGGCTTACATTGTAACTTATACTAAACTTAAGACTAAAAACTTAAAACTAAACTACCTTACTATAGGTGTAGGAAACTACAAGAGCCCCTACTATGAACAATTAGTAGAGAAAATGTTCAAGAACGCTTCGAGGGAAATCTATTCTTAATTCTAGTAGGGAAGTCATTTATAGTGGCCAGGTTGTAGTGGACTGCTCGGTTAATTGTATTTAGGTTGGAGTAAAAATTATTGGAAAGATGGGCAATATGTTTGATGATCGGTGATATATTCAATTCTTTATGGAGTTGGGCGTTAGAGATGAACCATGGGGCATGTGTTGCTAATCTGAGGAATCTATTTTGTATAATTTGAAGTTTATTAATAATTAATGTTAGAAATAGATGCATTGGTCCAGATGGGACATGCGTAAAGCATTAATGGTCTGACTATTGCTTTATAAATTGTAATGGCATTTGTTAGGGATAGCCGGCTTTTGGAGTTGATAAGGAATTTTAGTTGAGCTATTTTTATTTTGCTTGTTGTTGTTTTAGTGTTATGTGTGTTTTCCAGTAGAGTCTTGTGTCGAATTTCATCCCGAGGTATTTTACTGATTGGTTTTGTGGTGTCCATGGAATTGTGTGTTTATTAATGTGTAGTGGTGGTGGGACGCTGTCAGACTCAACGCATCAGCTGTCGGGTGTCCATGTACTTAGAGGAATGTTGTTGATGATGATGATGATGATGATGGCGATATGACAGATATAATAAGTAATTAGTAGCCATGACTATGGAATAAGTGATGGGATGAGCAGCAGGGGAAACAAGAGAAAACCTGACACGGACCCGCACTGACCGCCATAATTTCCACTTGGGATTTGAATGCCTGTACCTCGACATGGAAAGCTTGTGCACTACCCTCCACACTTGATCATAGCTGTTTTGTTGGTATATAGGTATGATCAAGCCGTGGGAAGTACGATCGCTCGAGGAATTTAAGAATCATCAACCAGCTAAATATTATTTTCTTTTAAAAAACTATCCCCTTCAGACTACATCGAAGAAAAGGTACCCTTGATTTAAGTGTAATTTTAATGTTTGAATACAATTCAACGTCTAATTTCATAAATGAATACTATGGCGTGGGTTTTTTGAGTCTTCCTTGTTGTAGCTGTGGTAGAAGTAGAGCCAGTGTTTTGTTAGCAATGCTAATAAATGAAATCTGTTGTACGTTTACCGCTGCAAATAAGTTTTCTATTACTCGGGAACGAACATTTTTAGTTTTTGTATATTGCTAATCTCGCTTTCTTGACATCTTTATTCATGATTCTACTATGCATAATAAAACGCTGGGGAAGGGATTATGGAGCTGAAGGAAACGTATGAAGACTATAGTTATTCCCCCATACGTCACATGCAGTTTTTAATGATTATCGACGGAAGAAAAATCAAATAAAATATTACTCCGACCTCAGATCAAACATACGACTTACCTTCACACTGAGGAGCGTGGCCTGCCCAGTGACCATCTCTTTCACATGTTCTATTGGGCTCGGCCAAGAGCCTATATCCTGATACGCACGAGTACATTGCTGTATTGTCCGTTGTCAACGTGACCATTCCTGCTACTGGTTCTTCAGGCTCTCCACAAGCGGTGCTCTCTGTAATTCAGTTTATGCATTATTCTAATAAAAGTTCATAGACTACTTACTGATTGCCTTTCACTCTTATACGAAATAACAAGAGAAATTATAACTGATGGCAGTTGATTTATGCCTTGACGTGGATCTCACCAAATATGAAATATTCAATTGGATAGGGGCTAGGTACTTTTCATTTGCTTTTTTAAATGTCAACTAATGTCGACTTTTAAATGTTAACTAATTTGCCTGTTTTGTTTCATAATTAATCTTTGTTTACGACCTTTACACTTTTGTGTATTATTACTTACAATCTTGAAAGCAAAAGTTTACTTAAGATAATCTTACCTCTGTGTGCAAACACTTCAACCTCGCAGAGAGCAAAGTAATCTTGGTCCCTTCGATCGTCCCGAATGTAGATGTAACGACCTTGATGACCTTGTCCGTCGTGGCATGAGAAGAGAATTCGGGGCATTTGAAAACGACCTTTGAATGTGTAACAGGGTTTGTACAGGGCTTCACTCTTGGATAATAGTTGAATGACAAATATAGTAAATTCCTGGTATATATCTGTAACAAACAAATATTCATAAACTTAATATCGCTCACCGTGAGTCCATCAGAGGAATAATTAAAAAAAATAAAGATTTCTGTGAACATCCAAATCATAATTTACAACAATTTTACCGTACTTAGTAACTATGGAATTGCAGCAGTAGATGACATTTGCGAATGACAACGTATTACCAATTAATATTGTAAAAAACTTACAGCAATGACAAGTTTTTGAAATGGATGAAATGATGATGATAATAATAATAATAATATTAATAATAATAATAATAATAATAATAATAATAACAAAAAACTCTTACAAAACTCTTAGAAAACACTCTAATCCGTCAGACTTCTCTTGGGTTTCCCTGCAAGATAAATACCATTTTGAAACCATTGGATACACATTGAATGTGGAAGAGAGTCGACATATCATAGTGTAACCGCTAGCTCGCGTTTACGAGATGAGGCTTTTAAAAACGTCTGTTTCCTACCGATCAACGCTACATCGTTGACCAAGTACCCACAACGATGGATAGAGAGCGTCGCTGTGAATCCCGACGCAGCGAGTTATACGCTTCATTGCTCTAACCAATCAAGAATTTTCTCTGCTGTGTACTCGGCTTCTGACGGCAGGTTTTTCCCCCTTCAGGGGTTTTTTCCTCAGCCGTACCTTATGGTCTCTTTTCCACGGCTTTGATGCGATGGAGAGACCATTTGGGGTGAATACCAGAATTCGAAAGGTTAGAACGCGGAGGAATGTAGGTATTGTAATGGCTTAAAGGCCTTAGGCCTAGCCACATTGTATCAAGTTTTCTAATTTGTCTGTAATAATTACCTATTAAATAAATAAAAAAATAATTTTCTCTGCTGAAATTCACTAATTAATTATAAGGAATACGAGCCCACAACCATTTTTGTGTAGTGACAAGTCTGAAGAATGTGCTCCGGAAAAGTTGCCAGTATCAACGGGAACGTGACGGAAACGCCATAGGAAATGCTCAAATGAGGTAATGATATTGCAATATGCCGAATTATAATGCTCATAATTCAATTAAAATATAGGGTTGCGCAGAATGAATAGTAGGATTTAAACAGACCATCATATTGTAAGTAGTACAATCATTTATTTGAAAATAATTCAGGTAAAGTATGCCTTTTATTTTATTGAAATATCACTTTCTTGAATATTACACTCGGAAACTGTCCACCATTTCATTGTACACATTCCTCCTAGGGGCGAACGAAAGCCTGCTTCACACGATGTGGCATGTCCATGGGGATTTGACAAGGCAAGACTTCTGGTATCCGGTGCTTAAGATCTGTTAATGTGTGACGGCGTGTAGTGTTGACGACTCTTTAGATATCCCATAAGAAGAATTTAGGGGTAGTCGAATATGCAGACCGCGCAGACCAATTGTTGAAGATCTACGATTCGGCTAATAAATGACCAAGGAAATTCACAGCAAACGTCTTTATAGCAACTTAATTACTTTTCTTCAACTGTTGCACAACCTGCATGCCCTTTCAGGGGTGGAAATGTAGATAATCATGGATGATACGCTGCAGGGAAAGAGGCTACTATGGAGAGAGCTAAGATACTAAGATATGGAGAGAGCAGAACCCAAATATGAAACCTACCCTAGATTCAAAGAAGTTTGCCAGACAACGACGATACATGCTCAGTAGTGGAAAATTCACAGCAGAAGAACTTGATGACATTCAGGGAAATGCGGAATATGCGGAGAACTATCCGCATGACGAACATTTCGAACCATCTAATATCCCTAAAAATGATGGTCCCTTTGAAAGTACATCTCTTCCCAATGAAACATCTATCAGTGGAGAAAATTCATCTGGCTGTCAATCACACGACAAGGACATAATACGGAACCTCCTTCGACGCGAGGTAGAACGAGTTCGTCTACTTCCATTCGAATCTCGTGCACCGTTGAGAATATACGAAAATGCTAAAGCTAAGAGAGTGATAGAGGCAACAAATTCTGTCTTAAATGAGGTGGTAAAGACCTAATTGCTTCCAGAGAGAGATTAAGATATTACTGAAATCAATCGCGTCGTGTATGCAACTGGATGTCTGGTATCTCAGATAATTTTGGGGTCAGCCAAGAACACCGACGGCCGGCAACTAGATAAACAGCTCCGTACCCCCAGGGGCAAAAATAATTACGAAACGGATTGCCGGAACGCGGTGGGAAATATCGCTCTTAGCCGAGGTATCTTCTAAATTAACACACATTTATTTATTTATTTTTTATTTTACGTAAAAAAACAGTTAAAAACTGCGTATGACGTGCTATGGGAAAAAGTGAATTGTGTGCACATTTTCAAAATTCTGTGATCCCTACACTAAGTCATATACTACTTAAATTTTGAATTTTCAAAGGAAAAAAACAACAACAAAAACTCACATGTAGTAAAATCTATTTTCAAAAAATTTTGAATTTTGAAAGGGATAAAAAAACTCCCATGTAATAAAATCTATTTTCAAGGATAAATAAGCAATAAATTTTGAATTTTGAAAGGGAGAAACAAACTCCCATGTAATAAAATCTATTTTCAAGGATAAATAAGCAATAATTTTTGGATCTTATTACTTCCTGCCGCGACAACATGGAAGCGATAATTTGAATAATTGTATTTCCCACTGAATTCTAGAAGACGTGCACAGAAAATGAAGTTACATTTATGTCCAGAAGCAAAACAAGGGGCCATCTCAGCATTTGCTCAATGGATCAGGGAAACTGGACGAAAAACCTGATCGAGATGGGGGTCACTAAATTTCAATTAAAAATCACTAAATCACATCACTAAATTTCAATTAAAAATACTCTATGTTGCACAAAAATACCAAATTCACAATGACACAAAAGGCTAATGGTAGCTGAGAAGCTAAAGGAGAAGATCCAAGCATGGGCTACACGTATTAAACGCTACAAACGTAGAGTAGATTTATGTGTACAGAGTCGGTTATTTGAAACAGACGCGAAGAGAATATATCGCAATCTAACTCAAAAATTGAATGGCAATGCTGCCCTTCCATGAAAAGGTGACATCTAAATATTTTGGACATGAATCTGGGAAGAAAGTTGATCCTACGACACAGACGCATCTTGGCTCAAATCTGAGGTTGATGTTGTCGATGGATTCGTGGAAATAGTGGAACATGTTCACGAATTCTCGGAGGACATCTTCCAAGCAATTAAGAACATGGGAAACTGGAAATCGCCCGGGATTGATAACATACAGAATTATTGGGTTATGAAATTAACATCATTACATTCACATCTAGCAAAAAATGTTAATAAAAGTTTAGGAAACCCAAAGGAACTCCCAGAATGGCTCACACGCGGCATTACTTAATTGCTACCCAAAGAGGGAGACAGTTTTGTGACGAAGAAGACCTTTTTTTGGCCTGTAGGCTAATTGCTTCTCTGTCAGAATTGTACAAATTTATAACTGAAGTCATAGCTAACAAAATGTACGGACACAGAGAGAAGAACCATCTGTTGCCAGTGGAGCAAAAACGATGTAAAAGTTCCTATGATTGTGAGGAAATCTTACTACTAAATAAAGTAATTTTGATTGATGTAAGTAAACGAAAATCTAATATAATCTAATTTAAGCAAGCCTTGGATTGGCCACAAGAAGACCTACAAACTATCTTTGTGCTTAAATTACAACCTGTATTACTTAAAAGATCACGAATGTTCTGAGCCTTTCGGTTACACAAAGCAATTTTTTCAGCATTCATTCCTGCCTTGTTCTACCTTTCTTTCCACTACATACTTTCTTTCTTTTAATTATTCCAATACTTTGTAAAGAAACATTACATTTACTGACTATTTCACATGCTCTCTAGTTCACAAACTTCCACAAAACCTGAATTTCCCTTTTTTTCATCGACTCACGTTTCCTCTTTTACCATTGCCGTTGTTTCCTTATTAATCGCAAATGTAGAACCAATCCAGACAATATTCACTGGAAAAACTTTGATAGTAGCTAACTTACTTTATTAAGTTTAACAAAACAACTAAGAGGGAGGAAACAAAATGCATTACACCACATACGGGAAAAAAACTCAGACAAGTTATCCCGCGGTGTGGAACTGAAATACCCCTTATTCAATTGATTGATTGATTTTTTCGTGTTTCCGGGAGCGTCAAGTGCGTTCGTGATTAGTTCCGTAAGTGTTGTTTTCTCGGGAGATGGCGGTGATCTCCCCCTGGATGGCGATATTCGGCGCCGACCTACTGTCGGCTAGCGGGGTTACTCCCTAACCAGGACTCTCCCACCAGCGGGGCACCGCCCCAGCCTAGACAAGCTCTAAGCTCCCGACCGGTCTCCCGCGATATGTGGTAGTGTAGTGCATGTTAGTGTGTGTGTGTGTAAGGGGAGAGAATAGGACAAGGAAGAGGAAGGAAAGATCGCACGCTGTCCGTGGCCCGTTTGGTAGGGTTCTGCTCCAGCATTCAGCTGGTGTTGATCGGAGAAACCACGGAAAACTACCGATCAGAGCCACCAAAATTCATTCATCTTTGGTATAAGAAATCTACCATAACATGGAGTCATGAAGTTAAAGATAAGGAAAGGAACAATATAAGAGAAGAAGTAACTTTGGAGTGTCAGATTTTTAAAAATAAATTGCAAAAGCTGGAAGGATACCAAGTAAGGAAGGAGAGGAAAACTGATGCAAAATGGTCCAAAGAGAAAAAAAGAAACATAGTGAGAAGACGGAGAAAGAAGAAAGTCACTTAAAAGGAAGTGTTGAAGTTGTACCGTGGTCGCTAGATGACCCTAACGAAGAAGGAAAGAAAAAAAATCGAATCTTCGGCACCTTTGGTGTTGTTCAACTAATTTACAATTTAATAGAAGACAGTCCAACACATCACATTGATTAGGAAGCACTCATACAATTTACCACCACAAGCTTAAGAACATTCAATTTTTATCAACTACAAGCTGTCATGCAGAATCTGTTTCGGATATTCAGGGATAGTTATTGTCCATTGCCATTGCTATTGCAGAAACAGTTAATATTTCACCGATCGCAGCTGCGATGAAAGCAAGTGGAAAGATTATTTGAATCTATCATTTGATTTCATAATTTCTTTGGAAATCATACATCCACTCGTGTAATTAATTCTAATTTTCAGCAAAAGGGTACAATTCTCAAACATAGATTATTTGAAGGAATTATTGCAGTCAATGACCTGAAAGCTGTTCTGAATTCTCTGCGACATAATAAGAGCAAATTTATGTCAATATTTGCAATAGCTGTTGACAAATGTAGTGAACTGAAAATACCCATCCCAGCTGTAAGAAAACAGAAACGTTGTTGACCGATTTGTCGATAGCCTTGAAAATGGGATTACAGAGATCTCCAAAGAGCATTAAGTACGGAAGGGTACTTTTCTTCCTCTGAATTTGACATGCAGAATTATACATGCATAGCAGATCGCTATTTCCACGATACTTTAGATCTCACCACTGGAGTTGGAAAACATAAGAATTTAAATATCTGAAGATGATATTAAAGTTATTTTGAAACAATTTAGTGTCAATTTTTTAATGCCAATGGCGGAGATCCATCGGCTGCAGTGCCAGAGGAAAAAGGCTAAGACACCAAAAATGGTTCGCAAATGACTAGACTGGTCAAAAAAAATTGATAGAAAAACCACATATCCCAATTTGTGCACAGTCGTTTCTGATTTTTTTTTAAAAATTGCAGTCACTAGTTGAAAATGTGAAAAAGGTTTTTCATAACTTCTATTATTGTGTTTCCAAGGTTATTTGTAACAATTACAAGATCAGGGGCCACTCCTTTTGGGTTCTGTGGAGCAAGA
This sequence comes from Teleogryllus oceanicus, assembly GCA_964035755.1. Classification (NCBI taxonomy): domain Eukaryota; kingdom Metazoa; phylum Arthropoda; class Insecta; order Orthoptera; family Gryllidae; genus Teleogryllus; species Teleogryllus oceanicus. Next base: position 28,415,446 of record CAXIVR010000001.1, read on the forward strand.
CATTTTGAAATCAATTAAAGCGTGTGATGTTATACACTGAGGTAATAGAAGTCATGGGAAGTAATATGCAAATGTTCATATGTCAGTCAGTATCGCGTACAAAAGGTATAAAACGGCAGTGCATTGGAAGACCTTTCATTTATACTCAAATGATTCATATGAAAAGGTTTCTGACGTGATTATGGCCGCACGACGTGAATTAGCAAACTTTGAACGAGGAACAGTAGTTGAATATATCTCCAACGCATGGAATATCCCATTTCGTAAATCGTTAGCGAATTCAATATTCCGAGTTTCACAGTGTCAAGAGTATGCCGAGAATACATAATTCCAGGTACAACCCCTCACAACTGGCAACGCAGTGGCCGACGGCCTTCACTTAATGGCGTAGAACAGTGGCGTTTGCGTATATTTTTCAGAGTTAACAATGAACACTACATGAAAAAACTGCAGAAATCAATGTGGCACGTACGACGTATGTTTCCGTTAGGGACAGTAAGAGGATATTCGGCTTACAGACCTTTAGTCTATGGCAGCTGGAGACTGACTCAAGTTCCTTTGCTAACAGCACGACATTGCCTGCCACGCCTCTCCTGAGCACGTGACCATATCGATTGGACCCTAGACGACTGGAAAACCGTAGCGTGGTCAGATGAGTCCTGTTTTCAGTGGGTAAGAGCTGATAAGAGGGTTCGAGTATGGTGCAGGCCTCACGAAGCTGCATGGGCTACAAGCTCAAGTTGTCAACAATGCACTGTGCAAGCTGGTGGGGACTCCATAATCGTGTGAGCTGTTTTTACATGGAGTGGACTGAGTCTAGCTATCCAACTGAATAATTTATTAACTGAAAGTGTTTATGTTCAGCTACTTGGAGAACATCTGCAGCCATTCATGGGTAACAACGATTGAACTTTTATGAATGACAATGTGCCATGTCACTGGGTCACAACTGTTCGCGATTGTTTTGAAGAACGTTCTGGACAATTCGAGCGAATGATTGACCACCCAGATCGTCCGACATGAATTCCATCGAATATTTATGGGACATGATTAAGAGGTCAGTTCGTGCAGAAATCTTGCACTGGCAACAGTTTCCCAATTATGGACGGCTATAGGCAGCATGACTCAATATTTCTTCAGTGGACTTCCAAAGACTTGAGTGAATACCATGTCGAATTGCTGCAGTTCGCCGGGTAAAAGGAGGTCCAATATGATATTAGGAGGTATCCCGTGACTTTTGTTACGTCAATGTAGATAGATTTGCAGAAGCGGTTCTCGAAAGAAAATTTCGACAAAAATTAGAAGTAATTTAGTTGTTTGTTTTTAAATTTTAATAAAATCATAATCATCTTTAAAAATGTTAAATAAGTGCAATAAATATTTTTAATACATTTTTTAATTAATTTATAGTCTTTGAAATTTTATTATTTATAAATATTGTTTAACGTATTTTTACGATGTATTTGACACCGATTTGTCTGTCATTGGCCACTCCAAACACAGTTCCCTTTAGACGTTACTGGGTAACAGGAAGTTGTTTTTTAAGGATGTACACATGCGAAATAAAATAAGTAATTCATGAACTGAGAATTATGGAGATATTTTTAATTCAAAAATTATTTATATTCATTTGTTATCATTTATAAACTATTTTTATATTATTTGGTTCAGCTATTGACAAAAGCGAAAATGGCGCACGGCGTAAAACAATAATGGCCGCCATTTGTAAACCAGATACAATAAAAATAAATCAAAGATGCTTTTGAACAGCAAAAACATAAGGAAATTTATGTACAAAATATGAATTATTTCCGAGATGATCGAGCGACCAGTGCTGGACCACTTAAAATGGATTGACCCGTGTTGAAAACGGGAGAGTAGAACAAGGAAGAGGAAGTACAGATCGTGCGCAGTTCGTGACCCATTTGTGAGGGTACTGCTCCGGTATTCGCGTGATTCCACGAAAGAAGAATCCTAAATCCACGAAAAGATACTGATCAGAGGAGACTGCCGCTAGAATTCTCCGTCAGATCCCACTTGAATTCTACCTCGCCAACCAACTCATTCCGAAACTCGGGCACTACCGGGAGCGGTAACTATGTGCATCAACTGATGTTACTGCAGCGCCTCTAACCGGGAAGTCCTAGGTTCGAGTTCTGACGGCGGGATTTTTGACTATCTTTTCAGCTAGGTCGAATTCAGTCGCTGTCTGGAGGAGAATTCTAGCGGCCGGCTGCTCTGATCGGTAGTTTTCAGTGGTTTCTGCGATTAACACCAGGCGAATGCCGGAGCAGTACCCTAACAAACGGGCTACGGACCGCGCGCGATCTGTCCTTTCTCTTCCTTGTCCTCTCCTCTCACCTTACACACACACACACATACACTAACATGCACTACACTACCACATATTCCCGGAGGCCGGTCGGGAGCTTAGAGCTTGTCCCGGCTGGGGTGGTGCTCCGTTCGTGGGAGAGTCCTGGTTAGGGGGAAACCCCACTAAACGACGGTAGGTCGGCGCCGGATCTCGCCATCCAGCGGGGAAGATCACAGCCATCTCCCGAGAGAGAAATCATGCAGTATACTAACGGGACTAATGACCAAAGCAGTTGACGCGCACGGAAACACGAAAAAATCAATCAATCCATCAATCAACTCGGGCACTGTCGAATCGCGGCCCCTAGGTCCTGTCGCCAGGAGTGGCGCACCTTTCTTGATGGCAGCGCGACGGCGCCGATGTGGTGGTCGGTGCCGAGGTCCACCTGCCACCAGCGCTGCTCGCCCGTGCGCGGCGTGTAGGCGCACGTCTTGGGGTCGCCGTCGGCCGCCAGCCCCGCGCGGTAGTTCCACAGCGTCGCCGACATCAGCGCCGTCTGCTTCAACGCCAGATTCAGCTCTGCAACACAGAGACAAGCCCTCGCTGGCTCACGCTCGCACACGCTTGCACACGCTCGCAGGCGACCGTCCGCTCCGAGGGAGCACACGTGGCCGCTCACACAAAAACGGATTCCTATTCTCTCTTTAGGTTTAGTCTGGCGGTTGGAACCTCCATAACCTAAAATAACCGGTTATAAAAAAAGGAACATGATAATAGAAACAATGTAATTATTTTTTTGAAGACGAATATAATAGAAAACAAACACAATTTTACACAGTGTATGGAACGTATTTCATTATCACAATATAACTAAATAGTAAAATAAAAAAAATTGGTAAAGTGATCGAAGGCCTGTCCTGTCTTTGTAAACACAGTGTTACACAATTTAGCACGATTAAAAAAAGCAATGAAAATTAATTTCTTTAATTTGTCACTTTAAGAGCATTCTGTCAACGCTCAGCTGGAGACCCAGCCTCGAATGCGAGGTGCCTCTTTTGGGTCGATGCAGTCACTCTGGAGACATCGCATTTGTGGTGTGGGATCTCACGTGGCAAGTTTTCTTCTATTTTTTGGAATAATTGTGGAGTAGAATATTAATATACTATATCATTTTATTATATGTCGTATATGTGTAATATATGTGTTGTGTGTTCCAAAAAGTAGTAATTAGACAGTATTAATAGTAAAAAAAATTATTATATTGTAAATTATTCTCTTGACTATTTCTTAGTGTACCTCATTAAGATTTCAGAGAGAGATTTGAATACTAAGGTAATGTAAACGAAGTCACTAACGGGTTAAAAATTGTTACGTATTTCAAAGAATTTTTTCGCGCAAGCATTCTTTCTCCGCATGTAAATGCAAACGGGCCGTTACATTTTGTTGGTTAACGTGTCCATATATTTGGTGTGGTAGTGAATGCCAATGAATACACGGAATAGTGCTTATAAAAATTAATATGATATTGCATTACAGGAATTACAGAATTTTCATGTCTATAATTTGAACTATTATCCACAGCATTCTTTATAGTTCTTAAATGATAATATCAAAGACCATAATAAAGTCTACAATCGTTTCAGAGCTCCAAAGAAATACCGGACGCAACTGCGGTGGCCACCATTCTTCGCTAGAGCTGAGGGGGGGGGGTCATGTGTGCGAAGAAGCAAACCCTTAACATTCATCTAGGCAGTTACATAAATGTAACTTCATTATCTGTGCACGTCTTCTAAAATTCAGTGGGAAAGATAGTTATTCAAATTATCGTTTCCCTGTCGTCGCGGCAGGAAGTATTATTTCTTGACGAAGGATATCATGGATAAGAGCCCAAAATTTATTGCTGATTTATCCTTGAAAATAGATTTTATTACATGGGAGCGTTTTTTTCATTCAAAATTCAAGCAGTATATGACTTAGTGTAGGGATCACAGAATTTTGAAAATGTGCACAAAATTCACTTCTTCCCATAGCACGTCATACGCAGTTTTAACTGTTTTTTGAGGTAAAATATATAAAATAAATAAACAGCGTTTGCCAACTGGAGAATAAATGACGTCAGAGCCGCCTTCCCCTCCGAGAGAAGGCGCTTGGCGAAGTTTGAGAAGCAGCAATTCTGAGAATTGACTGGTAGCCCGCAAGCATGGGATGAGTAAAGGATTTGGAAGATTGAAGATTATGGAAAAGATACTGAAAATCACGAAGATTTACAACATTCTAATACAAAACCGTACATCAAAAATAATCAAGCCTATGGTGCAAGTTCTCTCACGTGACCTCTTTCGGGTACCTATTTGTTATATATTTGTTAACATTAATTATCGTTTCAGAACAAACTAAATTCGTTGTATTGTATACCATTGTATAAAATATTATTGTCTTAAAAAGTTAAGACTGTCTTTTCCGAAAATGTTATCTAATCGAAGAATGGAATTGGAATTAGAGTACTGGTTGTAATAAAGTATCAGTTATTGCTTTGAGTTCTGTAATAATGTATGTTCTATTAAATAATTCTTCATATTGTTATTGAATCATAAAAATTCAAAATAATAATTACCATTAAAAAATAATCGATTTTCCTAGCGAACCTTTTGCCCCCCACTTTGGAACCATCATTGGGAGGCTGTGCGCTCGCCACTACGTCGGGCACTTCCTTTGCATCGCGGCTGGGTTTGGAGCAGGAGAACAGGTTTCTGTGACGTCATAGGACATTGAGTTGGCAAGCACTTATCTAAACCAACATTCATCATTTCGTAAATGCACACTAAAATTAAATATCAACACTTTGTGGTTAGTCTTCAAACCTCCTGAGGAATATTGCACTATTAAAGTAGGTATTTGAAAGACTGTGTTGCGATTCCTCTTTCGCTTAGTGTTGGCACAATTTTAGAAAAGAAAATGCTTTTTCCATCTAACAAGCAAATTTTTACGGCTGATTAGTGCCATTATGAAGATGATTAGTGCTGATTATTGCAGCCTGTTTTCATTGTCTAATAATAATTCTGAGACATACACATAATGACAGAGACCAAAGAGTTGCTCAAACGAATTCTTCAAAAAACATTGCGCTGAACATTTGACAAAATTAGCTGATATAACAAGAAAGTGATAATACACAAGGTACAAAATTATCACACAATTTTTGGTGTCTCTGTGTCTGTCACAAGTGCAGCTTGGGGGCGGGTATGTGGGTGATTCTGTGTGTGTGTGTGTGTGTGTGTGTGTGTGTATGTGTATTCGAATACTGAAATTCATATTGGTGGCATAATATTTATTTGGTTCCAGGGAATCTTTTTGAGATAACTTTTTGTAACTCGAAGGTCTAATATATTTCTAATTTCCAACGTGTGTAGAAATTGAAAGAAACCCATGCAGCATTAGGCCATGCGAATGATATGGTTTCGTTAGATAGCTAGGAATCTAAGAACAATGTAGTAATTGCAATGCAAATATTCGACTGCATGAGCTCTGCCACTCTCGTACTGCGCGTACTGACTGAATTCTAAGTGCATCGCTGCTTAAACGTAGCAAACGTATTGCTTCACAAAGGCTCCTAGGAAGAGGCTACCCACCAAGAAATGTTTGCTATTGTCGTGTAGCTTTATGTATTAGCATCTTTGTTAACATTCTTAATATATACTGTTGTACTGAATATATACTATACTATTATGTAGTATTCGTAAAGTCTTGTTTTGTTAATATTGCTGTAAGGTTATAAGAGAATGTTTTATTTGTTCTTGTGCAGTTCGAGTGCTACTTTTTGGGAAACCACTTTGTGAGATTTGTTCATCGGCATTTTCGCCGCCGGATGCCACTAGTCTCCAGTGCAGCGACGTGGGAGTCTCCAGGTCGTCCATTGGTGGAATCCCGGCTGCTGCGCCTGTCTCGATGTCTGCCGCTGGTTGGCTCCGCTGGCGGCCCGGGCTCGGCCCCGCGTCGCCCGCTGCGGGGGCGGGGGCAGGGGCGCCCAAGGGGAGGGCCGCCCAGTAAATTGGTCACTACAGTAACGGCGCGCACCGCCCCGCATTCATCACTCCCATTAAGTTGACCATCACCGTAATTTAACAAGCATCTGTTCGGCCGACGGGCCTCGTCGCGCCGCGTCAATTTGATGGATCACCTGCGTCATGATTCGTCCGCGGCTGCGACCGCGGCCACCCCGCCCCTCGCCCCGCGCCCGCGCCCCGCCCTGCCCGCCACCCGGCTCGGCACCGCCCATTCGCGCCCGCCGCTGCCCCGCCCCCGGCCGGTGATGGATGGGTTTCGACACCACGCGCGGTGCCGCCGCTTGCCGCCGCCCTCAGCGTCCGAGTGGGCTGCCCCGCCCCGCCCGCCCGCCCCGCCCCGCCCCGCCCCTGGGCCCCTCGCCGACCGGGATTGCGGAGTCGTTACAGGCACGTTATTTTGGAAATTGGGAGGATATTTCCAAAGCTTTGAGCCCTTGCGCTTTCGCCGTTTGAACTTCAGGTGAAAATTGTCCCTAGCCATCACGCAGAGACGGGTTGCCGCCGATGACGCTTCCGGAGAAAATGAGAAATGGAGAGGGAAATTCGAATTCCTTGAGTATGTAAGATCATTTGCGGTTATATGAGTTTACAAGTTGCAGAAATCCAGCCCTCCCCAATTTTGTTGTTATTCGCAATGATGTGAACATCAGGAGAGATGCATTCTATCGACAGCAGAAAATGGAAGTGATTTCATTCACATTTCAGCGAGGTCTCCTCTGCTCCATCGAGTCACGTCCTTCTTCGCTCCGCACCACCCGAGTCTACCCCATCTCCATCCCGCGCTCCCAAGAGTGCTCCGCGGTGACTCCCCCGCCCACCCCGCACTGCACCTCACTCTTACCGTCCACCCCTGACCTACCTCGCAAGGCCCCACCACAACCAGCCCCTGCTCGGACACTCGCTACGCAATTGCATCAGAGTATTGGGTGTTGCGTTAAAGTACATATTTAGAAACACGATGGTGGTAATATTTTGAAATCAATCACTCTACACTTTTATTTAGCTTTAAAAAGCATTCCTGGAAAAGTTTGTTCGAATTGCTTTGTGTGTCTTAGGAGCAATTGCAGACATACTGTGATCATTCGACATACGAATTCGCCGCCGCCGCCGCCGCTGAGGACACCAGCTTCTCCAGCAAAAGGGGTGTAGAGGAGGTAGGGGTGGGTCTCCCTACCGTCCGTTGTGACGTCACGGGTGCAGGAGGGAGACGAGAGAATTTTGTCGTTGGTCAGACGTCGTGGAGTGAGGTTATCTAGAGAAAAGAGGTATTTGTACTGTACATTTTGTTTGTACATTATAGATTGTGATCAGTGCTTCTGTTGATAGAATGTACTGTGTTGGAAAGACACAGCTTTTGTTAAATTGAAACCAAAAACATTTAATAGAAACATTTAAAAGAAGACAGAGTGCAAGAAGCTTATGTCAGTGCTGATGTAATAGTCAGTGCTGATGTAATAGTCGATTTTTCGACTCCCCCTTCTCCCTTGATGAGATGTGAGATTTGGCTCCACCCCTCTCCCTTCTAATTTCACGTGAGATTTTCCAAAATGTGTACTTTGACTGTTAATAAGTTAATTTGTAATTAATTACATGGGGTTTTATTTCTTTTTTAATTATTTGCTTAAATAGTTTTATTTAAGACTAGATATGACTAGTATTTAGAAGATAGAGTGGTTGAATTACAATGAATATTATTGTACTTCTAAAACTATTGTACATGTCCGTGTACTATTCTATTGTAGTTTTGTAGCATCCAATAACCGCGATAAAAATTATTGTGCAAGAGTTAACAATATTTTAGTATAGAAAGGTATTTTACTCAAATTTTCTCAGTTTCGCAATTTAGCACTGTTTTAGCGAAAAAAATGTACGTGATTTTTGCCGAGACCCTCATCTCCCCCATTGACCCCCTCCCTCTAAAGATTTCACGTAATTTATGGATGGCCCCTTACACATAGGGTGGCCAGGGGGAGAGAAAAAATGGCGTTGCGACTGATGGCGGGAGAAGAGCGACCGGGTGCAGGAAGCGTGGGAGACGTGGGCGGGTAGGTCGCCGGGCGCTGAGGGTGAGGTGTCTGGGCAACGCCCCTTCAGCGCTGAATTTTCAGACGCGACCTGAGGAGGGAACGCGGCGGCGCGGTGGGGAAAAGTTGGAAATGCAAATCTGTCCTTCTCAATACGAGGAAGTGGCCGGGCCGCCCGCTCCGACGCATAGGGACTCGGGCCGCCGCCGCCGCCGCCATCACCGGCGCAGTGCAAGGGGTGGGGCAGTCGGCCACCCTTGTGTGTCCGCCATCTCCGTCTCCCTGGCCTTGTCCTTCCCCGCGTCATGCGGTCAAGAGCCATCGACGCGCGTGGCGTTGCGTGGCGCGGCATGGCTGTTTGTTTGGCTGGCTGTTCACATCTCTGAAATGTTTATTGGGGGCACGCCCACAAGATCTCTTGAACCGCAAAAATAATTTGGTTTTGTTGGTTATAATTTTTTTTTCTTTAATTTTTTTTTTTTTTTAGTGAAATTATATTTTAAATTGAACCAATAATTGGGTTGTGATCAATAATGTTTTATTTTTGCTTTGTTGTTTGCATTAATCATATTTTACAAATATTGATTATCTAAAGGATAAAATGGTAGTGATTAATATTATACAATAATTATTTTTGATATAGTTTTTCTTATAGTATTGGTTAAATGCGTGCCACTGCCGCGGTTAGACGTGAAATAAAGTGAATATTTTTTTTAATTTTGGTGATTAATGCAGTGGAGAAAAGTTGGAAATGCAAATTTGTCCTTCTCAATACGAGGAAGTGGCCGGGCCGGGCCGGGCCGCCCGCTCCAACGCCTAGGGACTCGGGCCGCCGCCGCCGCCATCACCGGCGCAGTGCAAGGGGTGGGGAAGTCGGCCACCCTCGTGTGTCCGCCATCTCCCTCTCTCTGGCCTTGTCCTTCCCCGCGTCCTGCGGTCAAGAGCCTTCGACGCGCGTTGGCGGTCTTCCGCCGTCGCCTGGAGCCCCAACGGCTTCACAGGACTTCCTTTTGGAGTAAACTCGTGTCCCTTGCTTCAGCTGTACATTCAATGTATTGAAGGAATGTAGGATTTTTATCAATAAAAACGTATCCACTATTTTTTGAAGGGATTTATTGACAATCAGCACGACGTTTCATGACTTGGTTGGTTACATCATCGGGTTACTGACAGAGGGAAACTCTTATCCCGTGGTGTTATCAAGTTATGAAGAGTCGTGCTAATTGTCAATAAATGTTTGTCTTTAAAAAACAGTGGATTCGTTTTTATTGATACAAATGTAACTGACAATCAGGAAGATTTTTTCTATTTTCCTACAAGTTCTACTAATGCAGGATTTTGTTTTACGAAACAAATGATAAACCTTCGCACAGTTGTAAAAAGGCCACGCTATTATTTAAAATCATATTGGGCGAGGGGCACCTGCCTCATTGGGGACACCGAAAGGATTACACAGTTCTTCGCCTGTGGCAAGTAATGATTATCAATTCAAAATGCAAACTTACGCAACTAACCGTTCGCAAAAACATTACTTTGTCTAGAGAACCATATGGACTGAAATAAATTTTCTGCAGCACAGAAAGAGCCTTTCCTTACAGAGGGATTATAAGAATTACTTCGGTGTTAAAAATAAAAAACGAAACTTTCGTTTACGTGTCATATCATGAGTTATCAGATACCATAGTATCTGTAAACTCGTAAGTAAAGTAAGTAACGTAAAGTAACTCAAGCACTTCATAAAGTGCTTAATGTGTCAACAAAAAAAATAATGTTAGAATAGCACAGTTTAGGTATATTTATGTATTTGTATTTGGTGTTATTGGGTCGGTAGTCTGACTTTGCCGGCTAGCTACCGGTGTCCCCCATGCCTGGGCCTAGTTAAATTCTCATGGGGGTAAGAGCAACATGAGACAAACCTGACGTATTCTCTTCACCGTAACTGGCAAGATCCCCCTGCTTGAGCTTTTCTTCGTCACACAGCGTCAGAAACTGGGACGATTTTGAAGGTAAGCTACAACATTTATTTTTGCCTCGACCGGGCATCGCACCCGGGAAGGTATATTTATAACTTTATAAATACTGAAAAAATTCACATCATCATTAACAGTAAAATCAATAATAATAATAATAATAATAATAATAATAAAAAAACTTTTTATTGTTGTATATTTTGTTAGGTATAGATGGTCATTATTTAGAATTAATATTCAACATAGGGCAAAGTGAAAAAAGAATATTGGTGACAATCACCTTCTTAGGAATGACTTTATTAATTATGTAACATTAGAAAACTGGGACGAATTCATTAACTAGCATATAGAAAAACGTTTTAGTCAACTCTGAACAAAAATAACCCCTTCCGCCTAATTTCTCTACCTCTGCTTGCCCCTTCACTTCCCCTATTCCATGACGTTTTCTCCAAACTAGTGGACCTTTAAAAACCTGTCCCGCTTGACCCTTGCCCTCGTGCAGGTGAAAAACCAAAGGTTGGTCAAATATGCTTTCGTTCTTGAACTGGCCTTTATATTGTAACCTTTCACATTTTTCTTCAAGGATACTATACCAGATGTGTGACCGCTCTCTACTATGGAATAAAAAAATGAGCGGGTCACTCCAATAACAATGTTATATCCAAAATTTAGGAAGTCCTACAGGAGTGGGTCCGTCTTGCAAGTCCGACAGGCAAGTTAACTTTGAACTTTAAGAACGTTTTGATATATTCTATCAAATTTCTGCGGTACAATTTCGTTATTAATCTACATATTACCTATAAATTCAAGTAACTTGCTGTATGGCTCAGTGAATTCCTAAAATATTAATTGACTGCAGATATACCTTTTCTATTTACAAAAATGCTTTCAATTACCCAATATCATCTTACAGTTTTACATTAATACAACGAAAAACTTTTATACAATTCACAAAAACAAAAACAATCACATCACAAACACTGCTGAAAGAAAAATTCATATGTACAATATACCCTTTTTCATATACCTACCACATAAACTAATACAATGAATGAGGTCCCTTAAGCGGTTACACTATTACACAATTTATTAACCTCTTTATCATTTAATTAACTCAATTTAAATTATGTATTGCAAAAAAAAGAATATTCATTACAAGAACAAATAAAATGGTTAAACAAAAAATCGAAAGGAATAAATTTTACATCTTTTCGTATGAATAATTAATCTGAATTCTCGCTACGATATAGAAATATTGATAAGTTATGCTTAATAGCTGTGGTTTAAACGTCTAACTATCTCCGTCTGGGCGTGAGGTGAAATCTATATTCTAATGCATGATTTATCCGCCTTCCAAATGTCTTTTCAAAAGGGATTTTGTTAAAATTTTGAAATTTTGTCCTTTTAACTCACGACGTCGCTGCGAAGACACTTTCTCTTCACTCCAGAAGACGGCGATGGTCCGGCTGCGTCCAAGGTCGAATTAACCTCTCGCGTCGTGAAGTACTTTTCTTCGTCGGTTTGCTGCTCGCCGATCTCGCAAAGCAACACAGCCCGACGGCGGTCTCCAACAAATATACGCCACTCACTACTTAGAATGTCCAAGCGAAATGCAACGCAAGACAGTACTGGTCCGTTGCGTGCGAAGGTTCATAGCAAAGAAAAAGAAACTGATCCGTTCGAAGGTTCGCGGTAAAGAGAGAAACTGGTCTGTACCGTTCGAAGGTTGGCAGCAGAGAGCGAATTTTTCCTTGCGGTGCTGATCGCGCCGTCTGAAATTCTTCCAAGCGGTTCCTGATTGGATGTTGAATTTCCGCTAGTTGAGTGCGTTCAGAACTTTTACTCAGAATATAGAATGTCTTTCTTTCTGGCGCACCTCCTTGGAGTTCAGCGGTACTATTACTGCTTTGGGTCTTCGTTTACCATTATCGCGCGCTGTTTGAACGATGTAACCGACTTATGAGCGGTTACAATATTTACATCCGTTTTTCCGTGTTAAGTGCATGGATAATGGAGTTTAAAAAGTGAAAATTATTACAGACACTTAAATATGTTATGTTCAGAATAATTGCACGCTTTTCACTAACAAAGATTTATTACAATTAACCGCAGAAAGTACATTGATCACAATTCCAAAATCCAAAGAGCATACCAAGTCACAAGCCAAAATCACTAAACCAAACGTCCGGGAGATGTACCAAAAACAATCTATGTCGAACCAAGAAATCTACACGGTACAATCTCCTCACTCAATCCCATTCGATACACGGTCACTAGCGTTCTCCCTCTCTGGCTGGCGGCGTTCGCTTTTAAAGCGGGCGGCGTCGCAGACTCGCTGCACCGCTCCTGGCTCTCCGGCCAGCCTTCTTTCTCAGTTCGGGCGGCGCCTTTTCCGCTTCGCCGCATCTGCCTACTTCCTCGGCCGCCGTTGAGCGCTGCCACCTTGGCGCGCTCTTTAAACGCGGTTATACAGCCGCAACAAAATACACAATAGTCTGAATGTTTTTTATCAAGCCGGTTTTAATGATTGGTGTAAATAGCTTAGAAGTTTTAAGACTTTAACATTTGATAGAGTTTGTTTTATTCTATATAGATGACGTTCTCATGATGAAGTATTAAATATAACTGGTGGTCCTACAACAGCACGTACTTTCTCGCGATATTGTTAATGGCTATGTAATATCAATATGACAATTTCTAACTTACACTTCAAGTACCATTTTAAAAAATCTTAAAAAAAGGAGCATGAGAAATATACTTTTTAATTCAAATGTTTAAACAAAAACAGCTTTCTGCCATTGAATTCAGTATATTTACATTTTACATAAAGGTACCAACGATTTACGATGCGTAGTTTAGCCGTAAATAAAATTATTAATTTATATTAATGCGAACGAAAGGCAACCGTCATTATCGCCTTCTGTTATCAGTGCAACGTTACAACAATGGGTTGCAACAAACAACAATGCCCGCTAATTCATATAGGATACACATTTTCTCAATTAGCATTGTTGATACCGCTAGCAACAAAATAAACATGGATAAAAATATAATAATGAATATCATATTTTTTATATTCATCAAAATTACTCTGTTTCTACATGCATTACTCATTTCCACATTTTATTAAGCAAAGCGAAATCACCTATTCGTTTTCACATTTAACTCAGTTAAAGGACGCAATTTAAAATAGGTTTTAAATAATTTATGAAAGATTTGTTTTCAAACGTGTAAAAAAAGCTTGAGTGTAATAAATGAACCGAGAAATAAGAAATAATGTGCTAACTTACGTATAAATCTAACTTAATAGTAATATCAACTTAATCTAACTTAATAATAATAAATCTAACTTACGTAGCATCCAACTGCCTGGCATCACTATTCATTTTCCTTTCCCGAAGCGCAGAAAATTCGGAGCGGGTGCTCATATTTTCTTATGCTCATATGATCTTATTTGAAGATCTGTTTTTGATGAACACATTTCATTAAAGGGAAAATTTGTCTTCACAATTGCCGTTGTAGGAAAACCTCTAAAAAAACTTTAATTTTTTTTAATTTTAAAAGAATCTGTGAACATGGGACATGTGATTCTCTTAAGCGTCGTTTACGCTATCTAAGGTCAAATTTAATACTAATTTTTTGAAAAGTTGAACATGATATTATTTTTAGATATGTTTTTCATGAACACATTTCATTAAGAAAAAATTGTATTTTCATAATTGTAATCGTAGGAAGACGCCAAAAATTGTTTTTTAGTTTTCAAAAATTCAGGGTTTTCAACAAACAGGAGACAATCGCCATTCTCTTAAACGTCATTCATACTATCCAATACAAACGTTTAATAAAAAAGATGGAGCCATTTGTTTCCAAATTTTGAAAATGTTCCAGCGGGTTCATGTAAAGTACCCCCAAAATTACAATATCAATTTCAAATTCAAGACGGCGCGACATGAGCAAGATTGATTGGGGAATTTCAATTTTGGAAAAAATCGGCTGAACGGTTAAGCCGCTAGCGTTGTGCTTAGACGACGGTTTTGCCGTCAATCGATTTTTCGGTAGGACCTACAGGACATGGATTCTGGCTACCCCACGTGTTAGAGGGCTCTTTTTTCTAAACTTAGGATATGGATTTATACACTTTTTCGTTGCCAGAACCCTGTAATAAGAGTTTTTCTTTAAAAAAAATTCGCCCAGTTCGCGCAGTTTAAAAAAAGTTCGCGCAGTTTTACGTAACTTCCTCCCTACCGCGGTAACGAGAAAGTGAAAACAGATCTGCACATATAGGAGACCATGATATCAATGCTCGCTTTCCTTCGTTAAGGTTTGAAGTTATGTAGTGTATCTATATAATACTTTAAAAAAGGTTTTAATAAATAATAATAATAATAATAATAATAATAATAATAATAATAATAATAATAAGCTTGAAACAAAATATGGACCTCAGACAACCATTCTTTGACGTGGAGATTGAACTATGGAAACAGAAGGCACTTCATGGGAGATATCCTGCAAAGATAGCCAATTCAAATGTAGAAGTTATGCCGTACAAGTGGCTCAACATTGGATATCTGTTCCTTGAGACGGAGGGTTTCATGTTTGCAATCCAAGACCAAGTTATTGCAACAAATAATTACCTCAAATATATCGTCAATGACACGGAGGTGCCCTGCGATAACTGTCGTGCCCGTGGTCAATCTCATGAGACGATACAACATATCATAGCAGGCTGTAGCATACTGGCTCCCACAGAATATAAGCAAAGACATGATATGGTCGGCCGAATTATCCACGCCCAGCTTGTGAAAATCTATGGGTTAGCACTACACATAACATACCATGCTAACCCAAAAAACAAAGATTGGGGATTCACCACTTTACAAGTAAGCCTACAAGCATATCCCACAAAATATCATAGAAAATGTTAACTATAAGTTATACTGGGACAGAAGTATATTGACACATCGAACTGTCCACCACAATAGACCTGACATGACATTTTTGGATAAAAGCAAGAAGAAAGTATGGTTTATGGATATAGCAGTCGTAAAAACAAGCAATCTCACCAAAGAATATAATACTAAAATCCAGAAATACAGGGAGATGGCACATATTGTAAAGGAGGAATGGAATGTCCGGGAGACCGAGACCTTCCACATAGTTCTCTCAGCAACAGGAATAATCCCGAAGACCTTGAAGTGTTCACTTGAGCGGTTATCCATTAAGGAGAACATCATTATCAATCTACAAAAATCTGTGATTCTGAGTACTTGCCCTTTAGTGAGAAAATTTTTGGGAAATAATGAGGGGTTCTGAATTCATTGATTATAATTTATTTTGATATGTATATAGTTTTTAGCATATATATGAATTCATTGTTTATAACTTATTTTGATATGTATATAGTTTATTTTAGATCTCTTATTCATCTTATTATTTTGTTATATTGTTTACATGAAATAACTGATGGTTGTCATGCTTTGATAAAACATAATGTCTGTATGGCCGCCTTATGTACCAGGAAAACTGTGAATAAAATGATAATAATAATAATAATAATAACAACAATAATGACTATTTATGTGGCGAGATTCGTGCCATCAGGCCCGCTCTTCCACCTAATCCTGTAGTACATAAATTTATAGATAAAAAATGAAACAGTATTCAGAGGTATTACATTTGGTAAAAAAAGTAAAATACAACGTACAGATGTCATGCCCCTGGGCTCACAAAAGCGAAAAAATGTAACGTCGCAGCATTTGCCTTAAGCGGCCGGGGAAAAGCAGGGAAAACAAAGGAAGTGTGCATGCTCTTCAACACTGAGCAACAAAAATGAAATATGTATAATCATTTTAAAAACAAGTCTTACTGACACAGGAAAATTCTAAGGGTGGACCCGAAAATAAATTATAAACGATATTAATTTAGGAATACTCAATACTTTTGTTAATAACTTTTAGAGAAATGTTCTTGTTGTAACAGTGTTTAACGTTTAACCTATGTTCTTTCCAGTTTGTCTGAAGAAGGAGACAAAATATCTCCGCAATGTCATATTGTTAAATAATTAATAAAATCATTCGTAAGTAGGCGATTGTCACGAATATTCTTTTTGGAACTTACACTATGTTAAATACTAAAATCAAAATAATCAATAACATAATATCGACTGTAATAGAAAAATCTATATGAAACTTTAGTTGATTTACTTTCGACAAAGAACAGGGAAAAATGAAAGCGATGTTTGATGTGAGAAAAGTTTAATCTGCGCACGTATTCTTGAGCTCCAGGATCTCCTTTCCTATGCATTGCTGATGTTTAGGGGGAGGACTTTAATGGAATTTAATTTCTTTCTTTTTTCTTTATAACAATGCGTCGTAGTGTAGACTTTAATTTTATGTTAAGACAAAAGATAATGACCCATTTTATACATTTTTTACATTTTTTCGTGGATTTCCACTAATAGTAATTTTTTTAAATAATATTTTCGAGGTGCAACAACTCCCCTCCACAGAATTTCTTTGTAGCCTATTCGATTTCTTCTCTCAGAAATTGTCATGTCAGCCGTTGTGAGTATGCAATGTAAGGTCCCTGTGACGCCATGAATCGGAGTCATTGTCGGTTCGGCCGATTTCCGGATAACTAAAGACATATATTTACTCGTAAAGAACAGTCCAAAGCAAAAGTTTGCACAGTGAGATCACTTGAACGAAAGAAGAAGCCTCCATTAATTACATGAATAAAATATTCAACATCTTGAGTTGTGTATTTGAACTGATTTTGATCAAATTTTTTACGTAATTTTTCTTTACTTTTAAGGTAGTTGAAAAAAATTCAAGAGCATTTTATTGATAATTCATGGCAGTGTTTTAGGTCATCAAAATCTATTCCTTACTGATGATTAGTAATGGTACCAACCGAGGTTAACATTTGAAAACTATAAATTTGTGCTCCCGAGCTCTAGAAAACTTACTCATCGGAAACCGAACTACAGATTTGATAGTTTGGTATTGCTAACAAAATAGCAACTCACATCCTTGGCTCTTCTCCTACGACAACCAACTATTGGTGCTTCAATAGCACATACTTTTGCGCATATTTCGAACGTTTGCTAATTGCGAAAATTCAAGAGTTCCACGAAAATGAAATCTGCACTATTCTTTTAGGCCTCTCTCGTTCTATTCCTGGAAAATATTTAAAGAAAAATTTGGAGCGGTTTTTGAAAAAAATATTTTTTAAATAATTTGCGTAACTTCAAACAGAAATTACGCGAAAACTACTAGTTTTTAAATAAATTTTAACTGACCTGCTTTAAAGTTATAAATTTTTAGGATAGATTTAATTGAAGACAGACATCTCTATCTTTAATATTGTACTTCTACAATTGTACCTTTTTGCGATTTTTGAAATTCGGAGTTGGTGGGAAATGACAGTATCACAACTTTTTAAAGGTTCGTTTTAAAAATAAAATATTAAAAATTGCCTAAATTTCTCGCATAATTACGAGAAAACACACTCATATTTTTGAAAAATTGTACATGACCTTATTTCAAAATCTATTTTTAAAGATGAGATTTGATTAAGGAAAAAACTCTAACTTCAATGTTTAGACGCCGAAACAAATTTGATCTTTTATAAGATTCGAAAATTCAAATTTTTCAAGGAAAATGCACCAAAGGAGCAGGTTCACATATTGAAGAGAATTACGTAGTTTTCCTGTTTTTCGTCACATTCGGGTTTTTCGTGTATTCACATTTCCTGTATTCGTCACAAGTACGAAACAATTCTGTACCAGGAAAATATTTTTTTAAATACCAAAAATATAATAAAATAAACATAATTTAAATATTGACAATTTGATATAAATATATTATTTATGCAAACCTAACTGTTTTCGTAGTTTGTCGAGTTATTACCCACAGATTTGTTTTGTTATGCATATTGTTGAGCTTTGCAAAATTCAACCAAGCAACGAGCTGCGTATTATGTATTAATAAGTCATAATGGCCACCCGGCGAATGAACGGCTACAAAGAGCACTATTATTTGCCACTAGAGGACGACACATAATGATGAGTGCCTGCCTCATGACAACTCACACTCATCACAATATTCTACAACAATTGTATCGAATTTATATTTAGCACTTAGTTAAAATAAATATTTATTTGTGATTCCAACATACGTATTTCATTTAAATCTATAATTGAATTCCTGGAATCACGAACTCGCGAGAAAAACCGAAAACTAAACCATTTCTCCGATCGGCACGTTCACTTCCGTGACAACCTTGGAGAGGATCGGTTCGCCACGCTAATCGATGGTAATTGCAATGCATTGCGTCAGTTCATTATTTGCAGTGTAATTCATTTTAATTATTAATATTATAGGAATTGTAATTAACGCTGCAGTTATGTAAGTTGCAGCCCTCGTTTGTATCACGCGCATGAATATTTAAAACATTAAATTCTATATTTACTTTAATTTGGTAATGTATCGCTCCATTTTTATTAATGATGTAAAACTAACTCCCCGAGAAATATTGATGTCTTTATAAATTAAAATTTTTAATGCCTCTTGTAATATAAACATTCTCAGTTCATTGTAATTTTTATTAATTCATTGAATATTTATATCTATTGTGTTTCATATGGCAAACTCCTTACATTTCGCATCAAGTTCAATATTGCGAGTATCTTCATCATTAGCATTCCAAGTTAAATTTTTCATATACCTTTTTAACCCTGTTAATTGCTTTTCATAGCAACAATACTTGCTTTTGTAACGGGTCTATTGTCACGAGAAATGTATTTCATTATTAACATTACAAGACACAATACTTTAATCTCACGTTGCGAATACTAACAATTTGTTAGATATTATATTAATTATTTAATATTTTTTATGTTTACTTATAATCACAGTGAAAATCTTTTATATATCTTTTCCATTCCTGAGCAATATGAAAAAAATGTGCGTGTAAGTGTATACAGTCAGTTTCAACTTAATTTAAATTCACGTCCAAGTATATTAGGCAGCTTAAAATAATGTTTGTTTCATACAAGTATAAGTTATTTTACAATAAACAGAAACAAGCACAGAAATATTGTGTGCAAAAGAGGAAACGGAAATAAACGCCAAAATCGGTATAATATAAATATATTATAGTCAATGAAAGAACGTACTACATAACACTAACAGCGGTGTGTAGTGGGAGAATGGGAAGTAAAGCCCATTTTCGTACGACTGGGTCAACTGCTGTGATTTGCGTGGCATGAAGCAGTAACAAACGAAGGCGGGGGTGACTCAGTGACACCACGCCGCGCCCCTTTTCTTTGGAGATGAAATTTTTTGGAGAGGACCAGAACAGGTCCGGATGGAGGACCGGACGATTTCCGAAACATCCGATTTGCGAATGGACCTTCCACAAACTGTTTCAGTGGGATATTTAGGTGTATATCTTGATAAGAAACTTACGTGGAGGAAAAATATCATCGAAACGAAAAGAACTCCACTTAGAATACAAAAAAAATGGTATTGGTTGTTTGATAGAAACGCATTGTAAGCATTAGAAAATAAATTACTTATTTATAAGTCAATCTTAAAGCCTTTTTGGTCTTACTGCATACGGATCTGAGGCACCAGTAGCAAACCCAATATCCAAATCATTCAAAAATTTCAAACCAAAGTTTTAAGGAATATTGTCAATGACCCCTGATATGTTCGAAATGATGTAATTCAATTTGATTTTAAAATGCCAAAAGTAAGCTAAGAAATAAAAATTATAGCTGTAAATATATTAAAAAATTATAATGCCATTCCAATACTTCAGCTATAAATTTGTTGGATGACAGTTTTGAAATAAGTCGTATTAATAATTCACTTCTCCCCATAGCACGTCATACACCGTTTTAACTGTTGTTTGACGTAAAATAAATTAAAATAAAAAAAAATAAATTAAAGCATCTGGATTTGCCTCTTAGATTTTCAAGTGTAATTATATGGGTAATCAATTGTATTAATGGAAAGATACTAATGAGTGTCTTCTTCAACCAATGCTAATTATCTAGTCAACAAATTTTCTTATTGTTCTCATGTATGAAAATATTTTATACAAACGGTTCTTAAAAAAGAACCAGAAGCGTTAAAAGATGGCTAGATAAGCAGAAAGTCCACCTCGAAAGGTATTAAGAAGCTTGAAAGATTATAAACATAAAAGCCATTGAGAGCAAAAGTAGTGTGTCAAATTTAGAAAGATTTTTATTAAACGCCCTGGAAGGTGATTTTAACATTTTTCTATCGCGGACTAAAATGGTGTTAGTGAAACTTTAATACTTATTCGTTAGAGACAAGCATAATGCAGAAGTAGCCAATGAGTTGCTCATAACGCTGCATGTAATTGTGGTGTAACAACAGCTTCCAGGTGATCTCAAGAAATAGCTTCTTGTTTATCGGTACCCATCACAGAAAAAAAATTTAATCGCTTTTAGGTATACGAGCACAGATCAAAATCGCAACTTCAAAATTGCTCTCACTTCGATGAAAATTGTGACAAAGTTAATAATTTAAACATTATTGTCCGCAAATTACTTGAATCAGGGTATCAGGGTGCTAATTTATGAAAAAGACTCCGATTTTGAGAACATAGAGCAAACTGGCAAAAATAAAATTCATTCTCTTCCCTCTCATTGGTATAATACCATATAATACCATCCGTTTAGCTCAAAAGCCAGCACGTGTACTTTGCCGCTTTGAAAATAAATTATGAGAAAGATTAATAATGCCGGAGCCAAGGTATATATAGTGGACGCGGTTCCTCAGAGAATAACCTAACTGGAGCCTGCAACTGTAGCAAAAAAATACATGATTGAACTTCTGCAATATGTACCTCCAGTGCACCACAATTAATTCAACTCACTAAAAACCTTCATAGTTGCGGAAGATATAGCATTGTTAGAATAAGTTCAAAATGAGGAGGAGCCTACTGCCCTAACATGCCACAAAGTGAGCCCTTCTGACTTACCCTTCACCAAAATGCTTATTCTTAGTGGCTTATTGTAAAACACTTGAAATTACAGTAAACAAATTTCGATTTTATTTTTTGAGAAATTGACTAATTGTAATTTTCATAGTATAAAATATCAAAACGTAGTGTACAAAATATTGTGTACATTGTTCTTTTATGTTTTGCATTAATTTCACTTAATTGCCCTATTTTTCCATCACATTACCATCGCAGATAAAAATGATGCATGCCAATTATTTGAATGTAAGTCATAGATTTCTGAAATGGTGCGTGCAAAAGTGGTGTAAGTCAACAAAATAGTTAATTAATAAATAAGCGATGTTTCAGTCCAAAATACCTAAAATAAGTTAAACGAATATATCCTTAACAGGTTCATTACACTTTAGGTCATTTTTAAGCATTATAGTTTACAGCAGTTTTTGGGTTTATGATGTGTCCAAATTCAACACACACAAAATTCAATAAACAATTTATTGGTTGAAAACCGGTACAGAGCTATAGTGCCGAATATCCAGGAGAATGTACAGTGAAACGTAGCCGAGTTGTCGTAACCAGAAGATGCACCAAAATATCGCCGAGTCGCCAAATCTCCGTAGAGGGAAGTCCGTTGTCGCAGCACTGTCCGTCGTAACCACAATCTTCACTGTACTACCACTTATCACCACTCTTCACCGTTACTCTGCCGCTCACTCTCTGCCTCTCTCCGGACCACGGCCGGCTTATATTCGCCCCGGGCCGTAGGTCCGCAGACTGGCAGGCGTAGCAGGGGGCGGGGGTTGGGCCTCGCCCTGCTCGCTCAGGCGTGGCGGCCGCACACCGTCGAGTCCCGCTGGCCTGCGCTTGTCGCTGGCCGCTGCCGCCAGGGGCGGTAACGCCCTACTGTGGCGGCACCTTCAAAACTGTGCGGCCGGTCACGACAGTTTACAAATTGTCCAGAAAGTATATTACTTAACTTTTGCTCTCAACGGCTTATATCTAAAAATACAGTGAGTTTCGAAACTACTGTGGTAACTGAGACAGCCCGCGCGCCCACTACCCAGTTAAATCAATGGAAGAATATCAACCTTGGAGAAAATCGGCTGAACCGTTTTGGCGCTGCCGTTGACCACAGAAACGGACGGACAGAGAGGCGTTTTACTTGCCGGCAATCAACTTCTTAGTATCAAGAACTCACAAACTTGAATTCTGAATACACAATTTTCTATATGCTACATTAAATAGCATACACTTTCCACTTAAAGTCGTGGTAACTAAGTATATTCTAGGCATTGGCGGATCCCCTGAGTTCCCTAGACTTCCCCACGGGACCAAGAAGTTCATTTTCTACATTTACTGCCAGCAATGCTAAATTTCACCACCGTAATTTACAAATTGTGTGTAAATCTTAATAGACCATCTGAGAGCAATTAACGAGATAGTCAGTAAATTTCCTCGAGACATGATCCCCAACGTCTTGAGGGCACTGACTGTTGATTGTGGCATAGCCCCAGAGGTTCCAACCACCACAGGCAGGATTCTGGCGTTGGGCACTCCATAAAGTTGGGCTACCAGGGGGAATGACTGGTTGGTACTTTACCACTTTTTCCCCCCCTGCTTTTAGAAGGTTAGACCCCATCCTCGTGGCGGACATTCACATCGACCACATGGACCCCCTCCCGGCTTTTTATTACCAGGTCAGGTTTGAGTCTAACCCCTTCGGCAACGGAGAAAGTGGCTTCCGTGGACACCACAGTGTCTGATTTCCGGAGCATCTTCCCCTCAATAAAGTTCTTTATCTCGTCATAGAGATAGTATTTTAGAGGAAGTATTTTACTACATATAAGAACACGATTTGTCCACTTTTTCGTTATGAGGGTTCGGCAATAAGAATTGTTCTTTCAAAAATCCTCCGTTTTCCGGAGCACGAATACAATACTGGGTGTTTCAAAATGAATAGCGGGTTTTTAGTGTGTTATAATATTTATTACATCAAACTTACAGCCACAAGAGATATATCAAATGAAAGAGAAACTCAGTTTTGCTTGCTGGCATCAATGCGGAATGTTTCCGCCGCAATCCGATAGAAAGCGCTAGTAGCAAAGATGGCGACTAAAGAACAGAAAGCGTTTTGTGTTTTACAGTTTGCAAAGACGGAATCTGTTGTTACTGTGCAACGTGCGTTCCGGATTAAGTTGGGTTGTGATCCTCCAGGTGATAACAATATTCGTAGATGGTATCATCAGTTTGAAGACACTGGCTGCCTTTGTAAAGGTACGGGACGACCAAGAACTAGTGAAGAGAGCGTTGAGCAAGTGCGTAATTCGTTCACGCGTAGCCCTATGAAATCCGTTCGGAAGGCTAGTCGTGAATTCCTGTGACGACTGTTTGGAGAGTTTTGCGGCGACGCTTGCAACTACGTCCTTATCGTTTGCTGTTGTTACAGGCTCTGAAGCCTACTGACCATGTTTTACGTGCCAACTTTGCTAACGACATGTTGTTGAATGACAATGAAAATTTTCTGGATCTTGTCGTATTCAGTGATGAATCGACCTTCCACCTTAGTGGTCAAGTAAACACCCATAATGTTCGGATTTGGGGTTCACAAAATCCCCGCATGATGGTACAAGTGCAACGAGACTCATTAAATTGAATGTTTTTGTGCCATATCCCGACAGAAAGTTTATGGTCCTTTCTTTTTTGGTGAAGCAACTGTAACTGGTCACTCTTATCTGGATACTCTACAGCTATGGCTCTTCCCTCAACTGACACAGGATGAACCAGAGAACTTCATCTTTCAGCAAGATGGTGCGCCGCCTCACTGGCATAACGAGGTACGCGATTGGCTTAACCTCACAGTACCCGACCGCTGGATTGGCCGTAAGGGGCCTAATGATAGCGCTTGTTTCCCATGGCCTCCACGGTCACCCGACCTAACGCCGTGTGATTTCTATCTTTGGGGGTTTATTAAGGATCGAGTGTATGTGCCTCCAATGCCAGCCAACCTCCCGAATTAAGGAACAGGATTGAAACAGCTGTTGCGGCAATTACTAATGAGACACTAACCAAAGTTTGGGAAGAACTCGCATATCGTCTTGACGTGTGCAGAGTAACGAAGGGTGCTCACATTGAACACTTGTAGGCTATTATGTAAAACTGTTTGAGTTCCTCTATCATTTGATATATCACCCGCGGCTGCAAGCCTGATGTAATAAATATTATAACTTTAAAACCACGCTATTCATTTTGAAATAACCTGTACTTTTCCTTCTTACGAAGTGCAAGAATGAAAAAATTCAACACATTTTTGAGAAAATTTGAAAACGTTCAGACTTCATGTAAAGTACTCCCTCAAAATGAAAATATGGGTTTCAAACTCAAGATTTCTTGGAGTTCCTTCAAAGCAATCAAGGAATATCAAGATTTAAAGAAAATCGGTTAAAGGTTTTTGCGCTGGCTTAGACCAGAGAGAGACGGGCAGACAGACGATTTGCCGTCAATCAATTTTTCGGTATCAAGGACCCATTAAATTTTTTTCTGACTACAGAACGTGTTAGAGGAAGTAATAATATAAGGAATAAGAATTATCTACTTTTTCGTTACTAGGGTCCGCTAATACGGGTTTCCTGTGGAAAATTCGCTTTTAACTGGTGCACGATTACTATACTTTCTCTGCTTACGTCAGATTATTTGATTAGTGATTCCGGGCGCATCAATTGCTAAGGTCAATTGCTAAGGTCAGTTGCCCATAAGTGTAGTGCATATTTATTTCCTAGAGAGGTGGCAGTGATCTTTCCTGGCTGATTTTGAGATCTGGCGCCGACTTACCCGTCAGCTACCGAGTTTTCCCCAACCAGGTAGGTTTTCCCCAACCGCGTGGAAAAATTGCCGCTTTCCGCCTTACGCACCGCATTCGGAAGGGGTGGTTGTACTAGGCGCGTGGCTCTTCTTGCTGTATGGACTTTCTAGAGCTCAACCAGCCCGACTGACACCGGCGCGGTGGTCAAATGCTTGCTCTCACACGGAAACGGGAAACGGGAAGATTATTAGGGCTGCCTACAATTGCTTCCGAATGAATTCAGTTCTCGTTTTTTTGCTGTTCCTCTTCCTGAGCCACAGTACTATAGTTGAGAGGTGGTTTGCCTGTGCCTTCCATTCCACAATGAAGATGTAAGAACACACATGCTATAGCCCTTTGAAATATGAAGCTCAAATTCTAGTGAGTCCGTCAGCTCATCGTAAATTCCTCATCGACTTAATACCAGTTATGTCCAGTGCAATGCATCACTAATTGCGAAAAAGTTCAATTCGCAGATGCGCTCGTTTCACGCTTCAAATTAGTTACGCATCGCGTCGCCTAAGGAAATCTCTTAGGAGCCCAAGCCGCTCTATACCTCGATCGGCAGAGCGTTTCTATTTGGATCCACGTCGTAAATTCGCTCGCACACGCTCACCAGCGCCCGTCCCCAATTTCCGAATAGGACAATGCCACCCTCGATGAACGAAGGTTGACCTGGATACAAGCCATAACCTCTGACCTCAATATTTCAAGGCAACTTATCACACTTGTCATCCAACTTGTTCAACTCCAAGACACCCGTTTTTTCTACTGCTCACAAATAGACAAAGGCATAATCAGAAAAGCCAATGAGATGCTCTTGTACACAGGTGAGGAGGAGAGACAGATACAACTAATGACACACGAGTTTCGTGGAATGTTCCCGAACAAAGTGAAAATAGCGAATACGAACACGGCTCGCAATCACGCGTGACAGCCCCAAAGACGCGACATAGGAGGGGACAGATTGATTGTGACTCGAGACGAGAAAAAAAGAGACAGACAGCGAAAAGATAACAGATTCAGACATTATGAAAACTAGGCTGAAACTTTACATTCTGGTAGACGAGAGAGAGGAGACATTGATGGAAATCCGCTGTGCTATTGTATGCACGGCTGGCATTTAGCGACACATATATGCTCCAGTGTCGTGTGAAAGCGGAAGCGTAGATTGATTGATTGATTGATTGAATGATTCTTTCGTGTCCGGGCACGTCAACTGCTTTGGTCATTAGTCCCGTTAGTGTAGTGCATGTTTTTTCGCGGGAGATGGCGGTGATCATCCCCAGCTGGATGGCGAGATCCGGCGCCGACCTACCGTCGGCTAGTGGGGTTTCCCCCTAACCAGGATCTCCCACTAGCGGGGCACCGCCCCAGCCGGGCCAAGCTCTAAGCTCCCGACCGGTCTCCCGGAATATGTGGTAGTGTAGTGCATGTTAGTGGAAGTGTGTGTGAAAGGGGAAAGGATAGGACAAGGAAGAGGAAGGACAGATCGTGCACGGTCCGTGGCCCGTTTTTTAGGGTACTGCTCCGGCATTCGCCTGTTGTTGATCGGAGAAACCACGGAAAACTATCGATCAGAGCAGGCGGCCGCTAGAATTCTCCTCCAGGCAGCGACTGAATTCGACCTAGCTGAAAAGCTAGAGCTGAATATTCTGCCACCGTCAGGACTCGAACCTAGGACCTCCCAGTCAGAGGCGTTGCAGTGACATCAGTTGATGCCCTGAGCTACCGCTCCCGGTACGCACTCGAGATACGTGTAAGCCTAGAACACTTTATCAAGCGTGGGTTTCATCTTATTCACCGATTCACCCCTGCTTGCTAACTCGGTCTGGAGGACGATGTCTACACACGACGACATCGCCCATTGCTGGGGAGAATCACCAGAAAGGCTGCTTGCAACGCGCTATCACATGGTAAGCGGTCTGTGCCAAACATTCCGTCGAGTTCCGAAGGATAGTGTTAATGGCAAGGTAACGTGCCGATTCAGTTATCTAAGTCGTTGCACATTAATAATGGACTTTTAAATTACGATGGAAGTCGGTTGTAATTAGTCGATAATGTATTCATTCTATGTAAAATGGGCGGATAATTGTATACGCTCTTTTTGGAGATTGCATTTTTGATTTCTCCATGGGTTTCTCTACATGCCTGCAAAAGTTCATTACAATACTTAGAATTTGAATTGTACAGGACTAAATAAAGCAGGATGTGACGCATACTTGTTAGGTTAGTTTATTGGATGGTTGTACGGTAAGCTTCACGTGGCACTCACAACAATCGACTTCGCTCTATAGACCAAAGCGTTTGGGATTTGATGAAAGAACTCTTAAGTCTTACTCCCAGCAGAGATTTTCATTGCTTCAGGAATAAATCATGTAAGCGATATTTTGAAAACCCAAACTTGAACTGTAGACATTTGTTCGAGATGTTTAAAGAATATTATAAACATAAAACTAACTAAGTATTGATAAAACCAGCCTACAAGACCTACCATAAA
The DNA here is from genome assembly GCA_964035755.1 of Teleogryllus oceanicus. Classification (NCBI taxonomy): domain Eukaryota; kingdom Metazoa; phylum Arthropoda; class Insecta; order Orthoptera; family Gryllidae; genus Teleogryllus; species Teleogryllus oceanicus. The sequence continues at coordinate 28,443,154 of CAXIVR010000001.1, forward strand.
CATTTCAAGGCAGAATTTAACTATGGATTTGCATTACCTAAACAGATTTATTGACTATTGTTCTGAATGTAAAGTTAAATTGGTTAGCAACCCTAACGATCCTTGTCAAGTCCAATATGAAATACATTTAAGAAGATATGCTTACAAGAAAATAAAGAATGACTTGCTAAATGAGTGTAAGAATAAAAACAGTCGAAAACTTGTACTTGAATTTGACTATGCTCAAAACTTAGCTTTGCCCAAGACCAATGAAACATCTCAGTTTTATAAAAGACTAATGTGGATTTACTTATTTAATGCTCATTGCCACAATGATGACAGCAGTAACATGTACTATTTTCTAGAAACTGAATCTAAAAAGAACCCAGATACCATGTGCTCTTTTTTATTTGATATGATAAGTGAAAAATTCAACGGTACCTATGAGGAAATTCACTTTCTTTCGGATGCAGCTGAGGGACAAAACAAAAATCTCCTGGTTACGTCATTTTGTAGTTGGTTGACAATGAGAATTAACGTCAAGGTAATGCATTTATTTCCAGTGAGGGGACATTCGTTTTGCCAGTGTGACGTAACTTGGTCTTTGTGGTGCAAAAATAAAAAGAGAAAAAATACATAATCTTCAGAAATACTGGAACTGCTTGGTAATGCTCGAAAAAACCCTACTCCCTTCAATGTAAAATATGGTGCACCGATAATAAGGAAATGGTCTGATGGTTTCAAAAATGTAATGTCAAGGAAACCAAGAGGAAGTAATTATTATAGCTTCAAAATACAATCATATCCAAGGCTGTATTTTTTACCCTCGGGTGGACTATCGACATCCACAACTTATACAGGATTTTTTATGATGCCTTTAGTTATTTCAAGAAGGACATTTCCATGGAATTAGAGCAGCTGTTGCCTATGGCAGAACGTACACGCATCAGCCCACTAAAAGAAAGAGATATTAGAAGTCTTTTCAAGTTTTTAGATACTGATTCTGTAAATTGGTTCCAAGAAATGCACACTCATGAAAACCCTGGGAAAGAGACTGGAAGTGAGTGTTCAGAGGACTCTAAGGCTTAATTTTGTTAGATCAATGTACTTTATAAAAAACACAAAAATATTATGAAATATATATCAGTATATTTTCTATTACAATATTTTTTCAGAAAACCTTTCATTTTAGTAGGATACTGTATTACTTTTCGTGATGACAGCGAAGCAAGACAATCTACGTAAAAGGGGCGTAAAGCAAACATGGCCGACTATTGTCTCCGTAAAAAGGGCGTATACTTGTAAAATTTATTTAGCATATATCTTATTAATTTTTTTTAAAAAAAAGCTTTATTCAGTATCATATTTCAAATATTTGGCTAAGTTTCCAAAAGATTTAATAGGGGTCGAATTCGTAATATTGTACGTATAAAAGTTATAGGTATGGAAACATTTTAAACTTCTTTTTCTCAAAATACGAAAATCGAGTATACTCCCTTTCTTACATAGAACTCTTGCAATAGACTATTTAAACGCATGTACGTAATTAGATTTTCTTTTCTTTTTTGTTAATAAATACGCAACACAACTCCGGCGCTGCAATTGTATCAATGTGCGTGTGTGTCATTAATAACCTTGGACTGCCATCATACCCCCACCCAGGACTACCCTTCGTGATATCTCAGAAGCCTATATTATTTAAGTCGAGACCAACAGCGTCCAACCCACGCTTTATGTAATTGGTGTCTGTCCTATGTTAAAAATATTATGACGACGGGTCATCACATAAAACTGACCCATAACGTGTGTTCTTTTACGCGTATTAGGCATGTAGAAAGATCCACTACATGAAACTGGCGCACCAACGTGTTTCCGTTTAAACAAATATTTTTATGACGTCGCGTCACTACTAGAGTTATAAACTTTTAATTTGTAACATTTATTTTCGTATAACACATGTGACATTTACCCCTGCATGTTAGGCAACCTCGTACGCACGGATGTGCGGCAGTCGTACGAAATCTCTAGACCGCGTCGAATCGCGACCTGCTATATACCTGTGCAAGAGATGCATAACAACGAGGGAAATATGTCGTGCGAAACTCCGTTTTAAGAAATTTACCACTATATGTTCATTGGAAAAAAGTAAACATTTTCGACCCCTCTACATACCTCAGAAGTTTGTAACATTTATTCTGAGACATTTGTGTGTAGGCATGTAGGGAAAAGCGTCGATTGGTTTGGTTTGTTTTTTCGTGTTTCCGGGCGCGTCAACTGCTTTGGTCATTAGTCCCGTTAGTGTAGTGCATGTTTTTTTCTCGGGAGAGAGCGGTGATCTTCCCTCGTCGGATGGCGAGATCCGGCGCCGACCTACCGTCGGCTAGTGGGGTTTCCCCCTAACCAGGACTCTCCCACCAGCGGAGCACCGCCCCAGCCGGGACAAGCTCTAACCTCCCAACCGATCTCCCGGAATATGTGGTAGTGTAGTGCATGTTAGTGTAAGTGTGTGTGTGTGTAAGGGGGAGAGGATAGGACAAGGAAGAGGAAGGAATGATCTCGCGCGGTCCGTGTTCCGTTTGGTAGGGTACTGCTCCGGCATTCGCCTGGTGTTGATCGGAGAAACCACGGAAAACTACCGATCAGAGCAGCCGGCCGCTAGAATTCTCCTCCAGGCAGCGACTGAATTCGACCTAGCTGAAGGAAAAGCGTCGGGAATTCGCAGCGAGTGTTAGACCCGACAAACATCACTGCATGCTCAGAAGTACAGATTAGATCAGTGACATGCACATTCCTGAAATATTTCCGCCGTTGCATAAGCGTGTCTCCATGCAGCAACGGGGGCGGAGCGCGCAGGAAGCGCGCGTGTCCCCAAGCAGTCGCCTGGCCTCCGCGCAGGGAGAAAGAAATCGCCGGTCCTCGGCTCCACACGTTACACGCGTCCTGTTGTCGCCCATGTTTTTGTGTCCACTCCATATTTCCGCCTTTGTGGCGGCGGAGGCGGCCGCTCCGCGCTCACCGCCGCTTTTTGCCCGCGGGGAAATATTGCGGAGGCGGGGCGCCTCGGCACGAAGCCTCATGTAAACCCACCGCGCCGCTGTCCGCTGCTTCAGCGGCAAGCAAAGATGGGAGAAAACGAGGCGGAGAGGGTGACGTCGGGGAGATATCTGGGTGGAGAGAGTGAGCGTGAGAGGACGAGGGGGAGAGACCGGGACGGAGAGAGTGCGGCGGAGAGGGCTTGGTGGAGAAGGGTGATGAAACAGCGAGACGGAGTGAGTGGGTTAGATGCCCAGGGGTATTGACGGGTGTGGGGAAGGGGTGTTGTGGGATGTTCGCGTGGTCGGTCACCCGGGCAAAACAAGCGGAAAGATGCAATGCACCGCAAGAAGCACTTGAAAAAAAAAAACATGGAATAATTGAAGACAGTTTCAGCTAGTGGTTCCATAAGAGCACCTATTTTCTCGCATTCTTTGTAGTTTCAAAAATTCAGTGTTCAATGAAAATGAGACACGCACCATTTTTTTTAAAAATATATTAAGTTCTATTCGAAAAAGTGACCATAAAGTAACAACTTACAATCAATAAACAGTTAATTAATTTCTAGTTTCAATGGATAAATCCTGAATGCAAACTTAAAAGTAAGAAATATAAAAAAATTTGCATTGAAGAAACTTTTGTTCTGCTATTCATTTTTAATGCGAGAGATTGAATTTATTCCATAAATATTAACGGGTTACCCAGAGTACCTCAAATATTAAAGAATTATGAAAAAAATTGGACAGGCACGTCGAGCTGTGTGCGCCAGGCAATTTTTTTCTTTTTATTGCACCCGAACAGTGGATAAACCACTTTACAGGTCTGAAATTGAGTACAAACACTAACCAATAATACCATAATAACTGAAAAAGCACCGAGGTACTTGCAAAATAAACCAACTCAACCCAGCTTACTTGTGAGAGGGAATCCCCTCTGGGAACCTCATTTATAAGGATCTTATGCACAGGGCAGTGGAGTGAAGGAGTGGAAAGGGGCGGGGAGCGAGCTTAGGATTACGTGTTTATGATGCTTACGGAGGTCTGAATTGATCTTTGGGAAGGCGGGATTTGATTCTGGTTGGACCGTTACTGGATTTTCCTAGCTGGTAGAGTCTGGCACCGGGAACTAGGCTTAGGTTGGAGAAGAATTTTTTTGATAATGATGAAATATGGTGAGTAATGGTATCGATGTTCAATTCTCTATGGAGCTGATTATTGGATACATACCACGGTGCGTTAACCGTTGTTTTGGAAAACTTGAAGCCCTTTTAAGTTTGTTTGTGCAGCACCTCCCCAAACAGGGCAGGCATATGTTAGTGATGGTCTAAGTGCAGTTTTATAAATATGGAGGGTTATATCAGTTTGTAGCGCTGATTTACGGTTAATGAGTGGATATAGGTTGAAGAGAGCAGCATAATTTTTGTTCAGCCTATGGGTAATGTGGGGTTTCCACCGTGAGACGGGTGTCTAGGATTGCTCCTAGGTATTTTATGAGTTTGTTGGATGGGAGCCAGGGAACAGGTGAACTTCCTATTGTGAGTGTAGGAGGGTTGGCTATTCTTTTGAGTGCAAAGATTTTAGCTTCGCATTTTGCTGCGTTTAAGTGCAGGCGCCATTTTGCTGCCCAGTCATAGAAAGTGTTGATGTCTAATTGTAAATTGTTGATTGCTATTGAAAGATCATGGTGTATAGAGAATATCGCTGTGTCATCTGTATATAAAGCTGTGGAACAAGTTGTGGTACATGGTATATCTGCTGTGAACAGATTGAAGAGGGTTGGGGAGAGAGGTGAGCCTTGAGGTACCCCGGCCTGAATGATTTTAGGGGCGGAGAGTGAGGAATTTATTCGCACCGAGAAACTTCTATTTTCGAGAAAGCTGCTAATGATTTTGAAAAGATAATCGGGAGTGCCTTGGTTCCTTGATTTGTAGAGCAGACCTGTGTGTCAGACTTTGTCAAAGGCATTAGCGAAGTCTAAAAAGACTGCAGCACAGTACTGCTTATTTTGAAATGCTTGTCCTATGTTTTCTACTATTCTGAGAAGCTGGTGGGTGGTCGAATGAAGAGGGCGGAATCCGAATTGAAAAGGAGGAATAGCTTTCGTAACTTGAAGAAATTTGTTACGTCTGATTAGGATCAGTTTCTCGAAGATTTTAGACAGAGTGGGTAAAAGGCTTATGGGTCTATAGCTGGAGGGATGTTTCAGAAATTTTTTAGGTTTTAATATTGGAATTACAATGGATTTTTTCCAGCTTGCCGGGAAATAGCCTAATCTGAGGCAACTGTTGAAGATGGTAGTTAGGTAAGCAATGAAATAAGGAGGTAAATGCTTTAGAACTATGTTGGGGATACCGTCTATTCCTGGAGAAGATTTGTGTTTTGTATTCTTAATTATTTGTTTGACATTAGCGGGAGAGATATAACTAATTGGTGATGGAGCTGTATGGAATGGGGATCTTACAAATTCCTCTACCACGTTTTGGAAATTCAAATCAGTAGAAGTATTGGGATAAAAAGCATCTTTGAAATGGTTGGCAAGCATTTCTAATTTGTCTACTTCCGAGTAAGCGATTTCAGAGTTGGCTGATAATGGGGGGATTACTTGGTTGGGGTGGGAGAAATGTCGACAGAGTTTCCACAAAGTATTGGAGTTTTTATCAATATTTTGATGAAGGTTTTGGAAGTTCTGATAGCGAAACGTACTTAACTCTTCGTGAACTTTCTGCGTCATCTGATTTAACGCGTTTTTTAATTGGGGTAGCCGGAGAGTTTGCCATTGTCGTCTTATATATCGCTTATGTCTAATAAGATTCTGGATGTTGTGTGGAAGCGGATTTGATGGGGGTGCCTCTGGTGGTTGTAATTGGGTGTAGCCGTACTTATTGCCGTGCAGATGGTGTTGCCGAAGAAGAAAATAGCTGAATCGACTTGATCTGGGGTTTTTAAGAAAGGTGGTATGGGGGTGGATGTCGAAAGATACTCTTCGAATAAATTCCAATTGATATTCTTATGGATACGTTGATTGGGGTGATTAGATACTACGAGATTAGCATCGCAGGATAGAAGCACCGGGAAGTGATCCGAGTTTGACTCTGCTAGAACTGATTGAAATAACGGTTTCGTAAAATTTTTGCAAACTGCAATATCTAGGATATCCGGAAGGATGCGGCGATTATACGGATAATGTGAGGGTTCCGGTGGAGCAGAGATAATTAAATTATATTAATAGCATATCTGAGTAAGAAATTTCCATTCGGGGTGCATGTTCTGCATCCGCATGCGGAATGTTTGGCGATGAAATCGCCTATGGCTATGGTTGTAGTTGGGTTAGAAAACAGAGTATTAAGGTGTGTTTGTTTCAGGAGGATATTAGGAGGCTTATATACTGCAGTTAATGTAATTGGCGTACCGTGTGACTGATGTAGCGCTATTGATATATTTTCAAGTCCTGGGGTGATAAACGGTGGCAGAGGATCGTGTCGAATCCGTTTTTTAATGAAAATAGCAACTCCTCCTGCTGCAGTTCGAGAAGGTCGGTCGGATCTGTACGTCAAGTAACCCGGAACATTAACCTTATCTTTGGTTGTGAGGTGCGTTTCGGTGATGAAAGCAATATCTATATTATAATTATTTAGAAGATATTTTATAAAATTGATTTTGGGGATGATTCCGTTTATATTCCAGTTTAGGAGAGTGAGAGACGAAAATTTATTTTGGGACATTTTCTTGATTATTTTGAGTATTATGGGTCTGGGACAAATATGGATGTGAAGCAAGAGCTAAATGAATTTGGTTGTTGATTATGAGAATGAGGGCTTTGATTACCTGGTTTATTATTTCTGAAATTATATCAGGATGTAAAGAGGTGCTATGGTGGGAGGGGGGAAGTGGGTGTGCAGAGTTTGTTGATGGGTATTGTGAAAAGAGGAAAAATATTTTGTGGGGGGGGGGGGGGGAATGTTTTTGGGGGCTGAGGAGGGATTCTAGACTGACGATAGTTGGTATTAGCAAGAAGTGGGGGAAATGAGGCGGGGGAGGGAAACTGTTAACTGCCTGTGAATATAGTTAGATGAACTTCTTTGCATGAATGCTACTTGTCGTCTTTGGAAATATTCACATTTGTGTGACGATGCTAGATGAGCTTGATAACAGTTAACGCAAGTAGGATTAAGTTGGGGGTTTAAGTTGCATTTACCCGGTTCATGGGAGTTAGCGCATCTTACACATTTTGAAGTTTTTTTACAGTAATTTTTAGTATATCCGAAGTCCTGACATCTTTTGCATCTCACAATAAATGCATTACGGCGTCTGAGTTCTACTGAAACCACGGCACTGAAAAGTCTATTGATGCTAAATAGTTTTTCAAAGGTTGATCTGTAATTCATTAAAACTGCACATAATGGCATGGGAGATTTATCAAATCTTAACAAGCGGGTTACTTTGATGTTCAGAATGTCAACCTTGCTAAGTTCTTCAGTTATTTCATCTTCATCGTAATCAATCGGCACTCCACGAATAACTGCACTAAAGGTGTTAGCTGAAGGGTCTTTGAACGTGTGATATTGACACTTATTCTGACCTAGAAAGTGAATTGTTTTTCTGAAATCTTCTATTGAATTAAGAATAGTTTTAACAGAATTTCCTTTTATTTGAGTGATAAAGTTTTCTCCTATCTCCGAGGTTAATTTACTGATGAGTTCTTTATAGTTTGAAATTTCGTGAATGAATATTGGAGGTGGCTTTTTGATCACAGGTTCTTTTGGGTGAGATGAAGTTTGGGGATTTTCCTCGCGGTCGTGGTCAGTCAGAGGCCCGAGCGGGGCAAATCTGTTATTTAAAGGTAGATCCATTACGCCGGGGAGAGAATTAGCCTTGCGTTTTGCGCCGGTTACCTGGAGGTTGTCAAGGCTGCGTTTCCTCGGGTCTGACCTTAGTACTTGAATGTTGTTGTTGGCGGTTGAGTTCTGATAGAGTTGATGGTGATACATTGCAGAGACATCTGGGAAGGAATGCCCCCCTAGGGGGGCCTGGATTTGAGCACTATGTAGCACTGTGACAACTTTTGAGCACGAGTAGAAATAACCACTGCACTGAATAAGTATGGTTATGCACGAGTTGATAGAGACTGACTGATCGTCGCGCAGTTGTGCAAGCACCTCTGCGGTCGGCGCAGGAACGACACTGAGTAAAGAAACTTCGCTAGTCGGCGCTAGTTGAGCTGTACGGTGCGGAGCGATCCGCACAGCACGACAGTCGACGAGAGAATGCCAGGCTATTTGTCGGGCTGTTGCGCGGTACGTGCGCGGGAGTTTGCCGGTGCTTCGGAGTGCGGATGTTGCGCGGCTGTTTGCGCGGGTATGTTTGCGCGGGTATGTTTGCGCGGGTATGTTTGCGCGGGCACGTTTGCGCGGGCACGTTTGCGCGACGCGGACGTTTGCGCGGGCACGTTGCGCGGGCACGTTGCGCGGGTACGTTCTGCGCGGGCACGTTCGCGCGGACGTTGCGCGGGACGTCTGCGCGGGCATGCTGCGCGGGCAGTTTGCGCGGGTATGTTTGCGCGGGTATGTTTGCGCGGGTATGTTTGCGCGGGTATGTTTGCGCGGGTATGTTTGCGCGGGTATGTTTGCGCGGGTATGTTTGCGCGGGTATGTTTGCGCGGTATGTTTGCGCGGGTATGTCTTGGCGGTATGTTTGCGCGGGTACGTTTGCGCGGGTATGTTTGCGCGGGGCTGGCGCGGGCTGGCGCGGGGCTGGCGCGGGGCTGGCGCGGTCTGCGTGTTGATTTCCACACCAACCAATGGCAGCTATTTGCTTGTGTTTGCGCCCGTTACGATGTTTTCACTAATCTCAAATAAATAGTGATGGGTGATCGACTGCGAGTTGACAGTAGAATGTGGTTCAGCAGTCTTGAGCGACATTTCAGCCGTTTTAATTAGTAATTAATTTCCAATGGGAAAAATTAATCATATACTACCAAAGGGCGAGACCGTATTCAAACATGTAAACACATTAATTAGAATTGGACCAGTCTCGTGGTAACGGAAGGATGTCGACGAGCAGTAACGTATGATATTAAATTCGTTCATTATTATTATTTATGCACTTCCGTTCATTTACGCATAGTTGAACGGTGAAAATATTAAAAATTTCGAGAAACTATAACTTTAATTATAGTATATATCTGCGAACGTAGCTGCCGTTGTAATTATAGGCATTTGTACCGACTTCCATGGATGAAATCATCAATGGAATGATCACACTGCAATGATGTATCCGCATTCCCTAAAAAATAGCCTCTACTTCTAATACATTTTGGCCAGTTTCGTATTCAAGCGGAAGAACCAAACAGAAATAAGACACTCATACTACAAACTTTAAATATAAAAACTCAGAATACTATAAATACAGTAATAGAATCCAAGCAGTTTACGAAGATTTATGACAACATACTATTTTAATATATAATAAAACAGAAATATTTTTGGGCGGTAACACATTCCGTGTTTATTTAACACTAAGATCAACCATTTCAAAATTACATCTTTCAACTCACGCCTGAGTTCCGTTACTCATTGCACTTTACAATGACTCTTCAAATGGTTAACGGTCATGTGGCTGGACTGCACTCCACCATGTACTTAACAAAATCAAATATGTTATTCTGTACATTTTTTGGATATGTTTTTCAATACATTACATTTAGTTTTCAAGTATAATAGGTGAGCTTTTTGTTTGAATTCGGTATAGATTTAGTTATTATTTTATTTTGTAATTTTTATGTTGTTCCTTCTATTTGATGTTTTATCTCATGAATAAAATGAAGTATGTTTTGTCATTTGTTTTACATTTGACGCAAATATGGGCGAATGGGGTACTAAAAGCCAACTCTTATTGCCTTGGGCTCTAACAGTGTTGCGATAATTAATAAAGAAATTTCTCGGATAAGAGCTTCCGGAATTTTTTATTTTATACTCTACAATCGTCTCAAACGACTGTTGTGAAAAGCGAAATCATCACAGAGAATGCATCAGAACCGCTTTTTTTACATTGGACAACTTGCATAGAAGTAGTTATCAATAGTGCTTTATCGATTCCCTGTACACTGATAACCTGAACCTGTAACCTGATACTCAGAATACATCAACTGGCAAAGAGTTTCCTATTAATTGTACATTCTGTTAGAACAAGCTGTCTATTTAATATTTAAATACATTGTATTCACTTGAGCGCATATGCCACCCATAGCCGAGCTCATTGCAAATTATTTTATGGTAATATATTGTATGCATTCATACTTCATCTCGCCGACCGCTCTTCCCGACCGGATGGCGAATTAGATATCGCAGCTGCACGAGGCCCTTCTCGAAAATTCCATTGCCTCGCTCGCACGTGATTCAACCGGCCGATCTGGGAATATGCCCACGGATTCAATACGCGCCGGCACAGCTCATTTTCTGAGAATAATTGCACCATTCAATTTGTCACAATAAATTAACTATACAAAATATATTGCAATTTCCAGGATTTAAAAGTCCTGCACAGTCATATAATATTGATCAAATGATCAATACATTAGAGATACCTTACATTCAATTTGAATTCTTATCTGTCATGGATGAGCCACGTCTCAGTCGATGGAGGTGACGTTTCGGTCATCATATCTTCGGCCTTCTTCAGAGCTAAACTGCTGACGAGATTTTTTTCTCTTTTCTCCTCGCCAGTATCCCTGGCGAGGCGGAATGGGCAGCGGCGACCAGTAGGAGGAGGGCAGGTGGCTCGCGATTGGCGGAGAGGGATAGGAGCGATCCTGGGAAACCAGTTAATGTGGGGGGAGGAAAAAGGGCGGAAAGGGGAGAGGATATAAAACTGAGCGGAATAGACATCTGGAAAATGCATCTGCGTGGTCGGAGACGGAAGGAAAAGCCGAAAGAAAACGGGCCAATAAGCGGCCATTTCATTGGCCGTCCGCGGGGATGTGGCTCAGCGCGACCGTATTGGTGGAGAGCGACGGCCCGTCTCGAGGTGTTACTAAGGTGGAGCCCATCGTCTCTGTTGACGTTTGCGGGGTTCCTAGAGATTTCTAAAGCCTCTTTGATCAAACGAGGCCACCACCAATCTTCTATTGATATAGTACGGGTCTCATGGTACTGAGACGCGGCTCACCCCGGACAGCCAAGAATGCACTGACTCCGGCCGCGGAAGCTTACGAATCCATCTAACTTTCAATGTTTTCATTAGTTTATTATGCGCTCGCCTATTGGGCAATACAAAAGCGGAGCTAACGGCGGATCGTGATACACAGACGCTGCGCCTGCAATCAGTTGAGCTCCAATTTTCGTAGCGAGCACGTGTCTTGCGAGGTCACACTATCGTTGCAATATCTTCACATCCCAATGTCTTAAGTATACGCGTGTATGAGATTGCTTTAACATTTTTCTTCAATAGTTCAGTGAACGATGAACTAATTAGTGTTACATTCATTGCCCGGACTTGAAACATTTACATCTCACGTAAAAGTGTGTGCGTGCTACAGAACTGTTTATTCATTTTCGCAGAGGCTTATTACACATTGTACGATGCACTGTATATAATGTTTGTTTTAAACAATGTTTGTATGGCCAATCATTTTCTTGAGCTTGTACTCTCATTACGACAGCCACTTGCTTCTGCTAGCTTTGCAATTAAACTGTATGATTATTGTGGCGAATGTTTCCAACTACATGCAAGTCACGGCAGGCAGCATAACCATACATTCCTGTGGGTTCGGCGTCGTGCTGTGTTCGTCGCAGCCTGTGGAGCCACACCGCTGACCTCTGCGTCACTGACACCGCAGCGTCGGCGAGCCCAGCGCCTTATCGCGCTGAGTAACTTGGCGCCGCCTTTGGTCGTCAATCGTAACAAGCACATCCTTTTCTTAGAGAATTATATGCTAATTATATTGTGATATTTTCATATTTGCCTATTCTTTGTTTATGCCATTTTCATAACCTAACAATCTCATGCACTTCATAATGATTCAATTATCGCATATTATGCTTAAGCTTAGCTACACCATCTATGAATTCTTTCAATTCTACGATTTATGCGTTCACAAGGCATCACAAATTTACCAACATAATTTTCTTTGTCTTACCTAGTTTTATCATATGTATGAAATCCAAGTGTGTTTACTGATTCTCCTGAGTAATGGCAACAAATCCTGAAATTACCCAATTTCAGAAAACTGCGTCCATATCGCAAATGTGCACGGTGGTCCTTCGAGATATAACAGAGTTGTCAAGGTAAGTGGGAAGGGGTTGATGCTAATTGGGCGTTCCGCCTCATCAGTCCACAGCCTCTCACGTCAACCCCCATCACATGCATTTCAATCGAAGAGAATCCACCAGTACTATTTTCAGATATCACTCACACCGACATCCCCAGCTCTAAATTAGTTATGAAGACTCCGATGAGTGGGAAAGCACAATTCAGAAGGACGGAAAATTCACACGAACCATTTGTGTTTGCTGATAACGCGAATGTTCTTTGCAAGAAAGACACAATAAGAAGAACCGATTTCAGAAGATTTAAATATGTTTCGTAATAAAAAAATTAATACTAGAAGCCAAAACAGGTTCATTGATATGACTCATTTTCACTAGGCAATCGCATGTGCCATTGAAAACAAACAATACGCAATTGCATGATGTTAAGGTAAGATTACCACATCGTCAAGATAGAAAATAGTTGTGATACAGCAGAATATACTTTCTCGCATTATTTGTAACGGTTGTGCAATAATATACTACTACACGAACCTGCAAAATTATTTCCAACCTGCACTTTTTTGCGCACAGACTCGAACTTGGGTCCACGAAATTAAGTAGTTAGCTTAATACTGGGCAGTCACTAGAAAGGACTCTATTGTGCCGACGCTGAAACATCTAGTAGTCACTACCATTATTACCAATATTCAATTTTCGAATATTTAGAGTTCAACGAAAATCAGACCTGCGTTTTAAGCGTCCCTTGTTTTATCCGCGAAAAAGAAACAAATAAAAATTTCGATACTGTTCTTGAGAATTTTGTTTTTGTAATTTGCATTAAGACGACCCGGAGTTCAATTTTTTTTCAAAATTGTTTTTTTCTTCTAATATATAGTCCTGTTTTTCCTCCATCAGGTATTATACATATTTTGCTTTTTTGAGCTTTGAAATTATTTTTTACCAGTTTTTAAACGTTCAATGTCAGGATTTTCGTGTTCCTTAGCCCAACGAGCCACCTTGCTAAGTTTTTACCATGTTATAAATATGTTGAGCCCTGTTACATCAGGGATTTGTTTTAAAAAGTGAATTTTGTTCGTGGATGTGTGTGTTGCATCAACAATGTAACAATTCATACAACAAAAGAATGTGTTTCTGTGGAAAATTTCGAAGTACAGGATTGTTTTGTTTTCTCGTAAAAAAAACGGGAAGGTCTGCGAATTGTATTTTCAAAAGTCTTTCACTAGCAAGATTTAAGAGAAAAGGAAAGGAAAATGTTCTTTTTGGAAGCGACAATGTTACGGTCGTGCTCTGAACACCATCAAGTTAATAAAAAAGTCTTTCTAACTGTGATTACAACAAAATCAGCGATACAATAAACAGACATCAAATAGTGGATATGAATATTTTTCTAAAGCTCTTTGTGACCGAGTATTGTGCAAAATGTATAAGAAGCCTGATCTCACAGTTGACACTTACAAGTGAGAGGTCTGGAAGCTTAGTTAAGGTTTTTCTTGTAAATATTGTACTTATGAATTTAGTTTTTTTTCAGTTCTAACGAGGTAAATTTAGATATAGAGAACAAACAGAAGTTTCTTTCAGCAAGGGAAATTATGCTAAATGTGAAATTCTTCAAATGCTTGGTTTCCAACCTGGACTTTATTGGTCAATGGAGGAGTTGGATAGGGATAGCATGAGTCAAGCAGAAAAAAATTGAGTGGAAAAAACTTACCAGAAAAAATAGGACAGTATAAAAAATTAGAGACACTCTACAACAATAGGTCAGATTATTTAGCTGGAATTCATTAAATATATATGTACAGAAACCAAAATTCTTGTTTTTCTTCTTTTTCCACCAAGTATTTTTTTATTACATGAGAAACGTTTTCTCATGAACCAATAAACCAATTTAATTGAAAATTTCTTGGTGGTTTAAAGACTCATAAAAGCACATTTTGACACGGTAATATTTTGATATTTAGTTTTTGATTAGCAGATTTTAATTAAGGCAAAAATCTCTAACGTGAATTTTGTAGTTTTGAAATATTAATATCTTTTGCAATTTTACATTTTGCAATACATTTGATATAATCGGTCTCGTAGAAACTTAGTGGAAGGAGGGTGAAACGTTAAAATGTGTCTGGTTTTACAGCCATATGCAAAAATAAAAAACCTAGAGGGGAAAAGGGTCGGTACCCGGAGGGTGTTGCGTGCATATTTCGGGCTAGGTTAATGCAATTTATTTATGAAATTACTACAAACTCAGATAATTTCCTTTGTATTAGACTAGTAATGCAAAACACAGACATCGCCATTGTATTTATATACCGTCCCCCACAGGGCTCGCGTTATTATTCTCCAGAAGCCTTCGGCGAACTCAATGATTTCTTAGACACGTTGAAGCAGAAGTATCCGAGTACTGATTTACTAGTGTTAGGTGACATGAATGCTCGAATTGGCAATGAGCAAGAAGTATTTTCGGAGTTCGACCGGCAAGAAGTGAGAGCTAATTCTAGAAAAAGCAAAGACTCAGTCAGCAATAATGGTCAGGAATTGTTAGAATTATGCGAGAGATTTAATCTCGAAATCTTAAATGGCGACTACGGACAGGATACTGAAGGGGAACTAACTATTATTAGCGGAAATGGAGCCAGTGTAATAGATTATGCTCTGTTGTCTCATGAAAGAATAAACAATTTATTAGATTTTGGAATCGAATTACGGGCAGAATCCGACCATTTTCCTGGATGCGTTCATTTAGCAGTAAATGCTACTGATCTGCCACCGGCAGTGGAGCGGGCGGGAGCAACGAACTTCACAAGAGCAAGACGACGGTTTGTATGGAAAGAGGAAAAGCGACAGGAATTTGCAGAGTCTATTCTTAACTCGGCAGGGTGGGCGCGGGAGGAGCGGTCTCCGGAGAGGCAATCAAAGAATTTAGAAAGGTGGCTCTATCGGGCAGGGAAGGGCATGCGAATGTGGGGGAGAGGAGGAGGAGTTCTCACCGAAGGATGATTTAGCGAGGAGTGTCGGGAGAGCAGGCGTGAAGGAATAGTAGCCTTAAGGATGTTCAGAAACAGGGGAACTGCGGAAGCGAGAAATAGTTACTTGTCATTACGTAGGCAGTACGAGACCACAATTAAGAAATCGAAGAAATCTTGGCAGGAGAGTGAGACAGCAAGAATAGAGGCAATTTTAAGAAACAATCATACTAAATCAATTTGGGACGTTATAAGATCTCTGCGTAATAAAATAAATGCAAATAATGCAATTTCAGCAGACGCGTGGGAGCAGTACTTTTCACGGGCCCTCGCAATAGCGAATATTGAAACCGGGCTAGATATTATCACTGACCGGGGTGTCCCTGAATTAGACGAACCTATAACCTGGAATGAAGTAAATAGGGCTATTCTTGCCATGAATAATAAGAAAGCAGGCGGCGCGGACGGCATTCCGACAAAATTTTTATTCGGAATTGTGGCACATAGACCCAGAGAGTATTCTGAATTTATTTAATGCAATTGTTGATTCCAGATCGTATCCAGAAACGTGGAGTACAGATATCCTCCAACCGGTCTTTAAGAATAAAGGGAATACGAATTGCCCACAAAATTATCGCGGAATTAGTCTTTTACTAGCGCTGAGCAAACTAATCTGTAAAATACTCAACGGGCGACTGAGTGAATGAGCGGAAAATAGAGTAAAATATCAGAATTGCGAGCAGACTTTAGGAGAGGCTTCGCGACCACCGACAATATCTTTGTGTTAGATACCCTATTAAAACAGGCGCTTGCGCGTAAACGGGGCCACTTATATTGCAGTTTTGTAGATTTCGAAAAGGCTTTTGACAGTATCAATAGGGAAGCTTTACGGCGAAAAGTAAATGAGCTAGGCGTCTCACGTACAGTTTTAAAAGTGTTGCAGAGCATGTACGAAGAAGTAAATTTTTGTGTCAGGTGCGGTGATGGAAGTACAACGCGAAAAATAAAATCGAAAGTAGGAGTAAGACGGGGCTGTCCTCTCTCACCGCTATTGTTTATCTTGTTTATAAACGATTTATTGACGTGGGTACAGGAAGCGGATACATCTGCGTCGGAAATTGAGGGCCTGAACATTCCCGGACTACTATATGCTGATGATTTATTTTTATGTTTGGAGACTATTGACGGCTTACAGACAAGTTTAAATATCCTAGAAAAGTATAGTGAAACATGGGGACTAAAATAAATATTCATAAAACGAAAGTAGTTGTCTTCAAGAATGGATTTATCTGGGGCAACAAAGAGAAATGGTATTACGCTCAGGACGAGATCGAGCGGGTCAAAACATTTACATATCTTGGGGCAAAATTTTCCATGAATGGGAGATGGAATAATCACATAGTGGCGGCGCACAGTAAAGGAAGAATTGCGCTCAAAGAAATCGTTTGCGCAGTGTTGTTCCGGAGTTGCCTTTAAAGGTGTGCGATACAATGTTTAAAACGCTAGTTCTCCCAGCTATGAATTATGGGGCAGAAATCTGGGGAGTGGATAGGATTGATCGACTAGAAAGCGTCGAAACAGATTATTTCCAATTAATTCTCGGAGTCTCTAGATTCGCAGCAAATGCCGGAGTCTTAAGAGATGTCGGTAGTGTAGGAATTTGGAAAGATTTTAAAATGAAACCCATTAAACTTTGGATTAAATTAGCAGGTGAACAGGCTGACACACTTATACATAGCTGTTTTAGAGTGCAGTTACAGGGAAGCAACCAACGCTACTGGTCGTATAAAATTAAACTGCTACTGGAACGTGCAGGTCTGGGAGACGTTTCTCCGGAGACGGTACGAAATAGGGGAACACGTGAGATAGAACGGCTAATTTCCGATAGACTTACGGATATTAAATGGCAAGAGATCCTAGCAGCAACGGCCGAAAAACGTTCGCTAGTTGCGCAAATTCACGTGAGTTTGTTATGGGGTTGCGAAAGTTACGTACCACACTTCGAAAGGACGCAAGAGGGAGATACGCTTGGGTCGGGGGTGGATGCAACGTAGATTAAAGGACTCTAATGGTAATGGCATCTGTGTGCTTTGCGGTGATAGGGAAGACTGGATCCACATCTTTTTAATTTGCTGTGCGACCGAAACTTGGAGAGGAAAATTATGGGAATGGAAAATGACTACTTCCAAAATAGGAACGTAACGCTCGCCCAAAACATTTTAGGTGATAAAAGATCTAAATTCATAAAAGAATTAAGAACATTTCTAGGAAAGGTTCGGACCATTAGGGAAACTGAAATTGGGGAGTGGGAAAACACCACTGGTTAGTACAAGCAGAGCCTAGACTGGAGAGAAATAAATAAATAAATAAATAAATAAATAAATAAAAAAATAAATAAATAAACAATAATTAAGTTAGTAAGTTATGTTAAGTTAGTAAACAGTAAAAAAAGTCATAAGTCGTAGTCAATTGTTAAGTATAAGTCCATAAATAAGTCAATAAAAATAAATTAACTTAATATAAATTAAAATAAATTAAAATAAATCACAAGAAATTAAAATAAAATAAAAATAAAATAAAAGGAAACGGTTAAAATAATAAGCACATCAGGGGGCGAAGGGAAGTGGGAATCGGAAATGTAAGGGTAGAGGCGTTGGTGCGGACGATATTCTGTGGTGTCGTTTGTTTTCAGGTGCTGAGGAGGCCAAACACTAGAAGGGGAATGCCTGACGCTCGCGCCAAATAAATAAATAGTTTAAAAAACAAAAATCGGATAGATTAGCATGTACTCGGCGTCTGGCGGCAGGTTTTTCCCCCTTCAGGGTTTTCTTCCTCAGCAGTACGTTATGGACTCTTTTCCGCGGCATTGATGCGATGGAGTGGCATTTGGGGTGAATACCAGAATACGAAAGGTTAGAACGCGGTAGAATGTAGGTATTGTAATGCCTTAAAGACCTTCGGCCTAGCCACTTAGCATCAAGTTTTCTAATTTGTATGTAACAATTACCTATTAAATAAAATAATGTATTTTCAAAAATATGGAGAGTTCGCCGGAAATGAGTTTTATTTGACCGTCATTTGATACATACCAGGTGAAAATATAGAGAAAAAAGTTGAGCCCTTTTTCAGAAAAATTGTTTACAAGTTTCCTAAATTTCACGTAAATTTACGCAAAAACTACTCATATTTTCCAAAAATTGTGGATGATGTTAATTCAAGATGCCTTTAACAATACAATTCGGCGACTGTAGTGAAATAACACCTGTTTTTACATTTTACGTTTTTATGTATTTTCAATATACAGGGTGAGTCACGGAACTTTAGCACCTTCTGAAACTTTTGAACGGTTTAAGTTATTGCAGAGCAGTTTTCACGAAAGTGAATGAGGGAACACGGCTAATTGATGCATGTAATCGTTTCGATTTTATCACTTGTATTTTAACAGATATTGGTGTAAATTTTTTCCAAATGGAACTATACATTTTTATGCAGTACTACGCCCTGAGGAAGGTCGCAGGACCGAAACGTTGGCACCTGTGCCCTGGACGCGGCGTCTTCCGGATAGCCAAGTTAATCATGACTCCGGCCGCGGAAGCCTACGCTCTCTCTATACATTTTTAGTCTATCAGGACGAGCGTAAAAATATGAATCCAATGATATACATATTGCCATACGATAGATAAGCGTTTTTTGAGTAATTTTGATTTTTTGCGAGACGTATTTAACATATAATTTAAATGTACCTGTCCACTAACCAAGGTCACGCAGCTCTTTCTCTGCTGACACGTGCTGGGAGCGTTACAATATCCGTTAACCGGCATTAAATTAATTTAATCCCTCCAGAATAAAAGTAACCGCAGAGCGGGCTTAAAGTAACCACACCCGTCAGCGACTCCCATTATCATTACACTATGAGAAAGAAAGTAAGTTTGGATATACCGTAAGTCTAGAAGAATGCATATGCATATGTTAAAAACTAGCACTCAACAATAAATACTGATTGTCACAAGCTTCTTTAACAAATCTGAAAACGTGAAGCTTTGTAAAAGTTTTTTTTGAGTTGGAGCTTTTTTTGCATATTTCTTCAAAAATCCAAACAATTTTCAATGTCTAAAAATATCAGTATCAATGAAAGCGTTAAACACTTGTCGTCAACAATTTTTCCTAGAAAAATACATATGTACATACTTAGAGATATCAAAATTTTCCTTGACACACAACGTTGCTCTCACAATTGAATAATAAACGACGAAGATTTGTAACTTTTTGATTTATTGTTAAAATACGCAAGTACAATTTCATCTGAAACTTTTCATTCTTCCCTATCATTTGCAAAAACACTTGTACTCTTGTTCCTAGATATGTCTTTATTTTTTAGGGAAGAATTTTAAAACATCGTATTCTTTTTCATGATATCATTAGGAATTTGTAGATTTTCATCTTCAGAATCTAGATAAAACATATTGTTTGTCTGATTTAAAAATTCCTTCGTGCTTCCATGCAGAATGCAAACCAACTGAAATCACAGCCACCAATAGATGACCGCCAGAAGGATGTCCGTCGTCAAATGTAAAGCTTCGTTCTTTTTGACATGTTCACACGCGAAGAAACATTGTTTAAAAATAAAGTTCTGTATATGACACGGGGTTTACCTGAGCTTTATTCACTCGGGAGAATTATATCGACACAACTCTTTTCCCTCCTGAATAAAGTTCTACTTAAACCTTTTGTTGTATAAATACACGACACATACAGTTTTTCACTGTTTCCGACATTAAATAAATAATAAAATTTGTTAATTCATTAACTTTTATTCATCTTTTATCTATTTATAGTTAAAATGTTGGGAACAGACTCCGAAGCTCAAGAAAACGTGCGCAGATGGTACTTCTTCCCCGTATGTTACACATATTTTTTTTACTGTTCTTTGACTAAATAAATCAAATTAAACAGAGAACAATATGTATAAAGTACCTTGACACCATTTTACTTTCTCATCTTACTATACAAGTAGTCCAGAGATAAATTGTAATTTTGCGGCAGACGTTGGCGATTTTTTAACACAAAAACTCTTATCGTTGAGCCCGGGTAACACAACCAGCGGAGCGTTTTTTCAACTACAATATTAAAGATAAAGATTTTTTCCTTAATGAAATCTGTTCTCTAGAGGTATTCTGAGATCATGCACAGTTTTTCTACTCTATAAGTAGTTTTTGGGTAATTTTGAGCGAAATATAGGCAAATTTTAAACATTTCATTTTCAAAAAGCGGCTTCAATTTTTTTCTTTTATTTTCTCGTGTATGTATCAAAGGGCTGTAAAAATGTTGGCGCTGGTCCCATTTTCGGTAAACACACTATTTTCTTATAGTTTTTCTGATAGTTCTATCAAAAATAACGTTGTAAAAGTAAAATATTGAACATATGGATTTTTTCTTGAATGAACTCTCAAAAAGATCTTTATAGAGATGGAATATTTTTGGTAAAAACGAGTAGTTATTACGAGTTAGACGATTGTTTTTGGCAAAATGAGTACGGACGAGTGACTGCTTGGTGTAGTGGCAAAGCGCACGGCGAATTAACTCCATGAACCCAAGTTCGAATTTAGGAGGAGATAAATGTGTACTGGTAGGGAATACTTTTGCAGATTCATTTAGTAGTACTACATTGCATAGCCTTTACAAATAATGTAAGAAAATACATTTGTTACCAATTTAATTATGTGGATCAGACGAAGTGTTTTTTCTATCGAAATGAAATGAATGAGTTATAAAATACCTATTTCGGTACACATGAGGATAAACGTTTTAAAATGTTTTTGAGCAGCTAACTGTGCAAAGTATATCTATGATCCTTAAAACTCAAGAGAATTTTCATAATCTACTTGAATTTATAAACAGCCGAAAGATAGTAATGTGTTAGCCACACTTCATAATACATCTCTAAAAGCAAATGACAACACGTCAATATGTCATAAAAGGGATATAAAATTTAAAAATACAAGGAAATAAAATGAAATAATCACATTCGTTATTTTTGACAACTAGGTTGTCAATCGACTGTGTGTTTAGAGAAAATCGCTGGATTTTTCATGTGATATTTTTAACATTCGTGTCGTGAATAAAAAACTTTTTGCCGGGGGATCCGCATCACGGGAGCGCTCTCTCTGCATTTTGCTCACACTGCCAGATGTCCAGCGTGGAGGAGGCGGGGGAGGGGGATGAAAAGAATTCTTGGTCGGGCTCCCCAACATTCGCAGAAGATACGGAAAGAGGCGATTTCTCGCCGGACGCTGCGAGGGGAAGACGCGGGGAGAAGTCGGAAGGGGGAGGAGGCGGACGGGTGGAGAGGGTGGGGAGGGAGGGAGGGGGAGGTGGCGACGGAGGAGGGGGCAGGTCCGAACGCCAAGGGAGGGCGCCGAGTCTCCCCGGCGGGCCGCTGCCGCCGATGGCCACGTGCCAACTCGCTGCAATAAAGGTGGGTTTAACGCTTTCCAAAACAGAAATCAAATCGTAAAGTAGAGCTTTGTTGGTCTTTAAGAACTTCAGATTTTACGAACGTGACGTAGGGACGCCAGTTGGGGTGAGGGTTCCCGCTTTTCCTGCCTTTGCTCCTTGAGAGCTGCGGCACCAGTTCACCAGAGCCGAAAGTCGCAAAGCTTAACGCAATTTTTTTCACCTCACTCACTTGTAACTGTTTCCAGATTTTTATCGAAGTCTACTTCCAGAACTGAATTCGTATGCTTTTACTTTCACGTAATGAGAAAGTATTGTAATGCTGCGGCAGAAATCGGTGATTGTTTGGCACAAAAAGTCATTTTTGAGGGCGCGCTAACGAAAAAGGGGATAAATCTCGTTCCTATGTGTATGTATAGTCATAGGCTGTAGTAGTTACAATAATTTTAACCAGGTCTAAGGGTACTTCTCATCTCTTTCTAATTTTTTTCTCTATTTTTGCGAAGTCCCTATGTAACTCATGTACGATTATCCTTTTACCAGAAATGTGTGATTCATTTAGTTGGAAGTACCATTAGTAACACGATACATTCACACAAAAAACATTTTATTTTTGTTTTGTGCTACGCATTTATCATTACACATATATAAAATTCTCTTTCCTGTGGTTATACCAGAAGTGAATGCGTCGTAAATACAAGAAGCTATCTCATTACCTCCACGATCACCCATTCCTTCATAGATCTTTGTTTAAGATTCATTAATTGGTGACTTCTATAAATACGTTAGATGGTAATGTATTTTGAAAATTATAATGAAGTCATTTAATTTACAGGGCAGAAATATCGATATCACAAGTGTCATAAAGTGAATAACCTTACATAATACGGAAACGTTCCTAAACCTGATTTTTTGTGTCTCGATCTATTCCCACTTAGACAGGTTTTACAGTAATAAATCAATAATTTTAGTGATTAATTGTAATATTATTTTTAAATCCTGATTTCAGCTGCTGGTTTGGTGGAGCCTTGTTCACAAACGCATAGACGGATGGACAGACAGATGGATGTACAGATGGACGGATGTACAGAGAGACGTTTTACCGTCATTTGTTTTCCGATTTCAAGGACCCATAAAACATGGATTCTGACTACACTACGTGTAAAAGGATATCTTCTAAATTTAACCACTAAACTTATCCACTTTTTACTTTCTCGTATACATACGTATATACAGAAGTAATACACGTAGTATAAAGTGATGTAATGCTGCGGAAAATCGATTTCGAGATTTCAACGGAAATACACGTTTTGGGGTCCCCTGATACCTAAATTTTTTTTTTCAAAATGTCTGTCCGTCCGTCTGTCCGTCCGTCTGTCGTATGAGAACAAGCCTAGCGCTTAAACCACCACGAACGATCTTTTCAAAATTAATGAAACCCCTGTTCATCTGGCTCTAGTTGAAGCTTTGAAATTTTGAAAAACATTCTTTCAAATTTGGGAATACTTTTTATAAAGCCTCCTGGACATTTTCAAAATTTTCTCAAAAACGGGTACCCATTTTTTCTTTAAATTTCTTGTAATAATAGAGTAAAACACACTTGTAAAGATGTCGTAGGTCCCATTTTCACAGTTAAGTCAAACTTTTCGAAAGTTGCAAAAGTTTGATTTTTTTCGGTGTCTTCCTACAACTACAAAATTGAAGGCAGAGGCAACTTCAAAATTCAAATGAAATTTGATTTCCATAAATAGTTCAAAATTTTTTTTAATGCGTGCAATATTTGCAATTAAAAAAAAACCAAAATTTTTCTAAATTTTTTTGTATTTTTTAAAAGGTGTAAATGTATCCTATACGACGACATAAACGCCATATTGCTCTATTCTTCTGTTTTTTTCGTTCACAAATTACAAAAGTGTAAGTTTTTTAACATGTCCCTCACGTCAGTAATATTTACATTAGAGGCAATTTCTTCACATTATTAGATTTATGAGTACATGTGCTTTAAATAATGTCAGATAAAGTTTCTAGTAAACAGTTTTCTGTGAAAATGAGCTCAAAATCCCCCATTTTCCGAAACGCTCAAACGCCATTTTCTCAAAAATGGCACCAAAGTTTTCTGCAAAATTTTCCAATGGATAGTGCTGATTGCACTGTTTAATATGATGAAAAGTTCATTTTGGGGTAAACTTTTGTCTCTTTTTAAATTACACAAATGTAATTATTTTAAGATATCTCTCGCGCCGTTAATATGTACATTTCCATCAATTGGTATACATTATTACATTTGTGATGGAAGTGCTTCAAATGAAGTTTTTCGAAAACTCAATAGATTCATCATAAAATAAGCTCCAAGTTCGCATTTACAATAATGCTTAATCGCCATTTTCTTAAAACTGCTTCAAAATTTTTAATGTAAATATCTATTTATCACGAAGTTTTACTCTTCTTTAACATTCTCGTAGTAATATTTTGGTTGTACTATTGGGATAGCAAGTTGAGAAAAAAGTAAAAAAAATGTAGTTTGGGTGACGATAGATGGTAGCTGGTCAGATAATGGCCCAAGACCTTAAAGCCAGACCACACCAAGGAAATTAGAAAAAAAGTGCTACGAGAAAGTCTGTGCCATTCTGTAGCACTTCTAGTTCGTTATTTGGGCAATGTAATAAGATATTTTGAGCAGAAAATTCTCTGTTTAATCATAACTTTCTTTCTACTGCTTAAGCGGTAGTGAGAAAAATGTAAGTTGTCATTTTCACCGATACACACGTTTGTGCGCTAAGTAAATTTTTTTCTTTTGGATAACAGTTTAGATACAACTAGAGAGCATGTTGACCGTCAAAAAGAAAAAAAATATTTATTTTAACAAGGATATTGATTGTGTTTGTTAACATTGGGTAGGTAAATGAAGTTATCACTCACAATAATGATTTTTCTTTCTCGCTTTAGGAAGTTCTTCTTAAGAAAAAAAAGTTATGCAATCGTGCGCCATAAAATGGCAAATTTTCGGCCGAAAATTTGTTTTTGCTGCGCTGTAGTAACAAAAATGTGGATGAATCCTGTTGCTAAATTTAGAGAAAAAGATCCTCTAACAAGTGGCGTAGCCAAAATCCGTTTTTTACGTATGATACAATGATTCTTTACAAAGTGAAAAGAAGTGACATGTTTAGAAATGTACAAGTGGGGATATGACAGAAGTTCGGGACAGAGGCAATTTAAACAGATCTTCTCGAGTGATTGCGAACTCTTTATACTTTCCCTTGTGCATATTCAACTTGCATAGAAGCAAGGCGGAGCCGTCTGACAGAATCCAAGAACATCTTCTATACTATTTTGCAGATCCATTAAATTCGAATTTGTCAAGGAGACGCTACATAGGACAAATGCAGAAATAGCTCGACTAACAGAAACAAATTAATTCAAGCAACAAAATTGAATATAGGCTGTGCAGATATCTTTGTATACAACAAATTGTAGAATAGTATGGTAGATAGAAAAGTGTGTAAATTCAATTATGTGAATTTACACACTTAAGCCTCCTCTCAGCAGTGCTACATTTGTAATGCATCTCTGAAGCAGATGAAGAACCAAAAACAAATTATAAAAGGACATTGCGCAAAGAAGCTTGTTAATTTGGTCTCTACTTCACGCATGCACTATCTCTTTTAAGTAGTTTCAACATTGATAACATTGTAAACCTTATTAAGCCTCCAGGACAACGAATTTATGATTATATTTTTTACTACGTCACAACATAATGGAAAATGACACAAGGAAGGCTTCAGACCGTTTTCAACCCTGTCGTCTTTACCGTTCTCTTGATAATCTTTTAATACAGCGAGATGAAGAAAATCCACCACTGTGAGGTGGTGCCACGTGGGAGATACATGGTTTGGGAAAGAGCTTCCAAGCCCACATAGGTCGATGCCGAATCTCGCCTCAAGCGGAGGAAGATCACCGCCACCTCCCGCGTTTCGCTTACGAAAATAGTTACTTTACGAGTTGACACACCCGGAATCACTAATCAATCCAACCAAGCTTGTTGCCACTACACCACTAGCACGACTATACTCAGCATTTCTGACACTTGAAAATCTATTGGTTTCTCGGATTGTTTCTAAGTGATGCAATTTTAAATTTCAGAGTTATTGGGTGCAGAACAGATACTAAGCGCTGCAGTGGCTTTCGTCCTCTTGCGTCCCCCCTTGATCTATGAATCGCACCGGTAGCGGTAGCTCAGTGCTTCAACTGATGTCACTGCAGCGCCTCTGACCGGGTGGTCCTAGGTTCGAGTCCTGACGGCGGTCGGATTTTCGACACTAGCTTTTCAGCTAGGTCGAATTCAGTCGCTGTCTGGAGGAGAATTCTACCGGCCAGCTGCTCTGATCGGTAGTTTTCCGTGGTTTCTCCGATCAACACCAGGCGAATGCCGGAGCAGTAGCCTAACAAACGGGCCACGGACCGCGCGCGATCTTTGCTTCCTCTTCCTTGTCCTATCCTCTCCTCTTACACTAACATGCACTATACTACCACATATTCCGGGAGACCGGTCGGGAGCTTAGAGCTTGTCCCGGCTGGGGTGGTGCCTCGCTGGTGGGAGAGTCCTGGTTAGAGGGAAACCTTACTAGCCGACGGTAGGTCGGCGCCGGATCTCGCCATCCAACGGAGGGAAATCAACGCCATCCCCCGCGAAAAAACATCTACTATACTAACGGGATTAATGATCAAAGCAGTTGACGCGCCCGGAAACACGAAAAAAATCAATCAATCCATGAAACGCAGTCGGTGCACCTGTCGACGTTGGCGGGCGAGGACAGCAGGTAGTGCATCTGCGGCCGGGACAATCGAAGCGGCCTGCCGGCCCATAGCCCGCCTTTGCTCTTCACCTCACCACATACACGGTCACCCAGGGTCGTTGACGTTTCTTGGGGATCGGTTCATTCCAGATCCACGCTGCCCTGACGCCGCGTGTCTCGCGCCACATCGCTTACCATGGAATTATTTCAGGTACCGACGCTAAGTAGGAAGCGGCGTTGGCGCGAAGTTTTGAGTTCTCTCTGACTCTCCATCGGCGCGGGAGGGTCGGGCGGATAGTACTCATCGTGCATACTGTTCCTGTTCGTGCCACCAGAAGAGATGGCAGTGAACCAACTGATGTCACTGCAGTGCCTCTGACCGGGAGGTCCTAAGTTCGAGTCGCGACAATGGAAAGATTTTCGACAATAGCTAGGTCGAATTCAGTCGCTGCCTGAGGGAGAATCCTAGAGGTCAGCTTCTCAGATCAGTAGTTTTCCGTTGGTTTCTCCGATCAACACCAGGCGAATGCCGGAGCAGTATCCTAACAAACAAGCCACGGACCGTGCGCGATCTTTTCTTATTCTTCATTGTCTTATCCACACCTCTTACACACACTAACATGCACACATCCCGGGAGACCGGTCGGGAGATGGTGGGAGGTCCCTGGTTGGGGCAAACCCCGCTAGTCGATGGTAGATTGGAGCTGGAACAAGCCATTCTGCAGGGCAAGATCACTGCCAACTCCCTATGAAAAAATACGCACTACACGTACGGGACGAATGACCTCAGGAGTTGACGTGCCCGGAATCACTAACAACCAACCTGTTTGTACCTTGAGGTGAGTTCAATATTCAAGATCAAAGGGAAAGAATTCTAGCTGCTTTGCAGAAGTGTTTATATGCGTATGGGGCCTGACTTTGGGCAATGCAAGGGGAGTTGCATAGCGTAGGCTGGAGAAGAGCGTTATGAGTAGGAGAAGGCGAAGGGCCAATTTGCGACAGCGAGAGGTGACAAAGACGTGAGGGCCAGTGGGAGGCGCGGTGGTGTCAATATGTTCTCATTTTAACGACAAGCACCTGTGGTGCTGTGTTTAAGAATGAAAGACACGGGTGATGAGGTTTTTAATATATTCGTCGTTTCCTAACTTAATTGGAATTTTAACAAACACTCTTAATAAAACGGCGCGCATTGTTAAATATGCATCAGAGTGAGCAAGCCATTTGCCGACTCATGTTGTGGACGGCGGGACGACCGCGCGGTGGGGGTGCGCGCTTCTGCTCTCTTCTGCAGTGGAGGGAAAGGAGAATGACTAGAAAGGGCGATGGATAGGGTGCGTGGGGAGCGACAGAGAAGAGAAAGTTGGAAGCAACTTAGCTGGATGGGGATGACGGACTGGGAATGACCGATTGGGGATGACGGAGGGGGATGACGGAGGGGGATGACGGAGGGGGATAACGGATGGGGGATGACGGATGTGGGATGACGGATGGGGGATGACGGATGGGGGATGACGGATAGGGGATGATGGATGACGGAAGGGGGATGACAGATGGCGGGTGGGGATGATGGATGGGAGATGACGGATGGGGGATTAATGGAGAGATCAATGAAACGGCGTGATATGGTGGAAGCGCCGGCCAAAGCAAGCACGGACTCGACGAGCGAGTAGACTGCGTCAGGTAAGAGTGAGAGGGTTGGGAGCGGAAGAGGGGGATGTGGCTAAGCGAAGAAGATAGGGGTGACCGTGGATGTGCGGGAGGGAACAGCGAGAACGTTTGTTGACCTGGAGGATGAGAGAGACACGAGCGGACATTCTCGATATTACGAGGTGTAGTGCATGAGGCGACGGCAGGGGCAGCGAAAGTTGCAGTGGTCCGCTCACATTTCCTTCAGACTGCACATGAGCAGACTGTGGAGAACGCCTTGTTTACTTTCTATGAAGAGATGCGATGGAAGCGACAGTTTTTGGACCGCAAATCTCATATCGTCA
This sequence comes from Teleogryllus oceanicus, assembly GCA_964035755.1. Lineage (NCBI taxonomy): Eukaryota > Metazoa > Arthropoda > Insecta > Orthoptera > Gryllidae > Teleogryllus > Teleogryllus oceanicus. The sequence goes on from CAXIVR010000001.1 coordinate 28,471,625, forward strand.
GACACTGGTAACAAGAAAGTTGATAAATATTGTTCCTAAATATAGTAAATTACTTCCTCTAACACATTGCGTGGTCTGAATTCACGTTTTGTGAGTAATACCCAAAATTCGATTGTCGCAAAATGTCTCGATCCGAGTGTGGCTAAAGCTAACGTCTAAATAGTTCAGACCATCTCCTCCGAATTTGATATTCCCTGACCGATTCAAATGAGGTCGAGGCCCGGGGAGTTTCAAACGGATAGTTTTAATTTTTAGGAACAATATGCTGCCGCAATTACATTTCAATGTTTCAAAATTTTCTCAAAAATGACACAAACATTTTTGACTTAAGTTTGTCCTCTGATATCCAAAAGGGCGCATTAAAATTGTATAATTTTCGTTTAAATCCCACAATTTTCTAAAATTGAAAAGGTTGAAATTTTTTCGGTGTCTACTACCAATTGGAGATGAGATTTTTTCCTTAAGACAACATGTTGCCCAGAGACATCTTGAAATACAGTCAGGTACAATTTTTAGAAAATACTATACTGAATAATTACTATGTCGAGTCTCGTCACGTCGCAGTAAGTCAGTGCCTTTTATCGCTTCGGCCAGGGTCTCGACGCCGTTAGATCCCGAGGTTCCTGGCCGGTCACCCAACCAGGAATCCGCGAGTCTCGAATTCGCTTTACCTTCGTGACTTCACGGAGCGCAGTAAACGAATTCGGCTAGCGCGGCCGGCTATATAATAGATAAAATGGCTTCTTCAAACGCTTCGGGAAGCCGACCCGGTGGCCGAGATCGCTAAGGCAGCAGTGTCGTAGTGATCTCGGACCGAAGGTTCGGGACCGAAGGATTGCGGGTTCGAGTCCCGCCTCGGACATGATTGTATTTGTGCTCGCCCTTTCCCCACTTATCATCTACATAGTTACCATACCGTTAACTCCAATAGTGGCAGCTAATGACCTAGATGTTGATGCGACATTAAATGACCCTCCGAAAAAAGGCTTCGGGTGCAACTCTTCTCAAATAAAGGATTGGAAACAACGACATTATGGAGAATGGATGGAAATGTAATTTGTTGCAATTGCTATAATAAAGAAGTAAGTACGCTACACTGAAAAATTGATCAATTAGAAAAACATATCTACTAGTGGTGTTTTCCACCACTAGTAGACAGCTCGTACAACGAAGAGTGGGAAATTCAAATTTGCATTATCGTTATAATACGATAATTACGCTAAACTACAGAGATTTTTTAAAAATTGTACACGATATGTTTTAAAGAACTGGTTATTGAAACAGGGCTCATTTAACAAAAATTCTGTGTAATCAATATTTTACGTTCTCAGTGTTAATTGTTTGCATTCGCCGAAAACGTGATCAGCACAAATTTCTTTACCGTTCTTTTCTACTTAAAAGCAATTAAATAAGAAAATGGAGTTTGAAGTTTCAAGACAGAAAAGTTGGGATAACAAATAACTAATAACAACATTGATCAACATTAAAACATCTATCAGCACAAATAATTTTAAATTTTCCCAAAATCAAACTTTAAATAAACACTACGCAGACAAACGAAATCTATCTCAAATCATATCTATACCAGATGTAAGAGATCTCACTTTAGAATTTATTTGTTACACGAACTACATTTTTTTCTTACGCTTAAGCCTAACATTGTTCAACGAAGCCTTCTCTGCATTCCGTGGCGCCAGAAACCTGAGTGAGCACAAATTTGGAACATGAACTGTGGAAGGGGTGGTAAGAGGAGGAGGAACAGGAGGGGAAAGTGCAAGGGAAAAGAAGAGAGTTTGGATGAGAAGGGAAGAAGTGAAATCTGAGGTGAAAAATGTGCGTACTTTACACAAAACATTCTACATTTTGTTTTATATTTTTTTGTAATAAGTTATTACAAACACTAAATATTTGGTTACTCTCAATTTTTGTATTCATTTTGCAATTTAACTTACTGTGTAAAATTTCGAAAATCATTCTGAGATATGTACTTGTTTCACGCTTTATTATTCGAACCTTCTCAAAATCAAATTTCTGATCAAATTCTATTTCATAGTTGACTAACGAATTCGGCGAGTTTGAAATTTCTTTAATATTGTTTAGTATGCTCACAGATTTGTTTTCCCAACTTTCGTTCAGTCTGACCTATATATGTAAGTTCGCAATCAGTGCAGGAAAATGATACGTAATGTTATCTTGATATAGAATTTCCAACCAATCTTTAATATTTTTAACAATCTGCTTCTTGTTAGTAACCTTTATCCCATTTTAAATTTAATATGTTGCCCTCACGAACTTTTAAAAACTTTCTTAGTAAGAGAAGTAACATAAGTTTGGACCTTCAATATAAGGTAACAACCTAACATAAGGTAAAAAACACGGTCTTTCATCAATTCCTTTGTCTTTTATATCCTGGTTTCTCAAGTTAAATATTCGTCTATTAATGTACATTTTAAAAAAAGGGGCAGGATAATTATTATGTAGTAAGAAGTTATAACCTTACTCAAATCTTTTTTATGACATTTTCAGTTCCCAATTTAATTGTTCTATCCTTAAGTCTATAAATAACACCTATTTTTTTAGACAAAAGATGATAGATGCGTAGTTCAAAGCTATCCCTATGCCGTTTGGTTTCTGATACCAATCAGTATTGTGCTCTTTCATTTGTGAATCGACATGTCTGGAAAATTTTTTCCTTTTATCTCATTTAATTTGTTTATGTAGGTTTTTTTAAAAGCTTTTATTTGAGAAAATTAAATATTGTCCATGCTGATAGATATTTTATTGTATATTAAAATTGTTAATAGTTATTTATTATCTTATATTATGGATGAAAAAGACTCCCGAAAAGGAAGAAGACAAAATACCTCAAAACGTTGAGACGGAAAGACTGTGGGAAATAAAGTAATATTTTAATAAATAGGTTTTAACTGAAGGAAATAAAGTGTTTCCACCAATATGCATATAAATAACAACTTTTAATTGTGTTTAATGTTTGTGTGGTTTTAGTTGTTGTAGTATCAACCTATCTAAAAATGTTTCGGACGAAACGCATAAAATATTTTTTTAACTTTGGCAATACATTGGATTATTAGCGTAGGTTATTATTGATGGTTGCAGTTTTCTGGGTTATAAATTGAAATATTGTCATTATTAGTAACGAAAGTGGATGTGTTAGTACTTTTCGTTTTTCTTGGGGATTGTAGAAGTGTATTAATGGTGGGAGTATTGCGTTGTTTAGATTGCAGTCATGTGTGTGCTTTGTATCTTCAATTTCAAATATACTGCCGATTTCAGAATCAGGAGGACTCGTATGTGTCTATTCTAGTACATCTTTCTCAAACTCAGGGACTAGGCTGGTGCAACCGGTGTGTGACTCTAGGGCACCTGACAACAAAACCACCAATGAGGGCGCCGGTGACCCCATTGACCCCCAAGTGGGAACATGCGGCTACATGCAAACTCTCTACCCCGGGGCACCCGAGACGTAGATATGTCAATGCTCACACTCTAGAAACTCTTGACGTTTTCTGAATTCTGACCATTTGATTCTTATATCCGATGTGGCACTTGGCAACGCTTTCGAGCCAGTTTGGCCTGAAGAAACTGTTGCAGCCGCACGCCTAAGCCAGACGATGTCGGGGGAGGGGGCGATTGGTATGTTCGTGAATGATCTTGGCTGTCTGGGTGGCGCCGCGTCGAAGGCTGTGTTGCCGACGTTTCGACCATCTTTTTCGTCGTCTTCCTCAGAGATGGTCTGCGCTGGAGTGCCTTCGCTTGAGGATGCTTAAAGTCTCAACGGCCTGCTCCGAGTGGAGCTCCTCCGTTTAGTTTTGGAATTTTTGTGTTTTCCAGTTTTTTTCACTGGCGCTACGGGCTCCCACGCGGTCACCCGTCGGGCCGGAGCGCTCCTTATCGCCCGATTCCGGACCATTCCTTGCCGTTCGATCGCGCGCGCCGACTGACTCAGCCAATTGTGATCGGCCCCAAACCTATATTATTCCGAGCGCCGACAACTCCAGCACTCAAAAAAACAAAACAAAAAAACTCACTGCCCAAAGTGGCCATGTATTAGTTTTAAGTTAGATTTAAGTTAGTTTGTTTAAGTTAAAAGCCCTCATCTTCGCTCCATAAGCTTAACAGCTGGAGCCCATGTATTCCACATAATTGAATAAATTCCCGCCTCGCCAAGGATACTGGCGAGAGGAAAATTGAAAAAAAAACTCCAGCGCAGACCAGCCCTGAGGAAGACCACGAAAAAGATGGTCGAAACACGTCGGGAACACAGCCTTCGACGCTTCGTCACCCGGACAGCCAAGATCATTCACATCACTCCAGGCGCGGAAGCCTACGACTTCACGATTGGTATGTTCATCCCACATTTGCGTGTCTGGCGCCTTGGAGGTGACGCCAGGGGCGCACCTGCACTGAATAGAGGGACAAAGGGAGGAGGGGGAGTCAGGAAATGCCCGCTCTAAAATATACTATTGAGAAAGGTTAGTGTCGAGTCTTGGATGATTGTGTAAGACCCCTGGAGTAGGCTGGTCGTCGAGCCTTCGGGACGCCCACAGCATGGCGACGAGAGGGGAACGGTGAGCTCTCAGAGTACATAACGCAGTGTCGTCTGCGCTCACGTGGGATATGTTGGAAATAGAAAGACTGGGAGGTATCTCCTACGCTCTTAACGCGGTCTTCGACGCGGAGACCGGTTTGGCGTCATGCCATATCGTAACTGTTGTTACAAGGGACTCAGCGTCCGACAGCATCGCACCACGCGTTGCTTACCCGCGTTAGAGTAGTGGCACTGGGCTGTAGGCCTAAGGACGGTCGTGGGGTTTTCGCGACTAAGGGGAAGGGAAAGGTTGCCGGAGGTTTATTTCAATATTTGTATGTTAACTTGTTTTTTGTAAATATAAGCAAATATTTCTCTCCAGAACAGCTGTCTGTGGTCATGAATTCCAGTGCGTCACACCGGAAAGATCATTCCAAACTTTGACAAGACCAACGAAAAGCGAAAATTAACAGAACCTACTAAAATTGTAATTTCTAAAATCTGTGAACATTTTGGTCACTCGTTACACTTGACCTTACATTGCACTACATTACAATAAAGCCGACAGGCTTACATGTGTCTACTTGTATTGCGTACATTTGTCATAACGGTACATCGTCTATTGTGTTTCTTAGATCCTTGCCTGTGGAATGCTGAGAAATATTGTTGCTTTATTTTGGACACTAAGGTAGGTATTTCTGCCGAAATCATTGCATAATTACGAAATAAACGTGAAAAATATTAACTCGTCATACCCTTTTATTGCACTAGAGTACTTCGCACCCATAGCAATTGTTAAAAATTGGTTTAGTTTTCATAAGCCTAGTGCAAGAAAATAAAAGCAAAAGTGCAATAATGTAGGTAACAGTTCAATTTAGAAAAAAAATTAAATTTGAAGGTTTGGAGGAAAAAGTAGATGTGAACAATGTACGCCCTTTAGCATGCAGGTAACTTCAATGTAAAAATAAATAGTTTTGGGGATTTTGAGTGACAGACGAGCAAAGGTGAACTAGAGGTGGACTGGATTTAAAAATTTGAGCGCGCATTACCCGAGATGCAATCGATAAATTCCCTATTTGCAGACTATTTCCAGCGCAATTAGCTGAAATCGGGGGCGCGGGGTGTGTCAGCACAGAGCGGGCTGCATTCGCAGAGCACGTGGGACACGGCGGAAGACGACAGGAGCGGGCGGAGCGGGCGGAGCGGGCGGAGCGGGCGGAGCGGGGCGGGCGGAGCGGGGCGGGCAGGCGGAGCGGGCGGAGCGGGCGGAGCGGGGCGGAGCGGGGCGGAGCGGGCGGAGCGGGCGGAGCGGGGCGGAGCGGGGCGGAGCAGGGCGGAGCGGGGCGGAGCGGGCGGAGCGGGCGGAGCGGGCGGAGCGGGCGGGCAGGGCAGGGGCGGAGCAGGGCGGAGCGGGGCGGAGCGGGCGGAGCGGGGCGGAGCGGGCGGGGGGGGCGGAGGGGGGCGGAGCGGGGCGGGGAGGGGGCGGAGCGGGGCGGAGCGGGGCGGAGCGGGGCGGAGCGGGGCGGAGCGGGGCGGAGCGGAGCGGGGAGGAGCGGAGCGGGAGGAGCGGAGGTGGTGCTGCGTTGGGTGCCGGGGAGCGCCGAGTGAGCGAAGGTGGGACGCGCCGGGGCGGAGTCAGCTTGTTGAAAGCGAAGGGCGGCATCAGCGGCCCGAGGGAAGCGGGGAGGAGGAGGCGGGGTAGGAGTGGGGTCCAGCGCGCGGAAGGGGAGGTGGCAGTGCCGCCGAGATCGCCGCGGGCGTCGGAGCGTTTGGTGAGGAAGGGGGGGTGCGGGGGAACGCCGTGTGCGGGGCAAGAGGGGATGGGAATGAGGGACGGAAAAATGTGTAGAGGAGGAAAAGAAATGGGGTGGCACAGTTTCAACTTCGGCTTTATGACTCTAGGGTGATCACGAAAACGTGATAACGCTGCATTACTCTTAGGCCGTTTTTCGCTTCTTAGAGAAGAGATCAAATGTCCAAAGAGTTCGCAATCAAAAAATATATGGTTGACGTACGGTAATGTATAAAGCAACAGACAACATTTTACAATAGATACTTCCTATCGCTGTCTTTACTCAAATTAAAAACGTATTGTCGCAACATACGTGATATACATCAGAGTCATTCCGCGTCATCCATTTCTCAGCTGATGTGATTTTTTCAACCAAAACTGTTTGACTCTTCTACCTCTTTCAGACCTATACAGCCTCTAAGACCTCACGGTTGGATTATTATTACAGGTATCGGCTTTGTAATGAACCTTGTTTAAGATCAAACGCGCACCACGTAATTCTATTTTCTTTTACATCCGTCGCAGCGGCCTTTCGCCGGTGTCTCTGTTATCGATGTTACTGACAATTCCATAATGGCATCCTCGCGGCTGGATTTTATCCTTTGTCTATTTCAAAGAGACACATTCAATGCAAAATACCTGGCGGCGCAGCGAACAAACGGGGAAAAGGAAGAAACAAAAACAGAGAAACTTTCCACGATTTGACCTACGCAGTTTGAATAAGAACGTAGGTTTCATATATAATAATAATTATTAATATTATTAATAATAATTACAATTATTATCATTATCATTATTATTTTTAATAGTATGCATAAAATTGTCAAAATCGCTTTCAGACCGTGGGATATTCCTACATCTAGGCAGTTTAGATCCTCATTCAAGTCCATGATTTTTGTTTTCTGTGATACTTTTCTCAAGGTGGTCCATTGCTCATTCTTTTTGTTTTGTAGCTGATTCTTTTGTGTTGTTGTTTTTCCCTCTGCAGTATAAACGCCTCCACTGAGCTTTAGACTTTTGTATTTTTCATAATGAGTGTTTTCGGAAATCGAGCAGTTGAAGTGAAACATGTCGCATCTATGGCATTTAATTTCATCCTCCACTAGCCCTTCTTCACAAGGATGGCACTTATCCAACTTAATGCTTCAATTAAATAAACGTATTTTTATAGAGATCAAAACTTGCAATTTCCGTGGAAATCACTTAGGGCGATCACGTACCTGTGTCATACTTAGAAAAATATATCGCAATATAGAAAAAAAACAGACTCAATTCCGGAGAGACGATAGCTCTTTTCTGGACACATATTCAGGAACGATGATAACAGGCTAATAAAAAATGTATCTTTGGAATCAGAAATCTACTACAACGTCGGTTCGAAAGACACTAAAGATATTTAAAGGAATTATAAAAGCCGAAGAAGCGATGGAGACAGAGATTTTTTAAAATAAATTGCAAAAATTGAAGGATGACAAGGAAGGAAGGAGAGGAATGTGGTGAAAAATGGTCCACAGAGAAGAAAATGAAACATAGAGAAATGAAGGAGTAGTAGAGAAAGAAGAAAGGGCAACTTAATAGGACGTGCTGAAATTGTCACGTGGTACCCAGATGACCCTAACGAACAAAAACGAAATAATAATAATAATAATAATAATAATAATAATAATAACAATAATAATAATACAATAATTACTTTATGCACCGGATGTGGATGTACCCATTCATGAAATAGTTAAAGACCGACATCAGGATGTTGTTCTGAAAGACACGGAGAAAAAAGAACAGTTGCAGTATACCTAATCCATTATACTGTATCAAGGGCACGCATGATAATATAGGCCGAACCAGGTTCACTGTTGCTGTTTCGTGGCGGAGATAGTTGGAACGAAAAGTTGCATCGTAAAGAGTTCCTTGTTGCACTCCTCTGAATTCACCTTTTCAGAAGTGCACGGGTAGAAGCTGCCGAGCCCAAGCAACCTTGTTGGAAGAGTTGGCTATCTGCTCGGCGTAAGCAAGCAACACAGGTTGGAGGATCCAGCCTACCGTCATGACGCATCCGGACGAAAGTGATAGAAGGAGCCGGCCTTCCGTGTCGGCTTGCACAGCTATCCTGGTTGAAGGGCTAGCCGTACGTGTTGCCTTATTTAAGCATTTCTTATTGGTGTTACAATTACTGATCGTTGACGGGTATATGACTGGCTATTAATAGAATATTGATTACTTATTTTTGATCCAACAACAGATCTGTATAATTAAATTTCACAATAAGCCTCAAAAGCCTTTAAATTCTGCAGTCTGACTGTTATTACGGTAGATATACATACATCAATATGCCTGCATTGTTGTTGAATGAATATTTGAATGAATGTTTTATATATATATATATATATATATATATATATATATATATATATATATATATATATAATGAATATTCTGAAACAGCATAAAAATAAAATATTAGAATTTAACATTAAGATATTTATTTAGTAAAGTAAAATGTGTAAAATATAACATAACTCATAATAGAATGAAATATATTGACATAAACTTAATAGCTAACAAATGATAATGAAACATTGATGTACCACTTAATCATTTATTGGATCAGGTAGATTAAATTCACAAGAAGACTAAGAACATGTTCACAGTCATCAGTTATTATTTCAAAAATATTTTATAACGGTTTCAAAATTATTTTAAAAACGTTTTATAACTGTTTCAAAACTATTTTAAAGCTGTTTCACAAGTACATTTAAATAGCAACTTTTATTACTGATCCCCAAAAAACAAATTTAATTCACATTATTTTATAAAAACGCCAAGATTTATTTAAATTATGGCTAAATAAAAAAAAATTTTCCCTATTACTTTTTTGCATTCACTAGCACAAAATTCATCTACATAAAATTAACACTTAGTTTACAATTACAATGAAGTCATAAATAGTTTACATATTGTTATATATCACATTTATATTTTGTACTTCTGTTATTTTAAAATCTGTAATCTAAATGTACAAACTATAAAATCTAATCAAATTAGTTAAATTAATTTCAAAACTGGAATTAAAATGTATTGCCCAGCATTGATTTACCTGCTGGGTCTGCAATTTGAATCAATCTCATTGCTTAGAAACCTCTTTGCCTATTTGACAATGAATAAGCTCATTGGCCTGCATTTACAAATCCTAAATTCCCAAAAAGTTAATGTCATAACTATTGTTATTATCACCTGAATGCAACAATAAAAAAATTGTGGAGAAGAATGTGACTCAATAACAGGGAATAAATATAATGAGAGGTCGGAATAAATCATAATTTTAGTATTGTGTAAGGTGGGAGAAGACTCATCACTATAGCGTGGGACGAAATTATTGCCCTTCATTTTATTGGATGAGTCGAATAATAAGTTTTCTTAGCAAATTAATAAACAGTTCTGAAGTGACATTTAAATTTCGCAAGTTATTTTGTTAAATGCATACTTCATTGGATGTGGATTGCTTCAAAACTTAGGATTGCTTCAGAACTTAGGATTATATTCTTCGAATACTATTGATTAATTTCACACACATAGATCACTACTCAGTATCAATGATAACTGACAGTGATACAAGGGAGGGGAAAATAATTAGGTGCAGACTCTTAGTCTGCTTGCATACAAAAAATAAAATAAAATATGTTATAAAACCACGTATATAAAAAATAAAATAATACATATTTAATTAAATTGTGTAAAATTGCCTACACCAATTCAGAAATTGAAAATATTGTTGAAGATATTACAATGTCTTTGAAATTAGTGTTTGGACATACAAGAGTGACTGCCAAGGAAAAATTATATAAACCAATAAATTCAAATTCGATTTAAAACTTCTATGAAATTTAAAGAAAAAAAATGTGATTCAAGAGTAGAAAATGCAGAATTTGACCTCACATTGGCTCAGATTTCATCTTACAAATATACTCTAATTACATCTGGTGATGTAGTAGAATGTTCAAAACGATTCATTTCTCACAAAAGGATGAATTTGACTGAGTAAAATTTTGAAAAATTGTTTAGTGTTTCTGCGATTGCGGCAACTGTGAGTAGTCAAGACTGGACGGAGCGGGTTGCTTTCCACGGGTCACTAGCTCGATATCGGAAGATCGAAGGACCATGGACGTGGCGGGTTACCTTTGCTTGTAGTGGACTGTATTATTGGTTGTTGAAAATAGGTAGGCAATCCACTCAGTCCCTTTCGACGCTCTTTAGGAATTTGTAATAATGTGGATTATCATAGAAACACTTCTCACCTTGCAGAATGATGTTTAATTACCTTGGAGTTGTCACAATTGTTCTTTACAATGAAAATACACGTAAGTTATTGTTCTCAATGTGAGAATACAGGAATTTTCCTCTTGAATCACAATACAATGTGAACTATAACAAATTGAAACTATGTGGCTTTCACTTGACCACAACTTAAGTACAGAATATTACTTTCTGCATAAGAATTCACGTGATGATTTTAAACAAAGAGCCCGAGATATACTTCTCGCACTGGCTTCTTCTCAGCGAGTGATTTATACACAATGCTGAACTATAACTTTAAGGGTGATTTGTATTCGGTTTGCGGTTCTATCGGGCACGCGAAGAGGGGATTTTGAACTGATTCGAACTGGCCAATTAGCGACTGCTTTTCCAGCGGTTGCAGTATGGCGAGGTGGGGTGAGTTTGAACAGTCCAATAGGGAACTGCTAGAATTTGAATATGTTCTAGAAGGTTTCAGAAGCTTTGGGTCACGCGGCGCGCTGGTACCGCTGGCATGGAACTTTCCGTGGCGCGCTTCCGGTGTTGCCGCTTAGGGCGTAGGAAGCGTTTTATATTTATACGTCCCTTTCTGCTTTTGCGTGTGGGCCCGAACAAAGACCACTATTATTTTTCGAGAATTTCTGCCAATCGCACTGTGGGTCTTCATCCACATGGTATGCACATCCAATTGGTACACAAATTTAAGTAAAAAGTAAAACCTTTTCCTCTGCAAAACTGTTTCTATACAGTTAGATACTATACTGATCCTCAAAGAGAAAAATAATGTTTAATTTAACAAAACCAAGATATAGTATAATGAATTAGTTTAAATCTGCATTGTATTATTTTATAATTTTAAAAATATACTCAATATGCCTGTAACAAATAATGTAATTCAGCTTCCGGGTCAATGACCCCCATCTCGATCGGGTTTTTGTTCAATTTCCCAGATTCATTGAGCAAATGTTGAGATGGCCCCTTGTTTGCTTCTGGACGTAAATGTTAATTTACTATGCGCACGTTTTGCTGAACTTTCCTTTTGCTTGTAATGGTAGTAGAGCTTAGGGTGAGTTTCTATTTTGTTAACAATACAGAAAAATCAAATCTATTCGTTGATTTACCATTAAAAATAAGTTTTCTATGATTTGGCAACGAAAATATCTAGTTTTTGAAATGTTAATCTCTCGCTTTTTTAAATTTATTATTATTACTATTATGTTTCACCTTTCAACTATTCAATAGTTAAATTGTTGGGAGGGGATTCTGAAACTCAAGAAAGCGTGCGCAGATGATTTTCTCCCCCATACGTCACATACGGGTTTTGACTGTTTTTGACTAAATAAATAAATCCACAAAATTCAACTTCACACGTTGCCGCGAACATTTTAGACATGTTTAATTCCGAAACTCTTTCCCATGAAATCTCAAAATAATAGATAAACTAAAAAATAAATACTCTGATGGTTTAGACAAATATTCGGAATGTTTATAAGACTTGCTCGCCTGCCATCATATTCGCTTGAACTCACTTATTTAATGCTGTGTCGTGCCTTATGCACAGGAATTCTTCCAAATGTTTTCAAAAGCGCTAAGATTAAGCAGTTCTTAAAAAACGTTAACAAAAATTAAATTCCTAATTATCGGCCAATTACTCTTTTCTCAGTTCCTTTTTCTAAAGTATTAGAGAAGCTCTTTCCGTACAAATATAAACTTTCTCAGTAAACGAAGCGTTTTCACATTGGCAACATGTGCTTAGAAAATTAAAATCTACGGAAACAGCCATATTCTCTTCTCTTAAATATGTCGCTTCAGTTATAGATCAAAATGAAGTACCTATTGGAATATTTTAGATGTTTCAAAAACCTTTGATGATATTGATTATATATTTCTTTCAAAATTACCTCTATATGGAATTCGCGGTGTTGTTCTAGATTGGGTACATTCTGATGGGGTATCTTTATCAACGATCTCAGAGAGTAGAAATACCTTACTGTAATGATAAGACATTATATTCACATCTTTACGATTCATTGCCAATTGCAAGGTTTCGCTTTCAGGCCATATTCTCTTTCTACTACACGTAAACGACATGTCCTTTCGAAATTGAAGAACAGTTACTTTTGCGGGCAATACGAATAAACACGCTATAGATATCTGGCATGTTGTTTACTTTTTACAATGTAGTTTTTAATGCTGATTTCAAATCTGAAAACCGTTTTGCTCTATCACACAGATTTTTAAGATATCGAAAAAAATAATTTTCATGGAACACCGTTCATCAATTTTTAGTCTTGTGTTTTTTATATTTTTTCACGCAACGCCACACAATACTTTCGTCGTGTGTGAAAATATTTATATTTAAGGTAATACTTTAAAATATTTCCGATATCGTAATACTATTTTTTTGTTTATTTCTTTTTATTTTCAATATTTTCACTTGCGCGTCCATTCGTAGCATGAGTACTCACGTGCTGAACTATATCCAACGCACAGATTATTTAGTTTCCTTCGTCTTTTAATATTTATGTTTTTGTGAAATAACAAAGAGAAACGCGTAAACACTTGTCAACATATTTGAAATATTAAAACTCTCTAGAATTACAGAAAAAATATTATTTTGAGCAAGTATGCAAGAACACCGTTCCATGCACCAGTGCTCGCATGTGGAATTCTGTAAACAGGCACAGGGATTTCACTTCCGGAATGCAACACGTGCATAACTAAGCATCAGAGATACGTATATTGACGCCCTTCTTAAGTACCATTATATAAATAGAAGCATTGTTTTTTTATTCCACGAAGGATAACGTTCTATTCTTAGCCAGAAAAACCCGTTCGATTTGACTTTATCCAACGACACAAGGGACGGAGTTTTAATGCGATATTATGACGACCAGTAGTTGCATAAATTCATCATATCTATTTTGCTATGTTTGCAGCTAACAGAAAAATTTCAGCGGAAGAATTTTACACCGTTTTTGATGAAAGCATATGAAATATACTACGATTCAAAGGTGGATAAAAATCGTGGGCACCACAGTTTATCTGTCTGACATGTGCGTGCAACATGCGCGGTTGGATAATGAGGGCGAAGAAGAACAACCTTCTGGCATTCTGAGTTCCAATGACCACACCACAGCACAGACAATTATACCTATTTGTCATACGTCGATTTTCCTGCTAACCTCATGCAAGGTAAGCTTACTAGAGCTCGCAGGTAGTGCGTCCAGAGATATGGGCGCGAGATTTAAAAGTAACGGTTGTACAAATTGTCCCGTAGTGACGGTACGTCAATGGATACTTGGCACGTGACGGTCTTTGGAAGACGTTTCTTGAAAGTTATTGTCACAAATTTAGCCATTCAATCCATTTTCTCATAAAAAAGATCCATTACAATGAAATAATACATCAGTCCGATTTTAAATTCTCAATTGAAAGTAAAATTTAAAAATTTGAATCAAAGTATCATTATATTGTAATCTTATTTAATTAAGAGTTATATAAAGCATGAAATTTCTACATTCAGGTTAGAAGCATTAACAAAGAATTATTTTTGTCTGTTAAAAGCGCTGTCCGTCCATAAGTGAGAATTGTTAACTCGTAGAGATTATTAATTTCACATTATTGCTAAATACAATAAATAATGAAAGATTTAATAACACAACACAAAAGAAAAACAAGGAATAAATTCGTCATTGAAACATATTCCTGTCATTTAGCAAAGATGTTTAAAAAGGGAGGTTGCAGATGTGTCACTCGTAATAAAACTGAAACAAAGGATTTGAAAAATATAGTTTTTATTTTTGAAGATAAAGTATTTTCTCAAAATGCAATTTTTTACCACATTTTTTAGAAAATTAAGTTCCGTAGAAAGGATGGTATTAAATAATTATAAAGAGATTTTTTCAGTACAAATAGGAGTATTTTGAACATCACATGAACATTTCTTTTTCCAACTACAAATGTAAGCTGAGAAAAAGACAATTTAGTATCAAAAATACCAAGTTTCGGGAAATGGGCTTTAGAGATACAACCCTCAGAACACGCCAGCGCGTTAACTTCATCAGAAAAATCATTTTCCTATAATTACTTCCTTTTGAGACTTTTTTATGTTGGTTAGCTTCACAATAAAGTTTTCAATTTACTTTTTGTGAATCTAAGTCTTTCCGTGTTGATGAGCTGGATTATGTAACAAGATCTCCGTTCCGTGGTTAGGCGGAAGAGCGGGCCTGATGGCCCGAGTCTCGCCACATAAATAAAGTCATTATTATTATTATTATTATTATTATTATTATTATTATTATTATTATTATTATTATTATTATTATTATTATCTCAAAGTATTGGAGGCAGCACCTAACCCCAATGAAAGAAGAACCTCACATATAAATAATAATAAAAATACTTGTAAGAACGATATCAATATATATTGCAAAGACTAATTTTAACAGAAAATTATATATATTATGTAATTATGTATATTTAGATTAAATTCCCAAAAAAAACTTTTTTGGTCGCCAAATGATTCCATTTCCCATTAAATTTGTTTTTCAGTGTATTCTTTGCAATAAAGAAATCGTAAATAGTGCTATACCAGATGTTTCAAATTGGATCCGTTATGACAAATTACACTGGTAGCAGTAGCTCAGTGCATCAGTCACTGCAGCACCTCTGATCGGGAGGTCCTAGGTTAGAGTCCTGACGGCGCACAGTGGTGCATTTTGGCGATTTCCTGGCCAAAACCTCTGAGAGCTATAGTATGTTTTCTACGACGACCAAAATTATTTTGGATTATCTTTATAATGTAAGGGAGCTGGTAACATAATACCAGAATAATGCACTGCTTAAATCTGTGAAATATAAATATATATTTTTCTATATAAACTTGGTTCAATTTTATCAATTCACAAAATTGACCTTAGAAAACCGTAGGGATTACTAACATATTAATTGATAACATTTGACATAAAAAAGCATGGTATTAATGCCATCCTCTGCTCTCTGCCAGAGAAAATTCATATACAGTGCCCGAAGAACCGGAAAGGAAAATCACGTTTTCACTAGGGTACATTTCTCCCTACGGTGATATTGGGCTCTGGCAAATGAGACAAAGCATATTTGTTAAAGAATTTTAACTTTCTTTTGGGAAGATCTCTCAAGCTGGAAATGAAAGGAACAGGCGATCTCAAAAGGCGATTAAACATCTCCTGGATTGGGTGCAGTCTTGAACATGTTCGCGAGAATCCTTCTCCATACCGTCTTATATCTTTGTGAATAGAGTCTAGGCATGTAATAACATGAATATTTGGAAACACATTTCTTGGCAGTTTCCAATGCGTACTTTTATAAAAAGCAATGCTGATGGCGTATCCACTGGACATTGCCAATAAACTTTTTCTGAATCTCTTAATTAAACCTTCATCTATCCCCGTTATTTCTGAAAAATCATTAGACTTCTCAAAAAAGCATCTTGCTGAATTACTATCGTTGCTATTACCATTATCCTGTTTGGAAAGCTCTACATTCAGACCCATTTTTTATTTGAATTGAATTGAATGCGTTTCTTGTCCATATTGAAACTGTAGTTACAGTATTATTTCATTAAAAACAATATAATACTAATTTTGTAACAATATCAAGAAATAATTGTTGATATGTAACTTACGAGTTAAGTAAACAAATATTCCTTTCCGATCAATTGAATTTTTGATTTAATTTTTAAAAATTTAAAAAGGGTTACGATGAGTTTCTTTGATATCATGTACGTATTTAACCTTTAATCGAGCGCACTCCCTTCCTGAGAACGAGTTTTGATGACACATATTATGTAAATATTACTTTATGTACAATTTTTAATGAAATAAAATGTGCGTAATCCTGTTCAGAAGATGTAATATGTGCGCAAACATTATGTTCATTAAATATTCGTGAATAGTCATAATCTATTACAAAAATTAAAAATATTCAGTTTTTTGTTTATAATCTTGAGTAAATTTAATATTTCAGTAAAAAGAATTAAACCTTTCCCCTAGAAACAGCGTTGTAAAAGCAGTTCCCGTTCTCAGGACGGATCTCGACGGGTCATATTCGGCGGTCACCCGTGCTCGACGAAACGTTAATTCCATGTATTTACTAATGGGGCAAGTTGGGGCATGATTTTATAACTAGATTCAAAAGAGGATAGATTCAGCTAGTAAATGAAATTAGAAACATCGCGGAATTCCGCGAAATTGGTAACTTTCAGCCTACGTGAACTTACGAGAAATTAAAATTATTGTATTAATTTCATGCATTTTAATATTTCATCCCACGTCGCTATTATGCATTAATGCATTATAAAAAAAACGCGAAAATACTCTACAAACCTTCAGAAAGAGAAACCATACTGCCAGTTTTCTCTGCACAATTCTGTATGGCCACCACTTATAAATACAGACGAGCTCTCTCTGTTACTCTCACACTGCAGGTCTACCGAACGCTGCGAATGGTAAGTTCGGGCGACTACTGGTGCCAGGGGAATTGACCCAGAGACACGAAGTGGACAGAAACAGATGCCCCCAAGTATACAGTATGTCGTAGTATTTTAAAAAGTTCAGTAAACGCGATTTCAATTTTGGGGTTTTGGCCAGGATTTTGGGAAAATGCACCACCGTGCGGCGGGAGGATTTTCGACACTAGCTTTTCAGCTAGGTCGAATTCAGTCGCTGTCAGGAGGAGAATTCTAGCAGCCGGCTGCTCTGATCGATAGTTTTCCGTGGTTTCTCCGATCAACACCAGGCGAATGCCGGGGCAGTACCCTAAAAAACGGGCCACGGACCGCGCGCGATCTGTCCTTCTTCATCCTTGTCCTATCCTCTTACACACTCTTATCTCTCTTACACACACACTTACATTAACATGCACCACACTATTACATATTCCGGGATACCGGTCGGGAGCTTAGAGCTTGTCCCGGCTGGGGCGGTGCCCCGCTAGTGGGTGAGTCCTGGTTAGGGGAAACCCCACTAGCCGACGTTAGGTCGGCGCCGGATCTCGCCATTCAGCAAGGGAAGACCACAGCCATCTCCCGAGAAACAAACATGCACTACATTAACGGGACTAATGACCGAAGCAGATGACGCGCCCGGAAACACGAAAAAATCAATCAATCATGACAAATTAACTGTAAACAAGGAAAAACAGCTTCAATGCAGTTTTCATTTCCGCGCCTCGCCCCGCCCTGCCCGTGGCACGACCGCCTGACCCCACTCGACGGCGAGCTTCTGGCGTTTCGACTATTTCGGAATTGAAATTGAATTTGCGCGGTGGATCGGGGCGATGGTGTTGGCGTGCGGAGTTGAAGGGAGGGGAGCACAGGCGAACATTTCGTGGAAGTGAGTCACTGCAGCGCTTCTGACCGGGAGGTCCTAGGTTCGAGTCCTGACGCGGCAGGATTTTCGGATAGCTTTTCAGCTAGGTCGAATTCAGTCGCTGCTGGAGGAGAATTCTAGCGGCCTGCTGCTCTGATCGGTAGTTTTCCGTGTTTTTCCGATCAACACCGGCGAATGCCGGAGCAGTACCCTACAAAACGTGCCACGGACCGCGCGCGATCTGTCCTTCCTCTTCCTTGTCCTATCTTCTCCCCTTACACACACACTTACACTAATATGCACTACACTAGCACATATTCCGGGAGACCGGTAGGGAGCTTAGAGCTTGTCCCGGCTGGGGCGGTGCCCTGCTGGTGGGAGAGTTCTGGTTACCGCCATCTCCCGATAAAAAACATGCACTACACTAACGGGACTAATGACCGAAGTAATTGACGCGCCCGGAAACACGAAAAAATCAATCAGTCAATCGACGAAGTTGCATGAGGCGCAGAGGCAGGGGGTGTTGTAGGGAGAGAGAGGCGAGCGGAGCGACCAAACACCGGCGGATTGTAGGGTGGAACGGAAAGATATAAATCGGGGAGAGGGGGAGAGAGGACCGAGAAAGGGTGTGCGGAGCGGACGATTTGTGGAAGGACAGGGTGACGATGGAAGGGGAAGCGAGCCTGGGCCCGTTTTACTACTAAAGAAC
Organism: Teleogryllus oceanicus; assembly: GCA_964035755.1. NCBI lineage: Eukaryota > Metazoa > Arthropoda > Insecta > Orthoptera > Gryllidae > Teleogryllus > Teleogryllus oceanicus. The sequence goes on from CAXIVR010000001.1 coordinate 28,490,317, forward strand.
TGGAGCCACCAGGCGCTTTCTTAACGCTCGTCGTCACAGACATCAGTCTATAATAGAGAGTTCGTTGAAATTTTACACCGTGATTGGGACTTCACAGATTTAGAGGTTAGGTCACAACATATGTTTTCTAGAACACTAACGTCTAAGAACTTCTGAAAATAATAAGTTCGAACGTCTTTGAATTTGTAACGTCTCCTTATGTTTTTTGTAATTTCAATAATATTTATCTCTTACACTTTTTATTACCAATTTAGAATACATGCACACATTGATGGTAACCTCTGACCAAGGAAGTGTGATCCATGAAGGTCTATGTGATTTCGTTAGATACCTAGAAACTCGGGAAAAAATCAGAAAACAACGGAAGAGAGTTATTTTGACTGAAGATGCAAATTGTCTTATTGCAACTATTCTCATACCGTGCGTACCTAATGAATTCTCAAACTCATTGCGTCACTGCACTGCAAGGTTGCAGGGAAGAAGTCGTATGTCTGATTGAGATGAATCAGCCTAAGAAGGTTCCGAAGTGACACTTCGAATAAAAGGGAACATCATGTGTACTTCAGTGAAAAATCCCTCCGCCGCGACAGCAGTTCAGCCACACCTCTTCGTAAACTGTTTGTTTGTTTATGTCTCCCGTGAAGACATCACTATGCAGAAGTCTAAGAGTCGCTGAGCTATATGCACGTACGATGAGTCCGGGAAACACTGAAATTTAATTACGAATATGGAAAAATCTTTTAACATAGTCTCATGTTCAGTAAAAGAAAAGTGGCACGAAAGTAAATAGAGAGAAAAATTATTTTTCAGAGGACATTCAAATATCCTTTTCTGCGAGTTTTACAGAAAAGGACCCATGCATTTTTGTAGTGAAGATAGTGGTTTATTTACAATTATGTTTTTGTTTATAATTATAACACTCCGACTACTCATGCATAGTAATTATAACTCAACTATGACTTGTTTTATATGTCAATAACGTTCTGCAAGGCAACGCATTCTTTAATGGATAGATTAAGGAATTAATTATTATTAAGATTGGTCTACTTTCATTTCTTATTTCTTTGATGAATAATAGACACATTCCTTAAACTACACTCCTTTAAAACCAGGAGGACACCCTGCGCTCTCTCTGGATTCTCATGGTTCACAACACTGTAATTTTATGAAACGCTAAGCACGAAACCCCGGAAGACTCTCGATCACAGCTCGCCACATTAACGTAAAAGAGCAGAAAACGTGTGCACCCGTACGCATCTCACATTCCGGACTCTGTTTTAAAATATACGTAATACTTATCACACAAAAGTAAATACAATGTAATGTATATAAAAATAATATCTACAAAAGAACACACAGAACAGTACGTCCTAATTTCAATTATTTCTAGTGGCGCACTATATTTTCATCGGACGAGTACATCACAAAAGGAAGCATCGAAGCCATTTACAAGTTATCCAACTGCAAACGAACGAATGGAGCAAGGAGCGACAAATGGGCTCAAGGACACAACTATCACAGAACCTTCGGTTATGTTGCCAGCACTAGCTAGGCCATATCTGTCAGAACGCGCTCTATAATAACATATTGCGTGCTGGAACAGCAACATGTGAAGAACTGTAGAACTGTCTACCTGTGTATATACGTATGTATATTGTAACCGATCGCTCAAACGTATGGTGAGATGTCACGCTCCCAACATCTGAGAGACAACACTCTAGCGTAGTACCCTGCACGAGTTTGGTTCTATGAGTAGTGCAGTTACAAAAATCGATATGTTGAATGACACGGCCTTGATCGACTGGCGCTCGGCTGGAAGTAATAGATAAGGCTTTTTCTGACTGTTACTGGCGTGGACGGACGGACGGACGGACGAGGTGAGTCAGCAAGTTGTGTGGTCGCGTAGTCCTTCATTACCACTTTTCAGCAGTTAAATCGAATCCTAAGTATTGAAAAAAGTCCCAACACCCACCTAGTGAGGTAACTATTCACACAGGTAATCTATTTCATGTTGAGAAATTATAAAGAAGAATATTTTGGAGATTTCCAACATATAAACTGTAGCGCGTGTTGAACATTCTAATGATGAATTATCTTCTTTACAGTCATATGATCTTATTGATTGATTCATTTGTAGTGATTTCGGGCGCGTCAACTTTTCAGGTCATTACTTCCGTAAATGTAGTGCTTGTTTTTGCTCGTGAGGTGGCGGTGGTCTTCCTCCACTGTATTCCGAGATCCGGCGCCGACCTACCGTCGACTAGCGGGTTTTTCCCCAACCAGTATCTCCCACCAGCGGAGCACCGTCCCAGTCAGCACAAGTTCTAAGCCCCCGACCGGTCTCCCGAAATGTGTAGCACTGTAATGCATGTTGCATGTTAGTGTGTGTGTGTGTGTGTGTGTGTGTAAAGGGTGAGCATAGGAGAAGGAAGAGGTAGGAATGATCGCGCGCGGTCCATGGTCCGTTTGTTAGGGTACTGCTCCAGAAATCGCCTGGTGTTGATCGGAGAAACCACAGAAAACTGCCGATTAGAGTAGCCGGCAGCTACAGTTCTCTCCCTGACAGCGATTGAATTCGACCTAGCTGATAAGCTAGTATCGAAAATTCTGCCAACATCGGGATTCGAACCTAGGACATCTCGGTCAGAGGGTATGCTCTTATTTATGAGTTACTTATCATGAAACATGATTTTTGAAAACTGATTACTTATTACTTGGAGTACTTATTACTTATTACTTGGATCTCAAGAGAGTTCAGATTCTTTGAATCATTCTCTGATTATGTTGGGAAATGGTACACTCGTAACTTGGGTTTTTGTAGCTGGCACACGGGAAAGAGCGAACCCATAAGTTCAGCCACCATGTGTTCGACACTGTTTTCAGTAACCTGCATGTTCTTAGGAGTCGCAGTGTACTCAGTGTATTTTTAGCTGAGAATGTTATAAAAATCTTTGTAGAAAACATAGTAGTGTGAGAATTCAGTCTTATTCCTTGCTCGGCCGGGGGGGGGGGGGGAACTACCAAGGTGATCTGCAAAGTCTAATTTTTTTTAATGCTACTGAAGATTTTGGGAAGAGAAGCTGAATAAAGGGATAATTATTAATATAAATTATTAACATTAACAAAGTCATTAGTGTAAGAATGATTGTTATTTTAATGTAAAAGATTTTTCCATCTTTTGTCATATTTTTGTTCCTTTACTGAAACTTTAGGTAGGAAGGATCCTGTAGGAAAACATTTTTCACAGTTATCACAGGGTTGTGTTTGAAAATTATGAAAGAGTATTTTATTTTGTTGTTCCTTATTCAAGTTACTCGTATTTTTCATATTGTATGTATTTTTGACAGTGCATGTTTACTTCATTGTATATTCTGAATGAGTCGTATTTGTATTGTGTTATATGCTCCTTTTGAACAAGATTGTAGAGGGACGTTAAAACGTGTCAGGATATATTCGTTGGGGCTTTTTATCCTCCATCCAGTTATCTTTGCCTGGGATTACCAATTTTAGCAACTTAGCTTTTAGATTGTCATCAGGTTAGTGTGACGTCGTACACAACAGTAATCACAGACACAAGCTTTAATTTAGAGCTTTAGACAGGTTTATTAATAATTAAGTATTTACAAATAAATAGTTTGAACAGTTATTTACAGCTCTGATAGACCGTGGATCCTAGGAGCGATCCTTAAATTATTCAAGATCTGTCTTGACCCGTGGCCCTCGCCACTCCTCAGCGAGCTTAGGCACACAGCGTAGAACTCCGTGACTACAGTCACCCGTGGAAAGATGTTCCACAGCGACGTCCGAACACAGGGGTTACGCTACGAGCATCGCTCGTCTCCGCACCGCCCTGGGCGCAAGTTTTGTGCGTTCGCACGAGGTTTTCACTAAGCTCAAAACCCACCCCGCGCTTTGCGCTCTCGCTTATATACCTTCAAACCACGTGACAAGCAATTCACGCAATTCGCCCGACAATTCAAGCCACGTGAGTGTTGCGCCGCCACGCAATTTGGGCACCCCTTTCTATGGATTTCTGGAAGTTCCCAAAATATCTCGGGGGGCCTCCGCCACCTACCTACCGTCTCTTTAAACTCTCCTCACTTTCCCCTACCGGCATTCTGGGCTTGCACTAATCCTGCCATGCGGCGCCTGCAGACGCCAGCCTTCCTGCCTACAAGATTATGTGGTAATACAGTACATCAATATTTCTTCTTGATTGTCAGTACGTGTTTGCCAATAAAAGTATCCAAAGTTTTTATGACAATCATTTATTACAGCAATTGCACAACGTTTCGTAACTAGTTTTGTTACATCATTTACATCATTAGCGTAATACAGTACGTTACATAGAAATGCTGCACTCTTGAGTACTTATTTATTGTTTTAAAAGTGTGCGGGCTATTTAAAGAAACAACAAAAACATTTAGTGCTGTTTTGGCCAGTGGCATTTTTAATGCTGCAGCCTACTAGATTCTTTAGGACGTTGTTTTCAAAACCAAATATACTACGTTATCTGTCTTGCCATCTCAACAAACTGCATATTAAAGCATGAAGTATAAAATAATTAAAGTATCACGCTAAAATGGACATTAAAAGTTGTTTACATATAATTGCCACAACCGTCACTTTTATGCCTTGTTAAATACCAAGGAAGGTTTACTCCGTTGATGTGCTTGCCTCTATATAGTCCTATACCACATCGCAATCGTCCCCCGGGATGACCGGCAGGTCCTATTATTCCAGTCCCGAAGATGGCAGGATTTTCAACACTAGCCAGATAGCTAGATCGAGTTCTGTCGCTGTCTGGAGGAGAATTCTAGCGGCTGGCTGCTCTGATCGGTAGTTTTCCGTGGTTTCTGCGATCAATACCCGGCGAATGTCAGAGCAGTACTCTACGAAGCGGGCCATGGATCGCGCGGGATTATACCTTCCCATTCCTTGTGCTATACTCACCCTTATACACACTTACATTCACATGCACTACACTATCACACATACCGGGAGACCGATCAGGAAGTTGTAGCTTGTCCTGGCTGGGGCGGTGCCACACTGGTGGAAGATAACTGGTTGGGGAAACAGTAGCCGACGGTACGTCGGTGCCGGATCTCGCCATTCAGCGGGGCAAGATCACCGCCACCTCTCGGGAAAACACATGCACTATACTTACTTGAATAATGACGTTCAAATTTCACGAGCCTGGAGTCACTAGTAATCAATCGAAATCATCCGACATTCATCGTCAGAAAGTAAAGAAGAAATGTTTCCGTTATACAGCGATATTTGTTACTCCAGCACCACAATACTCGCACAAAATGCAATAATCGGTATGTAGAATTTGTTAGCTTACACTAACATGCTCTACACTACCACAAATGCCGGTCGACCGGTCAGAAGTATAGAGCTTGTCCTGGCTGGGACGGTGCCACGCTGGTGGCAGACACCTGGTTGGGCAAAACCGCGCTAGCTGAAGGTAGGTCGGCGCCGGATCTTGCCATACAGCGGGGGAAGAAACTGCCACCTCCCAAGCAAAATCACGCACTACACGTACGGGACTCATGACCATAGTGGACGCGTCCGGAACTACAAACAATCAATCAATCGAGTATATTAGTTGGATTCTATTTCCTCGAAATGGTGATAGACCATGTAGGGGTGGCAGTGGAGCGAGGGGGGCGGCAGCAGCCGCGAGGGCGCGGCGACGAGGCCGGGGTGGCATTCGGGGCGCCGAACAGGCTCCCGGGAGCGCGCTCCGATTCCTTTGCGCCGCTCCAATCACACAGCGAAGCGAACGCGCGGGGGTAGAGGCGGGGGCGGGGCGAGGGGGGGGGGAAGTGTTCCGGAGCGCGCGTGTTCCGAGTTCGGTGGCAGAGCTTGCGGGAGGTGAGAGAGTTGGGTCGCGCCCCTCCCTCCCCCTCCGTCAGCCGAAACGCGAACCGCCGCACAAAAACGGGGCGGGGCCGCTCCGCCGAGCGAAGCCGAGCGAAGCCCGCAGAACAAGAATCGAGTTTCGCTAAGAAGCAGCCTGGAAATGTCGCGGCGCATGGAGATGCCTGCGCTTGGAGAGGGGTCGAGGGGGGGACGGCGGGGCGGGGGGGACGGGGGACAGGGGACGGGGGACAGGGGACGGGGAGCTGAGGTTAAACGGAGAAGTACGCACTGGAGCAGCTGTTGCTCCCTCATCGCGCCCGGAGAAGCGCCTTCTCTTGCAAACATTGTCATTTCACATTCATACAAGTCTCCAGTTTCACAGCAAATCCTTACTAAAGTGATACATTTTTTATACAAATAATAAACGAATTAATTCGTGTGAATCACGTAGAATCACGTTCTATTAAACTAAGTTGAACGCAAATACAATTATATTTTGTGTGAGTTGACTGAGTAGATGGTAGAGATGAAAGAGGAAAATCAATTTTCGTTTCAAACATTCACCACAAAATCCACTTAAAAATTCACCAGATCGGAGAGCAAGCATCCAAACTGTCATGTAAACAAGTAACACAGTAACAATACTCAATAGAAACCTCCAGGAACCAATTGCTCTTACAGAAAAAGGGAGACAGTTCATTAACATATAAGACCGTTCCAAGTCACAAAAGTATTAGTCTTATTAGTTCGGGCACTTTCTTTACGTATCACACGAAATGTCTAAAGTGACCTGTACCAGCCTGAGCACAGGACTATGGCTTGTCTTCACTTGGAGGGACGAACACGTTAAAATGCCTGGTGTAATGCTTGTTTATCACGAACGACTCTGAAAAAACCCTTTATAGGAAAAATTTAAATATATATATATATATAATATATAATATATATATATATATATATATATATATACACACACACACACACACACACACACATTGACAATTCTAAAAGGCAAAAGGCATATTCCTGTTAGACAGAGACAAACACAGAAAGTATTCCCCGCCCATGACATTTACAAAGGTATAAGTGAATCCCCTTTGATGACGTTACAAATGCGCGGGGACCCGAGAGTGGAACCAAAATGACGCAAGCCATACTCGGGAATCCACCGACAATTTCTGGGATTCACGTCGCACATGACTAAATTCGCCAAATCACACAAGCTTTACGACTCGTGAACCAATCAGACTGGCAATACGAGACACCAGACAAGAGGGGGAAAAGAGTGCAGGTGATCAGCGCAAGGATGACGCGACAGCTCTAAAATCCTCGGAGGGGTAGACGGGTGAGGGCGCTCCCTCTCGGGGACTGAGACTGGGGCGTTGGCCGCGAGTAGAGATACTCACGAATGCTCGGGGGAAGTCGGGCGCGAGACGAGAGAAGCTCGAGACATTGTGTTATGCGAGATCCGCTATATGCCGCAGTATGATGTTGAACAGACATCGGGACCACCGGGAGCGGTAAATCAGTGCATCAACTGATGTCACTGCAGCGCAGAATTCTCCGCCTCTGACCGGTTTCCAGCTAGTCCGAATTCAGTCGCTGTCTAGAGGAGAATTCTAGCGGCCATTATTCCCGTTAATGTAGTGTATGTTTTATCGGGACATGGCGGTGATCTTCCCCCGCTGGATGGCGAGATCCGGCGCCGACCTACCGTCGGCTAGTGGGGCTTCCCCTTAAACAGGACTCTCCCACCAGCGGGGCACCGCCCCAGCCGGAACAAGCTCTACTCTCCCGACCGGTCTCCCGGAATATGTGGTAGTGTAGTGAATGTCAGTGTAAGTGTTTGTGTAAGTGGAGAGGATAGGACAAGGAAGAGGAAGAACAGATCAGGCGCGGTCCGTGGCCCGTTTGATAGGGTACTGCTTCGGCATTCGCCTGGTGTTGATCGGAGAAACCACGGAAAACTACCGACCAGAGCAGCCGGTCGCTAGAATTCTCCTCCAGACAGCGACTCAATTCGACCTAGCTGAAAAGCTAGTGTCGAAAATCCTACCATCGTCAGGACTCGAACCTAGGACCTCCCGGTCAGAGGTGCTGCAGTTGATGCACTGAGCTACTGCCTCCGGTCTTTGCCCGCTGGTGGCAGCGTACGTTGTACGCTGCTGAACAAGGCCATCGAAGGTTGCAAGGGCTGTAGCCTTTCGGGCGACGCCTACAGTGCCCACGTCTCGGGCCGGGGGACATGGTTCCGTTCTCGTCATCTCTTCTCGTCGGAACACGACCGGGTGCCGGTCTCGCCACGGACTGTGGCACGTCGGATGAAACATATCCGAGTATATCCGTGGGATGAAGCATGGCCAGAAGGCTCGCTCCGCTGCCGGACTCCGGATTTTAACCCCTATCGCCCGGTGGAGGGAGAAGGTGGGTCCCTCCACTAGCGGAACATAACCCCAAGCTCGTTTCTGATTGGGGGGTTACCACAATTTCAAAGCTACGTAAGCCAATCTACAGTTCCAAACCCAAGCAACCCTGAAAATAAACCCGCCCCGATTGGAAATCCGCGTATGGGATTTCCACTACTCACGGGAATATCCCGATAAAAGGCAATCGCCACCGTGATTGCTCATGGTCCTCATTCAGATAAATAGCCGCAGGGTGGGGGCTAATAGGTCAGCGGTTTCACTCAGTTCAAGTTTGTTAATATCAGGTTAGAATTTACTCACAAACTGTAAGTTACCATGTTCGGTAACATGCAAACGATTACTCTTTTTAGTAAGCAACGTTGCCACAGCACTAAATTCACTTTCACATAAATAAGATAATTGAAATGTTAACAAAAATCATTCAACAATTGACCACAATCCAGGATTCAATTGTGGGATTGACGTATGTAGCCAAAATTACTGGGAGCCATTTTTGCAATGTTAATTTTTTTTGCAATTTTCTAAAATACGATGAGTTAGTTATAAAAAAGACAGAGGTCGCATTTTCAAGCAAAATTTTCTCTATTGGTGGGAAAAAGTTAATGAAAAAAATGTCCACAAAGTCGTTTGCTCACTACCCGGCCTGTAATTTACCAAGTGCTGAAACTGGTTCTGCTTCCACTTCTATTTTGCTTGGAAATCCTTTCAAAACTGAAAATGCAGTTCAATACTAGATTCACTGACTTGGATATTAAGTCAGAGGCATAAGAATTATTCAGAACCCAGCAAGTACCAGTGCCTTCACAAATGGAAATAATTGACTTCAAAACTGATGATGCAATGCAGGAAAAATTCGAAGAAAGAAACTTGTCTGAATTTTACAAACAATTCCCAATGGACATTTCTCCAAAAATTAAAAACTTTTCCAGAATTTTCTAGTATTAAGAATAAGTTATAAATGTAAACAGACTTCTTCGGAAATGAAGTATGCGACGTCCACGTTCAAATGTAACTTAAATCATGAGCACATTCGAATGAATTTTACTAATAAGTGAAACTAAAATTGAGCCACAAATTAACTTATTGTTAGAATCTGAAAAACAATTTGAATGATGTCATTGGGAACGTCTTAAAATTATTTATCACTCGTGTTTTAGAAAATAAGTGTGTGTAATTAAATTTTGAAATTTTAAAATTGTAGCCTTCAATGTTATTAATTGTCCAGATGTGTTTTAAGACTGAATTTGTAAATTGTTAATTCTTTTGTCGTCCTTGAATTAAAATTCAATTTAACGCATAGGCGATAAATTCCATCCCATCCTAAAATTTAATTTTTGGCTCTCCATGCTCTGAAAAACTTCCTATCCGTCCCCCAGTAGAAGAAATTTTGAAGACCCCCCGGTTTAGATGATAGCCCAAACCCTAGAAGCGCGTTTCACCTGTGATTCTACAAGAAAGGAACATTGTGCTGAAGAAGCGACAGGAATTCAGAACATCTGGCTTAAATTATTTTCGTATCTTCCCTGTGAAGTCTCGGAACGACGAAATATTGAGCGAAAACAGGAAATAGGGCGCGCGCAAGCGAACGACAAGAGAGGCTCTGCCAGGGGGAGCAGAAGGCGAGTTCACTCCACGCCCTTCCCAAACGCAGCGCACGGAAGGTGTCCGCAATGGATGTCAAAAGCTCTCGATTTTTCACCCCGAAGCAAATTAGTTATCTGCATTACACAGTTTCTTCTAACGATTTTCTGGACCACTTGACACGTCGGCTCACGAGACGAGGGAAAGATGAACGGGTGAGACGAAAGACTTGCTAAGCGGTGGGGAGGAGATGTGAATAAGGAAAGCGGACAGGAAGAGAAAGAGGAGTAAGGGCCGGAGATGCCATATGGAGGGGACGGCGAGGGCCTCAAAGGGATTGCCGGGTAATTGCGTTCCTACCGCGACGGCGCGGAAGCTCCACCCCCGCCCCGCCCCCGTCGCGGCCCAGCTCATGCAAAGAAGAGGCCAGGCCGCGCCGCAAATGAAGAGCGGGGCCCCGCCCCCTTCCCACCCACGCTCCGCCGCCCAGACGCCAGTCCTCGCCACACTTCGGATTTTTACGCACATAAAGAGGTTCTTCAGAGGCGAAAATAGACATTATAAATTATCAAATAAACCATATAAATTGATTATTGAAATAGATGTGAGGCGTTGTTTTGTCGTTGGGGTTTATTTTTCCAGAAAGCTTTTTCTGTCGCATTGAAGCCATCTTTAGTGTTACAAAAATTACAACATATCTAAATTACAATTTTAATTTTATCTAGTACACAATTTTATTATGAATATTAATAAAAATACAATTTAAGCACAATAGAAAAATTGGGAATATAAAATGCAAAAATAGAAACATAATTTTGAAGAAAGAATACAGAATAACAAATGTACAAAGTAAGAAAATTATTAAAGAAGGCATAAAGTGAGATTAATTGTAATTTAGATATGTTATTTTTGTAGCACTTAAGATGGCCGAAGAATACGACCAAAAAAGCCTTTCTAGAAAAATAAACGCCTACGACAAAACAAAGCCTCGTATCTATTTCTATAATAATGCCAATGTACACATCACACCATTTCCTAACAATATATATATTGAGTATAAGAATAAATGTTATATATTATTTTAATTCGTATTTTTATTAACGCACATTAAAAAAGTATTAAATTGGAACAAAAATGATTATTAATATGTAAATGCTGAAACTTGTGCCAAAGAGAGATATATACTTACAATGAAATAAATATTTCTCTAAAACTGGAATAAAATTATTTTCCATAATTTGCCTCACAACACGCAACAAACACATGTTAGAATGAGACAGGTATCTCTCTTATCACTCGAGACCATTGCATAAGCAGAAAATTATTTTTATACTTATCCACATGGCTTCTGTATATTTTAATGCTGGAATAATTTGCTATGAACTGTGCCGTCCAAAAAGGTTTACCCGTTTGAACGTTTGATGCTTGGTGAAGAATCGAAAATATTTATTTGAAGCAGATTCTAGCATTAGTTTGATTTTCAATAGCTTATCCAATTAGCCTATTCCGATTAAAAAAGCGATTGTTTAAAAATAATTTCTCTCTATTAGAACATACAACATACATACTTATACAAACTTACTTATACAAGATACTCCGACTAAGTCACTCTCAGAGCGAGATGGTACGAATAAGTAAATTGGTTGATGGCATTTTGTGACAGCTCAAATCGAGGTTATCATAAACGCCAAACTAGAGAGTATTTTTTGGATGTAAATTTAGCCTAGGAAGCTGGATTGCAATTTAAGACAACTGCTAGCGATAAGTAGCCGTGAAATATCATTCGATGATGTTCGTGCAGTCCGGAAAAGTATTGAATACCAATAAAAAAACCGGTAAAATACTGGTATTTTTCCATACCTCTATCAAATACCTTTATTCTTTTATACCCGTAGAATACTTTTATACAAATTTTATACAGGTATGGATGCCCATAAAGATTATACCAGTATTATGCAGGTATTTTCAATGAAAATACTAATGTTGCTCACACCATCCATGCAGAGAAATTAACTACTTTCGTTTATCATTTCACGAATTGTTTATTAATAAAATTTAAAAAATTATGCACACTCGCATACACGAACGCACGAGCCCCCCCCTCTCTCTCTCTTAAACATACACTCACGATAAAAAAAATTGCTACGGACAGTGGTCAAATATCCATCGCTCGTATTTGAATGCTCCACAATGCGAAATGAAATTAATAGGTTGAAATTTGTGTATTATCCACTGTCTGAGATCAACCTAATGATTGGGAGCGAACCCGTGACGCCCATGCGTGTCGCCTGTGGACACTGACCTCCGGAATCTGACTACGCAACGGTGCAGTCCTCGCTCCACTAGCAAAGTAACAACTGGAACGGTGGTTCCGAGATGAGAAGTTTATTTCTTGCTACTGAAAGGGGATGCTCTTTGGAAATATTCTTCATTATTTGATTTTGGTTTCACAAATTTCTACATTCTGCTTCGAGCAGCGGTCGGAGAAGGTTGTATCTGGAGCTCCGCTCGCCGTTATCGCAAGCCGCCGTATTATCAGTGCCACACCCCAGCGGACGGTCGGCAACCGGTCGCCGGGCACGGCGCACGGCAGTTACTGCCACATTGCGGCAATTCAACAAGTGTTTGTGTGTTTTTTTTTTGGTAAAAGTAGTATACTCAGTTGAACTAAATAAAAAGATTGTGAGTGAATGTCAACAAATAGTGGCCCCACAACGGGCAATTAATAAAAGACGCCACTGACGTCTTAAATGACACGGGTTCACATTTGGTGAGCGACAACGAGGAAATAATGGAAGATGAATCAACACATACGCAGCAAATTCAACACTTGCAAATGCAACTGCAAGTTCAGCAACAACAAATGCAAAACCAAAACAAACCCAGCAATGGCAGACTAAATGAAATACAAAATAAATTCAAATCCAGAAGATTCTTCTAGGCCCACTACTTCCTTTCAAATCAAAATTATTCTTCATCTTTACAACTTATCATAACGATAGAAAAAGACCAAGATCTAATGATAATGTAAACTACACAGTTCCAACTGCAAATCGGTTTGAAGTTTTAGGCGAAATAAATGACAATGATCATAACATAAACAATGAACCAAATATTAAAATTCCACCAATAGTGATTCACAACTATAAAAACTTGCACGTACTACTAAATGATATAAAAGAAGTGGTTAAAAATGATTTCTCAGTCAAAATAGTTAATGATAAAATAAAAGTTAACCTAAACACAATAGAAGACTTCAGAATCTTAAAATCTTTCTGTACAACTAATAAAATTGAATTTCACTCATTCAGAGACCCGTACAGTAAGTCATTTAACTGTGTTATAAGGACATCCATGTAATATACAGCGAATCAGAAATATTTAATGAACTAGCAAAATCCTACCCAGTGAAAAAGGTGTCAAGACTTTACGGCAAAATCGTGAACCATTAACAACATGTGCTATTGAACTCGAAAACAATGTAAAAGGTAGAAGTATTCTTAGTTTAAATAGATTTATTTACAGTGTTGTAAAAGTACTACCAAGATCAAATAATAACAAACCAATTCAGTGTAAAAATTGCCAGAGATTTAACCACACACAAGCTAACTGCGGGCTTCGTCCGAGATGTGTAAGATGTAAAGGGGATCATCATTACTCAAAATGAACCAACTGCGGGCTTCGTCCGAGATGTGTAAAATGTAATATTCCAAAAACAGCATAACACCGGTATGTGTTAACTGTAGTCAAAATCACACAGCTAATTGGAGAGGTGTGAATACTATAAAGATATCTTAAAAACAAATTTAATAATTACAAAAGTAAAGTTCCAAGCGCCACTTCTAACCAAAATTCACAAGAAACAACCTTTCAATATCAAAATAGTCAATTCCCCCCAATGAGACAAAACCCACCAACCTCACCTCTAGATCCATTGAGTAATAGAAGGGCCCCTAAAAACTTAAAGTATAACTCTCAAAACTCAACCACAACCCAACATTCAATGCCAAACAGTTGGTCTACAAGAAACTTAATGCATAACTCCCCAAACTCAACTCGCCTCAAAATCAAATGAATAATAGTTGGTTTCATAATAACCCAATGCACAACTTGCAAAATTCACTTCATACAACAAACAACTTACCACAATACATAACACAAATTATTACCAACACAGTAAATCAAATCTTAAATATAATGCTGCCACAAATTCAAACACTTATTCAAAACTCTATAAATAATGGATTTAAACCATAAATCCCAGCTACTTAACATTTTAAACTGGAATGCAAATGGAATTAAGAGGCAAGAAAACCAACTTCGATACTTCCTAACTTATTACAATATCAAAGTAGCCTGTATCAATGAAACACATTTACAACCGCACATTAAATTCTCAGTACCTGGCTACTGCACATATAGAAACGACAGATTATCTACAATTGCATCAGGAGGAGTATTAATCTTAATACATAAAGAAATAAAACATGAATACATTAACAGTCCTTCTAATCAAAATTTAGAGACAATTGCCATCAAAACAAAAGTTAACAATCAAAATATAATAATAATAGCAGCTTATAAACCACCTAACAAATTATTCCCTCGTCATATATATGAAGCTTTATTTAAATATAACTGTCAAATTATGATCATAGGTGATCTAAACAGTAAAAATAAAACTTGGGGATGTAACGTCACCACCCAGCAAGGAAGAAACTTGGCAAATCTGGCAGACCAATTAAAATTTAAAATTTCAGCTCCATCAGAACCAACACACTATCCATACAATCCAAATTCAATTCCAGATATACTGGACATAATAATCACAAAACATTTTAATTTACCAATTTTCCAAACAGTAATTCCAGAATTAGATTCAGATCATAACCCGGTAATAATCACCTTTCAACCTAATGACCTATCTGATTATTATTCTCCGTTTCCTACTAAGATTAATTGGAATAAATTTAAAGAATTGATTAACATAAGTTATAAATACCAATTTCACTTAAAAAAACTCTATTAATCTCATTTATAAAAACTAAAAAGTAAACACAATTTAAGGAGATACTGGCAAACAAATCGTAGACCGGATATCAAAGGAAAATTAATAAACTATCCAGAATTATCAAAGCACGACTAGATCAATTAAGATATGATAATTTCAGGGACTTCATAAAACAAATTCACCGTCATCGCGGCACTTATGGACCACAATCAAAAGACTTAAAAACCAAAACCAAGTATTCCACAACTACATATGGATCGACAACAGCAAACACAGATAATGAAAAATCCAACTTAATAGCAAAACATTTCGAAAACTCATTTACAAATAACCCAGTTGTCAATCAGAATTTCAAAGAGGAAATAGAAAATATTATTAACCTCCAGACTCCTCCTGTTCAAACCAGAATAAAATATATTTCGCCTTCAGAAGTAAAACATGAAATTAGAAAAACCAAAACCAAAAAAGCCTCAGGACACGACAACATTTCAAACAAAGCTCTTAAGGAATTGAGTATGAATGTAATTGCGGAATAACTGCGATTTACAACGCAGCATTAAGAATAGGCTACTTCCCAAAAGCTTGGAAAATCGCCACAATCTTACCCTTTTGCAAACCCAACAAGAATCTTAAAAACCCGGAAAACTGCAGACCAATAAGTTTGCTCCCAGCTCTCACAAAACTATTTGAAAAACTTATACTCAAAAGACTTCAAGAATTTGTAACAGAAAATAATATAGTCCCTACATCACAATTTGGTTTTCGACAAAATTATTCTACCACCCATCAACTTCTAAGAATTACAGAATTCATAGCAAATAGTTTCCACAAAAATCAATACACTGCAGCTATCTTCATAGACATCTCAAAAGCTTTTGACAAAGTATGGCATCATGGCCTATTATACAAATTAAAACAAAAAGATACCCTGGACTACCTGTTCAACATAATTAAAAGTTTTCTCAATGACAGAGAATTCAGGGTTAAAGTAAACCTCGCCAACTCAAACCTGCACAAAATCTCAGCAGGAATACCTCAAGGCTCGCCACTATCGCCAACCCTATTTAACATCTTCATATCAGACATACCATTTCTAATTAATTCACAAATAGCCCTTTATGCAGACGACACCGCACTGGTTGCCAAACATAATGTCTTACAAACAGCCATCAATTACCTTCAGGATGATCTAAATCTATTCACAGACTGGGCAGATCAGTGGAATATCAAAATCAACCAGAGTAAAACACAAGCAAAAATTTTTCACTGCGACAAATAAAGCCTCACACACAACTAAAAATAAATAATATTCCTATCAAATGGGTGGATAATTCCCAACCTATTAAATATCTAGGCGTTCTTCTTGACACCAAACTCAAATGGAATAAACATTTGCAAACTACAATCAACAAAACTAAAGCAAAAATGGTACAACTCTACCCAATTATCAACAAAAAATCTAATCTAAATTTAGATACTGGAAAATTAATTTATACATCGATTATACGACCAACGCTTACTTATGCTTGTCCAATTTGGAGAAATACAGTCAAAACTAACCTAAATAACTTACAAATTACACAAAATAAAATCCTACGAAAAATAGTAAAAGCACCATGGTTCATTTCAAACACGCAAATACATGACGAATTGCAAATCCCGAACATAACAGACTTCATAACAAACCAAGCTCAAAAATTTTTTGATCTACTCCCAACTGCAACTTGTGCCAAAGATTTTAATCTAGGTCAAACCGGAGAGCAAGGCCTCCGAATAAAATCAAAATTTCCAAGAGACTGGTTTCGTCCCCATAAATAAATACTGTGTGAATAGACCAAAGATATAATTATACATTTCGAAACCCCAAACATATTCCTCTATTATCTGTACTTAAAATAGCTATTAAAACTGAATTTCTTAGTTACCCGACGGGAACCCGCAGTTAGGTTATAACCAAATGTTAAAGATCTGGTAAAAATTAACTCCTCTGAAAAACATGTAATGTTGAACAGATAGAAATAAATTAAAAAAACAAAACAAAAAAAAAACAAATTTCTACTACTTTGACATTTCAAAGTAACACAAAACTTTTAAAACGTGTTTGACACTTGCTATTAAGACGTGTATAAATATTTTATATGACTGAAAATTTAATCAAGTCAGAGAAATTGAAGAAACTCTACCCCTCTTTTACGCGCCAAACAGTACCCCAACACAAATACTTGATTTATTTTCGCCCAACACTACTGAATCATTGAGTAGGTAATAAAATAAAGTTATTAGAACACGAAAAACCCACATATCCAAACTTTGAATTGCTATGGAGTATTAGGAATGTTGCTTTAGAGACATTTGTAACAAGATATTCCATGGCATTTGCGCCTCCCGCAGCGGGCAAACCGTTGCACAAACAGCGCCAGAAACGTTACACCACGTCTATCAACCCGTTTCAGATTTCTAGCGTGTTCGTCCTTTCACAACTGAAAGCAAAGGTCATATCCATTGGTCTCTTTCTAGTTTGAGGAGCACAGAGGCAAGGATTCTTAACAATTCTACCGAAGTCAGTTGTATGGATATCGAAAACTAATGCTATATTTAAGAAATATACATATGGTGAACTTTATAACATTCTACGTTACACTCTATTTCAACATTTTTTTATGAGACACCTTATTGTGAACATTTTGGTTCTAAAATGCAAAAGTGAAATGTATGAATATATTTATGTATGAATATAGCGGATGCGCGGCTATCAGCCTACCGTGAAAGGTCCCAATACTAATTGTGACGAAAACACTTGCAAAGCTTCAGAGCAATTGAAAATTTATAATTATGATTTTTTAAAGGTGCTAAACAAGCTGGTAAAAACTTACATCGGTCGGAGTGTCCAGAACGGTGACTGTTGTGTGTTAGTGTTAGACTGATTTGGCAATCAGAGAAAAACATAGCAAAATTGGAGGGATAATTGCATAAGATGTACAAATACAAGAAGAATCGTAGTTAATGGAGTGATTGATTATTTCACGGCACACCAACTGTTAGGATAAATAGACTGTGCTGCAACTCTGACCGGGAGGTTGTAGGATTCAAATTCCAACGATGGTAATTTTGCACATTATGGCGTAATTTTCCTCACCACCTGAGTAGAACCAAATCGAATTGTCCCGCTATCTGCAGGAAAACTCTGGCGGCCGAAAGCAGCCGACACTCTGATCAGTAGATTTACGTGATTTTCTGAGCAATAACGGGGTTTGATGTTCCGGCATTCGTCTGGTAACTGACCAGAGAAACCAAGGAGAACCATCGTTCAGAAAACCCGATGACTATAATTATTTTCCAGCCGATGGTAGAATTGGACCAAGACCTCCCGGTAAGAAAATATCAGTGTTCCTCTAAGCCACATCAGCGTTAATTGATTGATTGATTGATTTTGTCGTGTTCCCGGGCACGTCAACTGCTTTGGTCATTAGTCCCATTAGTGTAGTGCATGTTTTTCTCCGGAGATGGCGGCGATCTTCCCTCACTGGATGGCGAGATCCGGCGCCGACCTACCGTCGGCTAGTGGGGTTTCCCCCTAACCAGGACTCTCCCGCCAGCGGGGCACCGCCCCAGCCCGGACAAGCTCTAAGCTCCCGACCGGTCTCCCGGAGTATGTGGTAGTGGAGTGCATGTTAGTGTAAGTGTGTGTGTAAGCGGAGAGGATAGGACAAGGAAGAGGAAGGACAGATCGCGTACGGTCCGTGGCCCGTTTGGTAAGGTACTGCTCCGGCATTCGCCTGGTGTTGATCGGAAAAACCACGGAAAACTACAGATTAGAGCAGCCGGCCGCTAGAATTCTCTTCCAGACAGCGACTGAATTCGATCTAGCTGGAAAGCTAGTGTCGAAAATCCTGGCGCTGTCAGGACTCGAACCTAGGACCTCGCGGTCAAAGGCGCTGCAGTGACATCAGTTGATGCACTGAGCTACCGCTCCCGGTATCAGCGTTAAGAATCATCATTTCTGTCAAATGACGGTATGATTGTACTGAAATACGAATATTTTCGCATTGAAATGTCGGTATAATACCTTTAAATAGAGGTATTTTACCGGTATAAGCGCCCGATACGAATCGCTTTTGCTCCTGGGCGCGATCCGGCGCGACCCCCGCCGGCGTTTCCGCTCACCGCCAGCGCGCCCGCCCGAATGTTCGTCCGTGGTGTCGAATTCGCGTGCTCTCTCTGAAGACCGTTGCTCTTTTTCTGCTCTCTGTGGCACGGGCGCATTGTTCAGAGTCACTGCGGAGCGAGGCGAGCGTCACGGAGAGAGAAACTTTCGCCGATAGCCAGCATTTTCCTTGCAGCCTTCACGACTCGTCCCGCCACCTCATCATCTTATCACTGTGCCCGCCGCCTCTGTTGCCGCAATTAGCCTTAAAACAGGCGAAAACACTTGGCTCTGCCTTGCACCCTACGTCATTTCACAATTCGTACAAAATGTAATCTGCTCGTTCAGTTCTCCCAGCCGTAATTGCAGCTTGCAGCGGGGAGAGGGGAGACAAAAAGCACGGGTGGGAACAACGTCTCTATGTTCAACAACGTTGTGTGAGCTGGGGTACAAGAAAACTTAAACATTCGGAATCAGACATTCAAAACAGTTGAGAGCAGCCGGCCGGTAGAATTCTGCTCTAGACAGCGGCTAATTCTACCTCGCTACCTACGTATTGGTTGGGAGCTACCATAAATTCGACCTCGCTTTCTAGCTACCGGGTGGGAGCGACCATTAGGCTGCTTTGCCTTGAGCTTGTCAGAGGCTGGTCTATGAGGTGTCTAACTCTCGCACCCCGCCCCGCCCCCGCTCCGCCCGCTCCCGCCCCGCTCCCGCCCCGCTCCCGCCCCGCTCCCGCCCCGCTCCCGCCCCGCTCCCGCCCCGCTCCCGCCCCGCTCCCGCCCCCGCTCCCGCCCCGCTCCGCCCTCCGCCCGCTCCGCCCCTCCCGCCCCGCTCCCGCCCCGCTCCCGCCCGCTCCGCCCCTCCCGCCCCGCTCCGCGCTCCCGCCCCGCTCACGCCCCGCTCACGCCCCGCTCACGCCCCGCTCCCGCCCCGCTACCGCTCCACTTCGAGTTCCTCCCCGCTGCCATCCTCGCTGCTACTTCTGGGGCCCGCGGCGACATGTGGACAGAGCGCCGTCGCAAAAACGCAACGAGGCAGTGAAAAGTCCCGCCAACAGAATAATGTGCGCCGGCGTGTCCCTAGCGCAGTTGCACAGGCGGTGGCGTGGGTCTGCCCAGAGGACTGGGAGGGAGAGAGAGGAAAGGATAATATAGAAAAGGAAGAGGGGTAGGATGTTATGAGGGCGGGATTGGGAAAAAAGAGGGAAGAGGGGAACAGGTGAGAGAAAGGAGACAAAAGGGATAATATGAGGAAATGAGGACACGAGAAGCGAGAGAGAGAGAGAGAGTGAGAGAGAGAGATAGTGGAGGGGGAATTTGTTTTGCTCAACTTACACTGAGCTGAGAAGACGCATATTATCGTTCTCCATGTCGCGGCAGAAATTGTTATTCACTCACAAAGAACATGATCCCTCACATAGCACATCAATGCAACAGACCTAAGAAACGAAACTTAATTATAATAAGAAATTTCATAAGTACATTGCTTGTACTTTGTGTAGTATTCATACTTCGAGAATGGGTTTTAATTACTAAGGGGGTTTCTACTAAGACGATCAAATAACTTATGAATATTCCAATTATATAGCGTACCAGATAAATAAAGAGGAGTATCAAACTTCTACATGGCATTGAGACTTCAATGACAAAGAATTTCAAATAATAAATCCAAATATGCACAATTGTGACATGAAATAGGTGATGATGGTAAGACATTGTTATTAACGGTAACAGTTGTAATGTAATCTTCATAAGATATACACCTCAAGTAATTCATTATTCACTGTGTAAACTGGTCTTTAGATATAGGGACGTCCAGACAAAACCTGGACCTGGGACAGTTGATCCATGTTCCTCATTTCAAACAAAACATTCACCCCTCCCCAATTCATATACATAATTCATTTCTCCATGCATCAGAAATAACCTATGACGTTACATTTGGTTTAGATGTGAATACATTTTTAATTTTTTTGGAACGAATAAAAATCGGGGCCTCAATTAATTCGGGGTTTCGAGCAAGTTTCCCCAGCTGCCTTCCTCTGATTGCACCTCCTTTGATATTTGTTTTTATTATATGTTTATAATTTTAATTAAGCAAATTTTTTTCATATGAAAGTTAAATGCATGCTCTAAGCTCAATAGGTGGACATTATTAATATTAATTTGTAATTGTTTGAATCATTTTCATTGTCTATTGTCTTTAAAAAAAATTAGTAAGAGCAGAAAGTAAACATTTTGAATTTCACTCGACAAATCATTAATATAAATTAGAAATAATATGGGAGCAAGGTTTGAATCCTGAAGCTCTCCAGAATCAGTGTTATAAAAATATGATTTGTGCGGATGAAATTTAACATAATGCTCTATATTTGTTTATTAAGAACTCATTAATTTTAGCATTTGTTTTGAAAAACAGGCAATTTAGATAATAGTATATTGTATCAAGATGAAAAATACTGTATCTGTATCAACATGAAGAATTCCACAGAATCACAGAGTAATTTACTCTATGGTTGTAACTGTTTGAAGCAAACTGAACAAAATTTTCAAGATTGTGATAGTAGACCTGTCTGTAATAAATCCCTACAGCAAATCAAATTGGTAACATCTGATATTGTTAAAAATTTCAACATACATTATTTGTTCAAAAAAAATGAGCAGGAAAAGATTTTATAGCTTTGAGTCTTTAATATTCAATTTCTTTACTATTACCACTTTTTATGTTCTTTGCACATTCCTTTAAGTTTCCATTTATTAAACATTCTGATACATCTCTTTCAGTTAACAGAGACAAATTTGTGAATTGATAATAAATGGTTCTTCACTGCAATATTTTATTAAAGTATTTATTCGTCGGAGGAATGGCCAAAGAATTTTTTTATGTTAATTAAGTTTCCATTTCCAAGTAAAGTTTCCAGACTTCAAAATAAAATTGTAAATTATGTGTAAACGAAAGAATAATTAATAAGAACCTTTCAGTATAACCGGTGATTAACCATAAAAACTACTGCAAATTTTCAGCTAGAGTTTTTTATTGAAAATCTAATTTCATCATAATTAATATTGCTGACGATAAATGAGTTAGAAACTTCCAGCACAGTAGAATCAGAAGTACGGTCATTGACTGGTCTGTGAGAAACATAAACAGATTTGAAATAAATTACAAAGCAATTGACAATAAACACATCATTATTTGATATATTATTCATAAAAATCATGATATGGGATTTAGGCGATTTTTAATTTTTTAAGATTTAATCAAATTCGAAAATAATTTAGGATTATCTGTGTAGTTCTTTTCTAGATTTTTAATATAATTTAGATAAGCATGATCGACGATAGACTTTGTTCACGTTGTTTTTCTTATGTTGTGAAGAGCATTTTATTTTTGTGTGATTGTACTATGTAAATTTTAATTTTTTATGCTATATTTGGTAAACCAAGGAATATAATATTTTGTGCTGGTAATTGTTTTCTTCTGTACGTATTTATCTGTTTGGTGTATCTGTTAAAAATCAGATGCTTTAGAATACTCATTAAGAACATTGTTCACTGATAATAAGTTGTGTAATGCAAAATGTTAGCGAGAGATTTTTCACTAGGTCCATCATTTGAGAGTTCGTGGTATCAAATTCATCAGGTAAGTTGAAATCACCACTGATTATATGTTTACTATCAAAAACGTCAGGGAGATTTCAAAGTGATTTATCGTAAAATGTAAATCGTAAAATGATCAATAACTTTTTTTTTTAGAATTCGAGGAAAATATACAGTAACAAAACAATACTTACTTTTGTGAACAGGCACCTTTAGAGCGGGCACCTCAAAATTTACATTATTTAATTCAAATTCGCAGGTAGAAAAATCATTGCGTTCTGCAATCGAAAGTCTCTTCTGTTACTATTCTTATTTCGAAAAGCATTACAACCGTGTTTAAAATGCTCAGAGTTATATATTGACAGATATAACAGAACCGGGTTTCCATTAGAAATATAAGATCTTGGTTGTAGCTGATAATGTTAATATAAAAATCATTTACCGTTTTTCTCAATCATCTAACATTTGATAATACATTAAAATGTCTTTTCATAGTACACTTATATTATTTAAACTTAGCTATGGACTCAATTCTAAGATATGAACAGATTTATGACCTTCGCGTGTTTTAACCTCGATATTTCTCGCAAAATCAATCCATCAGTAGGCTTCATCTCGCTTGCTCTCTAATCTTCTAGCTTGATAAATATTTCAATACACAAACATCTTCTAGTTTTTAAAATCATCTTAAAATACAAGTACATGCCTCAATCACTAGGAAGATGAAGAATAACGATCGCTGCCGTGGAATTACAATCCTCAAAACAGTAAACTAAATTTCTTAGAAATTCAATTCTATGTATAAACGCGCAATTTCAAATTTTGAAACTTTCTCTTAAAAGCAATGAAACATACATGAAATCTCTAAGACACTAGTCGCATGTTCTGACATTATTTGTAGCGGCTTCACACTACACTGTAAGGACCTTAACAAGCATTTGAAACCAGAAAATTATTTTTTTCGAACCAAGACCCAAAACCAAGTCCATAGAGATAACTAGCAGTGTGCTTTATCGCTACAACACGCAGTCACTCCACTGAACTCACTTCGGCCGACACTTAAAAATCTAATTATATCTCCCATTATTTTCAACACACAATTTTCAAAAATTCAGAGTTCAACAACAATGAGAATCGCGCCATTATTTTAAGTTTTCTTTGCTTTATCCGTGGTAAAATTTAAAGAAAAATTTGAATAATGTTTTTTGATAATAATTTTTTTACGCAAAAACATCTCGTTTCTCAAACAACTCTACACGATATTTATTAAAAATCTTATTTTTAGAACAGATTTTGTCGAAGACAAATCACTGTCGTCAGTTTCGTAGTTTGAAATGTTATATTTTTGCAATTTTCAAAAACACAGAGTTCGCAGGAAACGAGTCTAGCTCCAAATGTTTTACAGTCTTTTGAAACACACGAAGAGAAATTTAAAGAAAATAGGATTGTTTCTGAGAAAAGCATTGTTTAAAACTTGTCTACATTTCACACAAAATTACACAAAAACTCTTTATATTTTCGAAAAATTGTACATGAACTTAGTTCAAGTTCTATCTTTAAAATTTTTTTTTAGGAAAAATTCTATCTTCAGTATTGTAGTTTAGGAAGACACCGAAAATTTTTTTCACCTTTTCCAGTTTTCGAAAAATAGGAAATTTGAACGAAGTAGGAACTGCACAATTATTTTAAGCATTTTTTGTTATCCGAGGATTAAGTCAAATCCAAACATTTTGTACTATTTTTTTAGAAAATTTTCAAAATATATGAGGCTTTATATAAAGTAACCTCTAAAATAAAAATATCTGTTTCAAACTGAAAGAACCCCAAGTTTTTTAAATGGATTGAGGAATATCAGTTTCGGAGGAAATGGGCTGAACGGTTCTGGCGCTAACGATAATCAGAGACACATTAAACATTAGATTAAATTTTATCCTCGGATAGCGAAAAGAATTCTTAAAAGAATTGTGCAATTCTCATTTCCTTGAATTGTCTGATTTTTCGAAAACTGGAAAAGTTAAAATACTGAATGTTTTCGGTGTCTTCCTACATCTATACAATTGAAGATATATTTTTTTTCCTGCTTTTTAGAGATTGATCTTCAAATAAAGTCATATGCCATCTTTTCGAAATATGACTATTTTTTTTGTAATTTTGCGCGAAATATACCTAATTTTTTAAAATTTCTTAAAAATATTTTATTCTCCAAAACGACACAAAGTTTATCTTTTAATTTTCTCCGAGTATGAAAGTACCAAGGGACGGTAAAAAATATAGCGCTAGTCAATTCTCGGGTCGAACTTTCTCCATTTTTGAAAATTGCACAAAGTTATTTCGAAAATATAAAATTGAAGTTTTTTCTCTACTCGATGGCGAGATCCCGCGCTGTCGGCTTGCAGGGATTTCCCACAGCAGGGAGCTTCCACCAGCGTGGCACAGCCCCAGTCGGGACCAGTCCTAAGCTCCCGAATGGTATCCTGACGTGTGTGGTAGTGCAGTGCATGTGAGTGTAAATGTGTGTAAGGGGTTAGGAAAGGACAAGGAAGAGTAAGGAGAGATCGCGTGCGTTCCATGGTCGGTTTGTTAGGGTTCTTCGCCGCCACTAGCCTGGTTTTGATAGAAGAAACCACGGAAAACTACCGATCAGAGCAGTCGGCCCTAGAATTATCTTTCTGACAGCAGCTAAACTGGACCAAGTTGACAAGCTAGTGTCCAAGATCCTGCCACCGTCCGGATTCGAACGTCAGGATCTCCCGGTCAGATGCACTGCAGTGACACCAGTTGATGTCATGAGCTGCCTTTGCCGGTGATAAATTTGAAGATGACCATAATTCGCAAAATTTTAATTATCTAATCAGTGAAACATTTGAGTTGTTTGGTAAAGAAAACGTCACACTGAAAGGAGTTACAAAATGATTCCATATCATTGAAGCAATCCTTTTATATTCTCTAAGTTATTTGTGTGTCGTAAATGCATATGTCGCCATTCATTTTAGTAAAAGTATGAAGATGAATCCTCGCGTTGTACTGCATTTTGATTATGCCTACAAATAATGAACTGAGTGCGTATCATTGTTGGGTAATGTGTAAGGATGCTCACAGCCCAGCTTGGCAGTGATGGAAGAGGCAGAAGCCACTCATTGCGTACATACCATATAATGCTACGAGAATGCGTAGAGGAAATTCAATTCACGTCCAATTGAAAATCGAACGTTCTGGCCGCTATACTACGTTATAAATACCAAAGCGATTTCTATCAACGAGAACTCCGACAAGCGAACTTCCATATCTACAAATCACAGCGACGAAGTATGGAGCACCGGGAGCGGTAGCTCAGTGCATGAACTGATGTCACTGCAGCGCCCCTGACCGGGACGTCCTGGGTTCGAGTCCTGACGGCGGCAGGATTTTCGACACTAGCTTTTCAGCTAGGTGGAATTCAGTCGCTGTCTGGAAGAGAATTCTAGCGGCCGGCTGCTCTGATCGGTAGTTTTCCGGGGTTTCTTCGATCAACACCAAGCGAATACCGGAGCAGTACCCCTACCAAACGAGCCACGGACCGAGCACGATCTGTCCTTCCACTTCCTTGTCCTATCCTCTCCCCTTACACGCACACTTACATTAAAATTTACTACACTACCACATACTCCGGGAGACCGGTCGGGAGATTACAGCTTGTCCCGGCTGGGTTGGTGCCCGCTGGTGGGAGTCCTGGTTAGGGGGAAACCCCATTAGCCGACGGTAGGTCGGCGCCGGATCTCGCCAACCTGTGGGGGAAGATAACCGCCATCTCCAGAAAATCATACACTACACTGACGGGACTAATGACCAAAGCAGTTGACGTGCCCGGAAACACGAAAAAATCAATCAATGAATCAAAGTATGGAGCAAATCGGCATTCGGAAGGGTGAAACAGCACAAAGCGCTCACGGAAGGGCTCGCGTCTATACTTGAGTTTCTGTAACCTGGTTGATGAGAGCTGATTAGCTGTTACGGTTTCGTCTAATCGGGATCTTAAACGTCACCACAGTGACGTCACCAATATTTTAATACCCTTTATTGGTCGCGATGATATCAGAATTTACGTGGAAGTCTTCCCCAAGCTTCATAAAATGCAGCAAAGATTGTATCTTTATTTGAGCCGACATATTGTTGTGAGCAACTTTTCTCTGCAATGAAAATAATAAAAAAACAAAGAAAGAACCCAACTTCAGAAAAAGACATTGAAGTGCATTGTATTCATCACAACAGCTCAAGGGCTGACACCATATATTACTTCACTGCTTTAAGAAAAATATGTCAAATTAATTTCATAAAATATGGTTATATTGCATCGAATTGTCCGTTTCGTGATAACTTAGAAGCTTCTTTCTGAGTACGAGACCTGGTGTGCCCTCCGCTCCCCAATCTAATCGCTACGTACTTCGGCCATCAGCGACGAATTGTCGCCAAAGGCCAACTCGCGCCCTCAGAGCCTATATTTTGGCAGGCGCTGGCAACGAATGGTGGCAGCAGTGTGTGCCCGCTGGTCTTCGCCAGTGCCGCGGTGGCTCGCGGGCGCCGCGTGCCCGCCCGCGGGCAGCTGAGTTGGAACAGCCTGTTCTAGAGGGACAAGGGAACAGCGCGTCGGAGGCGTGGGGGCGGGGCACTCGCATGCTTCGCCGAACTCGCTCCTTTTTACTTTCTCCCTACGGAGTAGAGAGAATGTTATGAAATGCTGCGCGGAAAAAAGTAGAATTTTCGGCAGAAAACCTCTTATTATAAGGCCCTGGTTACGAAAAATTGAGTAACTCCAGTTGTTAAATTTCGAAAACAATCCTCTATCACGTGGTGTAGCCAAAATCCATGTTTTATGGGCCCTCGCTACCGAAAAACCGAATGATGGCAAACCGTCTGTCCGTCCGACCATCTCTCCACATGTGAACAATACTAGCGACTAAACCATTGAGACGATTTTCTCAAAAATTAATATTCCCCAATCCATCTATGTGAAGTCGCGAGCCCTTGAATTTGAAATCAAAATTTTAATTCTGGGGGGTACTTTACGTGAAGCCCCTGGGTCATTTTCAAAATTTTCAAAGAGATGGCGATCTTCATCTTGATTGACCTTGATCTTGATCTCAATCTTGATCGATTTTGATTAAATATTTTTGGTGGATACACGAAAAGACGTTTAAGAGACTGATACAGAGACTGATTTCATACTCCTTGTAAAAATCCTGATTTTTCGAAAATTGCAAAAAAGTTCCATTTTTCTCAGAGTCTTCCTTCAACTAAAATATTGAAGATCAAGATTTTTTTACCTCAATAAAATCCGTTCCTTAAAGACGGTCATGTTCAATTTTTCGAAACTCTGAATACCTTTCGCGTAGTTGTGCGTGAAATACGAGGGAGAAAATACGTGCTGTTTTAGTAGCATTAGTTACGCATTCATTTGGCGCGGGAGACGCTGGGCCGAAGCAGCAGTGTCACTGGATGAGGTCCAACGCGGGGCGCCGCCGAGGCCCCGCGGCACGCCGCCAGCTCAGCCCTCGGCCCCCGACACCGCTCCACCTGGCCTCTGCCCCTCGCCACAACTCCTCGTTTTTGGATTGATTGAGATTTTTGTCTTTCCGGGCCTCTCAACTGCTTTGGTTCATTAGTCTCGTTAGTATAGTGCATGTTTTTTTCGCGAGAGATGGCGGTGATCTTCTCCTGCCGGATGGCGAGATCCGGCGCCGACCTACCGTCGGCTAGTGGGGTTTCCCCCTAACCAGGACTCTCCCACCAGCGGGGCACCGCCCAAGCTGGGACAAGCTCTAAGCTCCCAACCGATCTCCCGGAATATGTGGTAGTGTAAGTGTGTGTGTGTGTAAGGGGAGAGGATAGAACCAGGAAGAGGTAGGACAGATCGGTCCGTGGCGCGTTCGGTAGGGTTTTGCTCCGGCATTCGCATGGTGTTGATCGGAGAAACCACGGAAAACTACCGATCAGAGCAGACGGCCGCTAGAATTCTCCTCCAGACAGCGACTGAATTCGACCTAGGTGAAAAGCTAGTGTCGAAAATTCTGCCGCCGTCAGGACTCGAACTTAGGACCTCCGCGGTCAGAGGCGCTGCAGTGACATCAGTTGATGCACTGAGCTACCGCTCCCGGTAACACAGCTCCTCGCCACTTCGATGCTCTGTTTATACATTTCATTAATTAACTGCTTATCTCGTCTGAAGTGCGCCACAAGGTCTATTGATCAGGCTCAGTTAAAACACGTAACAAGCTGTTTTGTTTCGTCTTGGCGCTGACGGCCATGCCTTGTTATTGCACATCAATGTGGCTTCCCTATCTGCGCACAGTTTCTTGAGCTTAGTGGTGAATGTACTGTTTTAACTAAACCTTCTTCCACTCTTCCTCGGTAGTACGCCTATTCTTACACGTTGAACACGACAAGGGCTAAGAACCAATTGTAGCTGTCGTTGTAAAATATGTTTTATCAAAAAATGACAAAAGCGCTCGTTGTTACCTGTTGATGTATCTGAATTAAGGTCATGGTTTTGAAATACCAATGTTTATTTTGCATCTCTTGTAGCTCTTTGGTAAAACAGTTATGGAATTCAGATACATCTATTTGAATGACCATTGATGAATTGGTAATTAAGTGGATGGCTGTAATTAAATGTGTTTGTACGTTATGAAATATTTTTAATGAACAAACTTTGCTGACAGACAACAAATACTTACATGCTAAACATAGAATATTCAAATTGCCTTGATGGTTGGTATGACATAAATTATTAACTTAAACTAAAAACAACCGTTGCTGCGTTTCCTGATGATAGTTTGTAGATTTCCGTTAGCTCGCCACCACGAGGAACAACACGCAGATGATTTGGCGTGTTAATGCACCAGCTTATTCTCCACATGCGTAAAACTTCTTAGTTTTACCTTTACACAGTTGAATGGTAAGTTTTACCATTACACAATTGAATAAGTACTCTATCGACAAATTATTAATAGCAGTTGGAGTTGAAAGATCAGATAAATCACCGTTTTCAGGATTGTGTTGTGGGTGAGCGCTTGGGCTCGTGTTCTCGCTCGACCGCCAACGGTCACACACACTGCCAGTTAACGGCTCCCGGTCGTTTGGCCGCTCGGCGTGTGCTATAGACGTTCTTCAATTAAAGAAAGCATTTTGTAACATTCCGCGTTGCCGCTCGGCCTGCACTATGGACGTTCCTTGATGAAAGAAAGCGTTTTGTAACACCTGTATTACCTACCGATGGCAGAGATAAAAAAGTGAGCAGATTGCGATAATAATAAAATAATGATATGCATTGATAATGAAAAGTCTTTATAATAAATTTATAATATACTACACAACTAAAATACCATATAGAAATCAATTTGCAACTCTTTTCTAAATCGTTATTTTGCAATGTTCAACTCAGGCACAATTTGGGAACCTTCCTCTGTCGTTCAAACACATATTTTGGAATTGTTAATTATTGATAAAATATTAATCGCGATTATTAGATCTGGGATATTGGGGGACCCTGCCCGCTTTAGATTGGCAAAAATTGGAAATTGTTTAGAAACTTTTAAATATTGCATTTTCTATTGTTTCAGCGTCTACCCCCTTCAGCTGATTTTCTCCAAAATTGATATTCCTGTATTGACCTGAACGAATTTCAGACTTTGAGAGTTTCAAACGGATATTTTGATTTTTGAGGCTCCTTTACTTGAAGCTTACTTGAATTTAATGTTTAAACTTTGTGCTCGGATAGCGTAATGGACATTTAAGAGAATGGGGAAGGTCTCATGTTTGTTGACATCCCAGATTTTCGGAAAATTGAAAAAGTGCAATTTTATGGGCGTCCTCATACAATAATAATATTGAATATAGAGATTTTTTCTGTAATGAAATCCGTTTCAATTAATATTCTTATAAAGAGAGATCTTGAAATATGAACAATTTGAAATTTTTTAAAACATTTTATCTCTACAACAGTATTAAATATTTTTTTAAAATTTTGTCCTCCAATGTTAAGGAACGACATGTAATATGGAGCTAATTCCGGTTTAGGCGAACTTTCGGTAGTTTCGAATATTATATTTTCTGACGCACGATTACATAATTTTCTCTTCTTCGAAAGTAGCTTCGTAAGGGCGATAAAGTAAGAAAAATAAGGTTATGAACAATTTTTCGAAAATATGAGTAGATTTCGCATAATTTTGTGTAAAATATTATTCAATTTTTGGAAGTTCTTCTCCCAAAAGGTTTCTATTTAAAAAAATTTCTCATATGTATTAAAAGAAAATAGACAAAGTGGTGGCATTTTTGGGGAACTCTGTATGTTTGAAAACAGTAAAAAGTTAACATTGCAAAAGTACAATGTTAAAACTCGAGATTTTTGACCAACATAAAATATGTTCTAAAACAATAAATATTTAAACTAGTGATGCTTCAACAACACATACTTTCTTGCATTATTTCCAAGAGCTCCGCTATATTATACTACTACATAAATATGCAAGAATGTTTTCAGAAAACAAACATTATTTTTCTTACTGCGACTCAGGTCTTCCGAGTTAACTCTGAATCAGCCACACCAAGCCTACTCAGAATTTTGAAAATGTGTACATGTCTTTATGGAACAGATTTCATTAAGGGAAAAATATCTATTTTCAATATTACACTTACACGAAGACGCCCCAAAAAATGCATATTTGCAATTTACGAAAAATATGGGATTTCAACGAACATTAGACCTCCCCCATTCTCTTAAAAGTTATTTACGCTATCCGTGGACAGTGGTTAATAAAAAACTGGTACAATTTTAGAGATAATATAAAACGCTTTAAGGCTTCATGTAAAGTAACCTCAAAAATCACAATATCTGGTTTAAAGACCGAAAGTCTCAAGTTCGCTTAGATCGATCGGGGAATATCAATTTTGGAAAAGATGAGCTTTAGGTACTAGCGTTGTCCAGACTCACTGACTGACTGACGGATGAACTGACGACAGACTTTTAGCCGTGAATTGATTTTGGTGTACTTATTTATTTAATAATTTTACGTCAAAACGGTAAAAAACATTGTGTGACGTGCTACTAGGAGAAGTGAATTCTGTGCACGGTTTCATAATTCTGTGATCCCTACCCTAAGCCACATACTACTGGAATTTTTAATACAGAAAGAAAATTAGCGTTTTTTGCACGGATTGTTAACAAAATATATTCGTTCCTATGTATACAAATCTTTTTTCAAGGATAAATCAGCTTTAAAAAGTATAGGCAAATAAGACGGTGAAAAGTGCCCCCAAACCAAATCGAACGGAAACGGAAAGAATCACGAGGGTGTGATTTGCTTGTGATTCTGACAATTCTTTTTGTAATCTAAAAGTCTGGGAGCTCTCACATATATTTCCTCAGAATATTATGCCATATCTCAGGGGGGAACGAACATTCGCGAAATATACCCAGCGAGAAGTATGAAGGCTGACTGAAATTGTAAGAATTCCGAACGCGTAACATGAACTTAATTTTCTGTTCAATTTATTTAAATGGATGTTCTATTTGAGGTTTGACTGAATTGAGAGACCTAAACATTTTGTTACCTCAACAGCAGTCAAAGGCACACCGTTTAGATTCAATGGAGTGCAGACTTGTTTATTGGAAATGGAAAACTGCATTGCAAGTTTTCTTTTCGTTTACTATTAATTTGTTAGTACAGAAATTCGAAACATCTGATATTGTACTATTTACGGTTTATTTCTACTTTAAGCCCTCTGCGCCAGAACTCGCTTTCGTTCCATGCCTCTAACACCACCCTACGCTCTCCACACTTAAACCTCTCCTGCGCCACACGCCCCTAAAGCCATTCTATGCCTTCCACTCTTAAAATTTCCTTGCGCCACATGCCCGAAATTTTATGCCCTTCACGCTTAACACTCGCTTGCGGCACACGTCCCTAACACCCACTTTACACCTCTCACGCTTAAAACTCGTCCGTACCACACGCCCTAAACCCACACTACGACCTCCATGCTTAAAACTCGCCTGCGCCACATGTTCCTAAAGTCACCCTAGGCCTTCTATGCTGAAATGTCGGCTACGCACCACCCTTCACGCCAGGGCTAGCGTGTGCCACATGCACCTTCCCGCCAATCTTCCTCACCACTCCCTTCCCGTCAGTTCTCGCGTGCGCCACACGTCTCTACGAAAACAGATCACGTGTACCATACGTCTCCACGAAACGTCCACGCGAAAGCAGGCCTGCGCCATGCGCTCTTTACGCTCCGCGCCTTCTAACCAAGCTTTCGCGCAATTTGGCGCGAAATATAAGCAATTGAGAAAAACTTTTCTAAAAACCAGCTCAATTTTTTTCTTTAATTTTTACTTTCACTGATGGAAGGAGGGATGCTTAAAAGATTCGCGCGGGTCTCAGTTTCGTTGGACTCACTGAAATTTCAAAAATTCCGAATGTAGAAAAATGCGAGAAAGTATGTGATGTTGTATTGATTGGTTTTTTCGTGTTTCCGGGCGTGTCAACTGCTTTGGTCATTAGTTCAGTTAGTGTAGTGCATGTTTTTTCTCGGGAGATGGCGGTAATCTTCCCCCGCTGGATGGTGAGATCCGGCGTCGACCTACCGTCGGCTAGTGGGGTTTCCCCCTAACCAGGACTCTCCCACCAGCGGGGCACCGCCCCAGCTGGGACAAGCTTTAAGATCCCTACCGATCTCTTGGAATATGTGGTAGTGAAGTGCATGCTAGTGTAAGTGTGTGTGCAAGGGGACAGGATAGGACAAGGAAGAGGAAGGAGAGATCGCGCGCGGTCCGTGGCCCGTTTGGTAGGGTTTTGCTCCGGCATTCGCCTGGTGTTGATCGGAGAAACCACGGAAAACTGCCGATCAGAGCAGCTGGCCGGTAGAATTTTCCCAGACAGCGACTGAATTCGACCTAGTTGAAAAGCTAGTGTCGAAAATTCTGCCGCCGTCAGGACTCGAACCTAGGACCACCCGGTCAGTGGCGCTGCAGTGACATCAGTTGATGTACTGAGCTACCGCTACCGGTGCGTTTCATGGATCCAGGGGGGACGCAAGAGGACGAAAGCCACCGCAGCGCTTAGTATCTGTTCTGCACCCGATAACTCTGAATTTTAAAATTGCATCACTTAGAAACAAGGGACTCGAACCTAGAACCTCCCGGTCATAGGCGCTGCAGTGTCATCAGTTGATGCACTGAGCTACCGCTCCTGGTGATGTGATGTTGTAGCACCATTAGTTTCGTATATAAAAACGAACAATACGGCGCATTGCGGGAAAGGTTGGTGCCATGGGAGAGCAGCGTTTCCGCGCAGGGGGGAGGGGACGGCCTGGAAAGAGCGCCCACTCCCGGTGCCCAAATGTCGCTTTCCGGCCGCAGTCCCGCGCGTGTGGCGTGTGCGGTGGGGGCGGCGGGCGGCGGCGGAGCGCGTGGCGGCGCGGCCAGCCGCAGCATTCGCCAAATATGCCATCGGGCACAGTGAGGTGCCGCGGCCGCAGCCCTCGCCGCCGCCCGCGCACGAGTTGGCCGTTTGCAAACTGCCGCGGCGCCCGGAGGAGGGGGCGGGAGGGCTCGCCAAAAATTGTATCAAATACAACCGTGGGCGTGAAATAATACAATAGAACTACTGGTCTCTCGCGTGTGAGGACAATGCGGCCATGGGGCATCAGAAAATAACTGATCTGAAACGACCCACGTGAATACTGCGGCGTCTTTCTTCCTCACCGCATGACATCACCTATGACGTAAGCTGTGACACATTAAAAAAGAGAATATACTTATAACATTAGAGTGAGAAAAGGTGGATTGATATGCTTTCATCCATTATTTCATTACTAAACACATTTCATTATTAAGCTCATTATTGTTTTGACTTTTTCGTTTTCCTTGGTATCTAACAAAATCACAAATACCTCTGACATTGCCACAGGCTGCTTAGTGTCTTTCAAATTCTACGCAAATTGGAAATTAATAATGTATGATGATCATTATAATTCAGAGATTTATGTGTCAATGTTGCAATGTGAAGAAATTGTGGGAGATGTTCACCGACCAAGAGGGAGCAGAACTGAGCTGATGTGGCTAATTGAATAAGTAAATGCGTAGTACGTAGTGTAAGCACGTGTCTGCATAAACTTGTGAACACAAGTGAAGCAAAGATGAGACGTGATATTCAAAACAAAGCCTTCAAAGAGTCGCAAAATCAGTAAAAGTCTTAAATGGAAAGTACCGCATATCAACCATCAACACGTGGCAGAACATGTGGCTGTCTATACGTTTGGTGTTATTCACTGGCTAACAACTGTATTGCAGAAGCCTAATCGAATAGTTGGGACCAGTCTTAGCAAGTTCCAAATGCACCATCCCAACAGTTCAATGGCAAGGCTATTGATATACTTACGTGGGAACCAAGGAGATAGAGATATTCTGAATTTTGATACCTTGTGCGCGAAAATCACCAATATTTGCTAATACTTCCTTAAAAAAACGACGGCTGTGCATGAAACAATGTGCCATGAACAACAAATTTACCCCCATTATACCTGAATCAAGAGAACTTTGAAAGACCGGATATCTCCAAAGAAGATAAATACAGAGAATTTAAATGTAGATAATTAATTAGAAATATAGACAATTAAATTTTTTAAAAGATTTTTTATCTCAAAAACTGCTCAAATTTTTGTCTTTAAATTTTGTCTACATATGAAATTAAGGACTGTAAATTATGATGATATGCCTATTTTCGATGAAATCTTTTTTCGAAAATTGCAAATGTTAACTTTTCCAAACTCCAAAATTGAAGATAGAAATTTTTGCTTCTCACAAAGTCTTGTAAAAATACAGCTCTTTAAAAAGTCATGTACAATTATCTGAAGCAACGACTAATTTATGCCTCATTGCGTTGAAATTTATACAATGTAAAACAATATTTTCTCCAAAACCGCCCCAAATTTTTCCTTTTCTCGAAATGTCTTTCATGGATAGAAGGAAGAACGCTTAAATAATGGAGCGGGTCTTATTTTCATTGAATTCTCAGAATTTTTGAAAAATGGAAATTTACTAATAATGCCAGAAAGTATATGCTGTTTTAAAACCACTAGAGTAAATAGTAATTCTGTTTTTGATGAAACATTTTGATCTCTTGATGGAACGTTTTGATCTTTTAGCAACATACGATGTTGATCTTTTGAAAATATTTTATGTCTTTGCAACATATGATGTGATTATTCCGATACTTCCGATTCTCTAAGATGTTTCACGTTTATAAACTTTCATGGAAAATGTATAGCATTCATGTTATTGTTTATGTGTATATCAATTATGCGAACTGTTTCATTTTAAGCAGAGGTCTGCTTTTGTGTTCGCGTTACGATTTCGTTTACTTTTCATTGCGAGTGACGCTAGAGTTGGTCCAGACGACTCCATCAATTTTAACGAAGATTATAGTGCGGCCGGCCGCTGAGGACTGATACGGCCGGACGGCTGATCGCATCGCGGCGCCCGGCTGGAGCTGGGAGGCCCGGGCGACGGTGATAGCATCGACGCTGGCCACTGACCGACCGCCCGGGCAGAGTGGGCGAGCAGGCGAGCGGGCAATGACCCATTCGCGTAACAGCGTGGGGTGCGAGTGCGGAGAGTGAAGGGTGGAAAGCGAAGGGCGTTGGTCGGAGGTCAGGGACGTGCTGTGGAGTCTGGGAGACAGGCATAAAGGGCGCTCAGAGCATAAGGTGCAGAAGGGTGTGAGACGAGCAAGAGGTGCAGGGCAGAGTTTTGGAGAGTGGAATTGGGGAGGTGAAGTGTGGAAGGCGATTTAGGAGAGCGGATATCGAACGCTGAAGTTTAAAGGTTTGAGAGTACGGAAGGTGGAGTTCGGAGGGTGGAGTTCGGAGGGGGGTGGAGTTCGGAGGGTGGAGTTCGGAGGGTGGAGTTCGGAGGGTGGAGTTCGGAGGGTGGAGTTCGGAGGGTGGAGTTCGAGGGTAGAGTTAGGAGGGTGGAGTTTTCAGACCAGAGTTTGAAGGGTGCAGTGCACTTTGGAGGGTGGAGTTTAGAGCCTTTGGAATTTGGGAAGTATGGTTAGAAACGGAAGTATGGTATTTTGGGGGGGGGGTTTGGTTCGAGCGGAGGGGCAAGGAACAAAGAATAATAGGTACTAAGCAAACGAAGAGGGCATGCTGAAGAAAGAAACGCGTCAAACTGTATAATCGGCCGATTCTAACAAGAAAAAAGCTATGATTTGCATTACAAGGCCAGCGCAACAAGATTTATCTTCAAGAGTAATTGCTAAAAAAGGGCAAGAATTTAGAAACACGAGACTGGAGGTAGATCCTCAATAAAAAGCACACAGTCATTCACGGAAAGAGTGTGAGGCAGAGGGCAACTGTGTGAATGCAATTGAAGAGAGTAAGGGTAGCTGGAGGGACTAAGATTATCTCGGACAAAGAGTACGAATGCATTACTGAAAGGCCTAGATATAGCAACGCAGGTACGTGGGGCGGAGCGGGGCGGAGCGGGCGGAGCGGGCGGAGCGGGGCGGAGCGGGGCGGAGCGGGGCGGAGCGGGCGGAGCGGGGCGGAGCGGGCGGAGCGGGGCGGAGCGGGCGGAGCGGGCGGAGCGGGGCGGAGCGGGGCGGAGCGGGGCGGAGCGGGGCGGAGCGGGGCGGAGCGGGGCGGAGCGGGGCGGAGCGGGGCGCAGCGGGGCGCAGCGAGGCGCAGCGGGGCCGAGCGGGGCGGAGCGGAGTGGGGCGAGGACGGAGTGGGGCCAGGGCGGAGCGGAGGAGGCCAGACGCGCTGGGTCCGCCCGTGAGCTTTGCAGAAGCTGCGGAGGATTTTTCGGGGCCACGTCAGCGCGCCCATCGCGCTGGTGTGTTTTATTTAGCCACAAATCGGATACCACAGAGCGCAAACGAAGATAAAAAGCACGCAGCCTGCGGTGGCGGTGGCGGCGGCGGGGGCGGAGGGATCGGGCGGAGGGGAAGCGTCCGTGTCCACAATCCTATCGCCGAGAGCCGGCTGTATCTCCCGTGGATCCTAGCCGCGTCTCTCACTCCTTCACTCGCCCTGCTGCCTGTTTCTTGTTCACCGCTTGCCCCTTCCTTCGTCCTACCCCTCCCCTACCTCCAAACGCGCCCCTATTCGACGCCCTCTCTTGCCCGGACATCACTCCCCAACTCTCGTCACACTCTCATTTATTTACTTATTTACTTTTATCGCTTATTTATTTACATAAAATTATTTGTATTATTATTATTATTATTATTATATTATATTAAATGCAATATTATAAAAATATTGCATTAAAAATGTTTCAGGATTTGAATCACATTAACTAAAAGAAACAATGATGTTGAAACTCGGGTGGGGTAGTCGCATGTTTGCGAATCTTGTTTTATTTTAAAGGGAAAGGTTTTGAAATCGCTCATGATAACAATATTTTTATTCCGCCAATAATATTGTCCAGCATGATTGAATTATGTTCTTTTCAATGGCAAAAATTTACAAGAATACTCAATGGACCAACATGTTAAGAGGGCCGACATGGGTCTCTCTAGTAATGTGTTGATGTTGAGATAATAATAATAATAATAATAATAATAATAATAATAATAATAAAAACGGGATGAGTCCTGCAGATAGGAAAGATGGTGGAACGCGCGGGGGAGAACACTGAACACCCAGGAATATTTCTCCATTCCCACTATACTTACCAGAAATTGAACTTGGGGTGTCCCGGTTTGAATCCCTTGTGCACTCTATGAAGCACTATCCGCAACGCTGCTGGTCATGACGGATAATTATGTATGATGATATCGTTTGTATGATTACCGTATATGTGAATCTAAAAGCATATCTACTATCGTTATATATGATAGTTTAATCTAAATTATCATATATTGAACAAAACTGGAAACTGCATTTAATTAAAAATTAATCATAAACGTAAAACATCAGCTAGTTTCTTTCCAGAACATTAGCTAGTTTCTTTCTTTTGTCTAGCTAGTTTCCAGAATCCTGCCACCAACAGAACTGAAATCACTAGGACGGTCAAAGGCACTGCAATGGCAT
Organism: Teleogryllus oceanicus; assembly: GCA_964035755.1. Classification (NCBI taxonomy): domain Eukaryota; kingdom Metazoa; phylum Arthropoda; class Insecta; order Orthoptera; family Gryllidae; genus Teleogryllus; species Teleogryllus oceanicus. The sequence continues at coordinate 28,529,023 of CAXIVR010000001.1, forward strand.
TAGTCGATGCCCTGAGCTACCTTTCCGGTTTCGGAACTCCAGAACGAGAGGAAAAAATTCAATAACCCTTCCCGCGACGTGAACAATGAATTGTCGTGTAACGTCGTATGGAGAAGCTATAGGGTCCGGTTTAGTTAAATCCGGTTAAATACGCTGTCCGGTTTAGTTAAATCCGTTATCAAGTGGTAAAACAAACGAAATTCTAAATTTATTATGAAGAATAAATCATTGTACATTATTATTATTATTATTATTATTATTATTATTATTACCATTAAAAGTAAATAAATTAGGAAAGTATATAATAAAAATACGAACAATACAAGACAAACTTAAACAGTTCAGATGGAGCTGCCTACTCCCGTGGCTGAGGGATGGAAAATGCCTGTGCGGATGGAATGCACGCAGGGACATGGGCTTTTCTGGAACATGGTGGACGTAATTTTCGATGCACCTACTGTTGTATTCCGAGAGTGTTCTAGGTCTAAACGGAATAGCGTTCAGTCGCTGTTTGGAGGAGAATTTCAGCGGTCAGCTGCTCTGATCGATAGTTTTTCGTGGTTCCTCCGATCGACACCAAGCGAATGCCGGACTAGTACCCTAACAAAATAGGCCATGGAGCGCATCTATCCTCTCTTTTCCTTGTATTAACCTCACCCCTTACTTTCTTACTTACACACACGCCTGCACTACATTAGCTCATTGTTGGAAGAGTAGTAGGAAGCTTATAGCTTGTCCCGGATGGGTCGGTGTCACGCTCGTGGAAGGTACCTGGGGAAAAGCTCCAAAAGCCGACGTAAGTCGGCGCCGGATCTCGCCAACTAGCGGGGGAAAATCATAGCTAATATCCGCAATGAATGCGTGATAATGTAGTCCCCGGAATACGTGATAATGTAGTGCATGTTAGTGTAAGAGTGTATGTGTACGGGAAGAGGATAGGACAAGGAAGAGGCAGGAAAGATCACGCGCGGTTCGTGGCCCGTTTGGTAGGGTACTGCACCGGCATTCGCCTGGTGTTGCTCGGAGAAACCACGGAAAACTACCTAGTGTCGACAATCCTGCCGCCTTTAGGACTCGAACTTAGGACCTCCCGGTCACAGGCGCTGCAGTGACATCAGTTGACGCACTGAGCTACCTCTCCCGGTATGAGCCTTTGCCCACGCGTTGGCACACTAGTGACGATCTGCACAATTCTGCACAGACAGCAAGAGTGATTGCTGCTCCTAATGCTTCACTCAAACTGCGAAACCGAATTGCGCACCACTATCAAGTTGGTCCACCTGGTGTCGGCCCAATAGCACCATATTTGTAAGTTATCTAGTCGGTTGAATTTTTTATCGACTATGGAAATGTTATATCAGGAAAAAAAACTTCTTTTTCCGTCATGCCCTTTAACCATAAGAAATATTATGCGGAAAAGAAACAAATAACAACGGAAATTTCTATCTTGCTTTACTTCCTCAGACTTTATGGTACTATCTCGGTGACACAGGAAATTATGTTTTAGATTGTATTCTACCAGCTCCTCAGCATCTCGTGAAGGATTCTCTTTAGAAAAGGAGGCGTGGGTGATAAGAATGTGCAATTTTCGGAAGTTCATAGCGTTTAACGACCATATCGGACTTTGCTTCCCAAGGAACAAGTTTAAAGGAAAGTATTGCAGAAAATCGCAGGAAACTCAAAACTGTATAGCGCAATTTTTATAAAAGAAAAATTGCTCTGTGTGAGAGAAACAAAGGAGTCATTTTGTTAAAATGTTGAAAATGGCATTGAGGCTTCAAGTAAAGAAAACATAAAAACGCCTAGTGATTGTGGATCAATGAGGTAAAAAACATTTCTTTTTTAAAATTATTTTATTTATAGCCGTTTCAATAACTAGGTTATTAAATACTTTAATAGATATTCATAATACATAGTCAATTCATGAATTTATTTATTTATTTTTCGTCAAAAACAGTTAAAACTGTGTGTTCAAAATTCACTGATCGCTACCCTAAGCCATATACTACTTGAATTTTGAATACAGAAAGAAATGTGCGTTTTTGCAAAGATTGTAAACAATATATTCTCTCCAATGTAATAAAATCTATTTGCAAGGGTAAATCAGCTATAAATGTGGGGTCTTAACCCTCATGTGCTTCGTGAAGGAATAATACTTCCTGCCGCGACAACATGGACAAAGATAATTTGAATAACTATATTTCCCACTGAATTCTACAAGACGTGCACAGATAATGAAGTTACATTTATGTCCAGTAGCAAGAGAAGGGGCCATCTCAGCATTTGCTTAAAGGATCAGGGAAACTGGATGAAAAACCTGATCGAGATGGGGGTCATTAGCCCAGAAACTGCCGTACAATACTTGTTACAGGTTGTTCAGAATTACACAGGCCAAATGTAAATAGTACATGAAATATCACTGTTATTTTCATGTTATTTTTCTTTTAATGCTCAGTATAGTCTCTAATTGTATAGAAACAGTTATGCAACAGAAGCGATTTTACTTGGGATTTAAAAGTTTCTATGGAATTTAATCATTTAATGTCATCTCGCAAAGTGTAAAATAATGTATGTGCTATTGTGATGTGAATTATATTATTATATTGAATGTGAAATATATTATATGATGAAGTGAATAATATAATGCACAAATAATACAAGTATTAGAACAGTAATTATAAACAATAGAAAATGATATGGTTAATACTTCCTAGTGCAACTCTCTCATTTAGTAAATTACAAATATTAGTTTCTTCATGCTTATAACTCATTAAAGCATTTTTTTATATTTTACATAAACCTTTTGATACTTGTCCTGAAAAACATAAGAGTATAAAATAATTTCAAGGTTGTCATTGTAATAGACTGATTCCCTGATAGCCTTGACAGACCAATTTTTCATAGATATACTTGGTAGAAGACTCAAGGATATTGACCATTGTCCGTTACATGATTACTGTGTATTTCCAGTACCCTATGGTTAAATATCATAGGATGTAAGTGAGTTGATTTCCTGTGTTGAAATCTGATTCGAAAGACTGCCACTTGAACTTTGCGATTGAATTTTTGGTGAGTCCTCAGTTCACAAAAATAATTATATGTAAACTATCTATTTTACACTTTCTCCAAAACGTTTTCCATTGTTTTTACACGAACTTGTTCAATTGATTCCAAGTAGTCTTACTGGAGTGTACAATGCTGTGAATAATTTTGTATGACGAGATTCAATCGTGATCGGTGTTGGGCTGAATGAGCCTGGTGGGACGGAGAGCAAATAAACAACATTTTGGGTAACGCCCGAGAGAGAATTTCATAGCGATCTTTCTCTCAACTCTGATATTTTTAACTTTCAGCTTGATGAGAGTTTGTTTCATTCTCTAATAGAATGTTTTTTTTGCTGATGACTGCTATACAGATGTTGAAGTAAAGGGAAGTCATCGTTGTGCATTATAGGATTGGTGGACTAGGTAGCTACTTGCATATTAATTGCGTACTTGATAACTGTGATATTCCTTTGATGGGCTACTGTATGCTCCTGAGCCTCTACAAGTGTGCTATCAAGGAGTACTATGGTAGCAACCGGTGCTGATAATTAAACTTTTGTTACGAATAACGTCGAGTTTTCAAATTTCTTTCTTTCTAGCCGATTGATATATCTGGGATTTATACTCAATTTTTGCTTTAATTAACGCCTTATTTGTGAGTAGTAGGGTGTTTTTATCAGCTCCTTAGTTATGCTTGGAGAGATATTTAAGAATATTCAGTATTTGTTTAATCACTGAGTTCTGTTTATGCCTTTTCCATGTTAATTTGGAGTCGAATTGACGTCCCAGGATGCTCATTTTCTTAACGAATCTCAGGAGTTGCGAACCGAGTTCCAGTTTAGGTGTTTGACATTCATTCGTCTGGAAAAAATCACACATTTGGCTTTTTCGCTGAGAATTTGCGGTCGGATCTTCAGGATCAGTCAAAGGCTTTATTGAGAACGGTTTGCATAATCAACTGATGATAGATATTTTCCTTTGCACAAAATAATTATATGTGCGTATTTTTTGGATATTGAGAGTAGTGAAAAATGCCCAACTATCGATGTTTAGTAGTACAAACGAACATTTTACTAATACAGACTCTTTTGGAATTCCATTTTCCAATAGTTTCGTTCTTGAATGTATGCCGTTTTCTCTTACTTGAGAACTTTACGTTGAGTCACATCGAATATATTACATTTGTCCCGTATCATTTGTAGCTACTCAGAATTAATCTGATCCACACCATATTGTATGGGTTCTATATATCTAGATTAACAGTAATTACGTGTTGTTTATTCATGAATGCCTCTTGGATGAGCGATTCACACTTAATAAATGTGTCGCAGAAGTTACTTCTGCTCTAAATCCAAATGATCTCGGTTATTATCTTATTTCGTTATATATTATCTTATTATAGTTTGCAACTTTTACATTTTTGAGATATTAAGACCACTTTAATTATTTAAATGGATGTGGACATTTTTCTAAATGGAAGTGAACATCATTCTAAAGTCTCGAAGAGATTAATGCAAAAGTTGATATAAGAGTTGTTATTATTTGGATAGAAACTATTGAAGAAATTAATCCTACATTTCCTGAGAAGCCACATTCGCCGCGCCTTTCTGCAACAGTTTTCCGGAAGGTGAAAAGAGTGTCCTTCGTTGGCGCCTTGGTTTCAAGATCAAATCGAAATTGAAACTTCGTGTTATCAATGTAACTATGCTGTAATGCTTTCTTGAACGGGGACTTTTACATAAATGTGCATCTGTTTCTGATTTGACTTCAGGGATTACGTACTTCGTCACAAACTCGAGTAGGAAGAGTAAGTGTGTTTCTATTCAATAGGATGAAATGCATTTATTGACCAAACAATTACGGTAAGAAAGCGAAGAACTTCACTCTTCACTTGGACTTACTCGTATGCATTAGAATGTAAATCTGGTTTTTATATCTTTCAGTAATTACGTTATCGCGTTTCTGCGTGTCGTCTGTCTTCCATAATTTATCATTTATTTTCTACGGAAATGACTGCATTACTCTTCATGTCTTTAAAATTAGAATTGTGCGGTGTTGTGCGCTTTTTGTTCCACACCAAAATCTACTATTATGTTGATAAATTCGAAACAAGATTAAATTAATTTTAGGTTCCTAAATAAATGTAATTAATCCTCACATCACCAAATCACATGCATGATATCGACAGGCTGCACCTCAGAATTCCTGAACGTACGCTCCGCTGAGTTTACTGTTGACACGCAAGAGCGAGGTCACACCCGGAGGTAGAAAGATGTGTGTGCAAGCAATGCTGGACATTTTCCACCAAAAACTAAAAATTCTAGTGAACTTACAATGCTGTTAAGTAATAATGTAATTAAATCAAGACCAAAATTACATTCTAATACACAAGAAATTGTCATAGTAAAGTGTGATTCGTTCGCTTTAATTATCTTAATTGGTTGATCAATAAATCCATAGCATTTTGGAATAGGAACATAAATTTTATTATCTTACTACCTGAAGAAATAGTTTTGCTAGGGACAAGACAAACAAATGAACATGAATGTAGGAGACTAAGGCAAGAAAACAATACAAATAAGAATAATTATATTCATTGAAAAGCCGACGTTTCAGATTCGATTTCTATCTACAGATCGGAACGCCAGTAAAATACAGACTCTTTTCGCCTTCCGAACAATCGCCTTTAAATCTCGAAACTTTTTTTTAGAAAATCGAGAAAAAATGTTCTCTAAACTTTTTTCTTAATATAGATGAGTTTTGCGAATGTCTAAAAAATTAGACACAAAGTAGAAAACGAAATACGTTATACGAAATCCGTTCCCTCATCTACGACACCTTAACGCATACCGCAACCTGATCCCCCAAATTGATTCCAAGATATTCGGTGTGTCCAACTTGAGTGGTCTACCCAATATAAAAGTGTTTATGAACGTTCTATGTATTATTGACGGAATAAATAAATTTAATCCTTAAATGGTGACGTGCAACATATTGAACATAGATTGTGGTGTGGGGTTATAATGGCACCACACATTTTAAAACGATAAAAATAACTTTTATTTCAAACTTTGTGGCCCAAAACTTTTGTATTGGTGTTTGGGACCTTTCTGCCACATTCTAAGCAAATTATTGTTAATTGATACATATTTTTGAGATAAGTCATTTTGTTTAGTTTGAGTACTGATGATTGTAGCGCTTTGGCAAGTTGTATTTTGAATTTCTTTGTTGTCATAAGAAATACAGATATCAAAAGTTACACTTGAAATTGAACATAAAGCTCATAAATATTAATTAACATGAACAAAACGTAATTATCTAACTATTTCACAATTTTGACAATGTCTAAAAATTAATTTCGCCGCAGTTTTGGCAAACAAGATATCCACTGTTATGACTCACTGGACGATTGTAGAAAACTCAGAATAAAGATATTTATTTTCTTTTGACCTTGAACGCAAGCCTCGCCTCTTCCTTTTTCAATTTGAAGTATTTCCAGTATGTTGTCAGGCTGAAATTTTCCCTCATCATTTTTGCTAGCAGAAGCCGCCGCTCTCTCAGTAAATGTTCATTAAAAAGCCTTTCGTTCAGATAGGACGAGTGCTCTAGCAAAAGAATTTAGGAAGCCAAAAGTGATATTTCTGTATTATTGTTCATAGAAATATACAGAACATGAGCATTGAGCCCAGTGATGTTGATTATAGTATAGAACACAGCCATTGACCACCTGTGTGTGCGACGACCCGTGCTAATGTGACGCATTTTTGGTGTAAGGAATCAACTCCTCCTTTCATATTATTGTAAAAAGATGTTATTACATTGCCTTGATTCTGTTCTTTTGAGTGATGTTGTAATTATAGATAATAAAATAACGGCCATCACTTTCTTTGTGACATGGCGGCCTTCATTTTCTTTGTGAGAAGAGTAGTATCATTTGGAAATCCATATTCTGATGTACCAACTGGGCGTCTCTTATTAGCGTGAAACTCGATTTTATTATTCTTTTTTAAGGTGCATACATAAGTGTCATGCCTACGTATGTATCAATCATGTACGATGAAAATGTTGATTGGAAACTTTGAAAATAGAAGGGGCGATCCTGACGTAGCTGAGACGTTAATGGTGACGTGGGGTCAATAATGGTACCAGGCTGTAAAAGCAATAGTTTATCTAATAACTAATACAGAACTACAAGACGATTTCTGCGGCAAGGAGGCTCTTAGAAACTGGTGGGAAGGTATAGAAGCTATCAATTTCCGCAGATAACATTTTATACTGTATTTTAAAGGGAATAGATTCATTGGTTCCAAAAATGACCCCACGTCATCATTTGAGTGTTAAAACAGTTCCATACATTGTTGCGAAGAAAGTTTGCACGTTACAATAGGAATTTATACATTGGAAGTCAGTGACCAGCGTCTGTGATTAGAGATGCAAATTTCATGTCATGGAAGAAACATGGGATGTATCCGGACAGGATTGCTTCTCTTGCCGCATTATAACGTTGATGTAGTTTCCACACGTTTCAAAGATGCTTCGGATGTTAATGATACAAGTGCCTAAACAACGAACTTAAAAATTTAAATTACAAAGTAGAACAAGAGATATAAGCTACAAGGCGCTGAACGCAACCCGGCGCACTCAAGTGTCACACAATTTGCTTACATCATTTCTACGCAAGGGGAGCGCTGATGAGGCCGATTCTATGTAGTAGATGTTTAGTTATTGTTGTTTTATTTGTTGTTTCTAAATCTTAGTTTTTCGATATGAAGAGAATAGTTGGGTATTATTCATTATGGCGCCTCATGGTCGCCTAACGCTACTATGTGATTTTGACTCCCGTCTTCACCCTCAGAATCATTGATTGCTTTATTGGTTGACGTTTTAAGAGTGGTTCAACAGCTATGGACATTGTCACCCATGTCAAATAATTTAGAACCGTAATATATTATTAAAAGACCGATGCAAATGCACATATCGCGCTTATTAAAAGCACATATGGCGACCACTCTGAGCTCGATGAATCGACTCCATTGCCTCCTTCAACCTCTCATTACGTACCAGAGACGCCCAAGCGGGGTACTCCCACCCTGGGACGCGGTATAGAGGGGCATGAAAGGGATGCAAGAAATAAAATTGGGTGCTAACACCCAATGCGCACCATGCTGGATACTCGGATTCTCATGAAATTTCCTCAGCTAGTAGAACATTGTGCACAACTCATATTTCAAAATTTTGAAGTGCTATAAGTATTAGAAATAGTGTTTTATAGGCGTTTTGCATCAATAACTTTCGTGACGTCCGCGCCTCCAGCAGAGGGCTAACCGTTGGATCGCCCCCGCCAGAAACATTGTGCGACATCTATCAATCTGTGTCAGATTTCTAGCGCGTTCGTTCTTTCTCGACTGATGGAAAAGGCCTCTTTCTAATTTGATGTGCAGAGCGACTCGTGTTCTTAATATTTCTCCAGAAGTCGCTTGTAAGCATACCTGAAATCAAAGCTACTTTTAAGGAAACTGAAAAAGAAACTTATAGTAATCATGATGATATTTTAACCATTATTCATATTTTTATCAGATTTTTATTGTTTCTAAAAATGTTGTTTCTGACCGAAAAGTGAAATGCATTTATTTATATTTTTATTATTAATTAATTAATCGTATATCGAGGTAACATTTTCAGGGACCCATATCTTTGCAATACTTATTTTTGGATGTGTTCGACGGTGCTACATGCCCTTCAAAGCAGTTGACATCCTGCCGACAGATTGGATGATAGCAGCGACGCGGCTCACAAGTAATGCCCGCAGGACGGGAAGCCCGCGGCGATTTCCGGGCTTCGACAGGCTGCGATGTCATAAAGGTCTTAATACTAATTGTTGCAGAAACACTACTTGCAATGAATTATAACACTTCAAAATTTGACTGTAGTAGTTTTGAAAGGTACTGAACAAGCTAGTAAAATTTCATGTCAATCCGAGTATCCAGCTCGGTGAGCGTGGCGTATATGAGGCCGTGCCGTGCAGTTGTTGGTGAGCGGCTGTGCGATAGAGGCAAGCAAGGCTACCAATCCATATTACTATAACACTCCAAAAGGCTACCAAGGTACTCTTAAAAGGCTACCAAGCCATATTACTTTAACATTCGACGTAGAAATCATATTCATGGGGTGACAGTATCAACAGCTCATTACAAAAACATTCACATACAATACATGTACATTATTTTACAACACTTTGCCAGATGACATTAAACGATTCAACTTGCCAGATGACAAATTCGATAGAAAAGTTTACATCCAAAGTGAAATCGTTTCTGCTGCATAACTGTTTCTGTACAATTAGAGACTAAACTGAGCATCACAAGATCAGTAACATTAATTTTAACAGTGATATTTAATGTATTATTTACCATTTGGACTGTATAATTGTCAACAATATGTAAAAAGTACTGTATCGTAGATTCTGGGTTAATGACCCCCATCTCGATCGGGGTTTTCGTCCAGTTTCCCTGGTCCACTGAGCAAATGCTGAGATGGCCCCTTGTTTTGATCCTTGAAATAAATGTAACTTCACTATCTGTGTACAACTTCTAGAATTCAGTGAGAAATATAGTTATTCAAATTATCGTTTCCATGTTGTCGCGGTAGGAAGTATTATTCCTTGACGAAGGACATCAGGGATCAGGGATAAGAACCCAAAACATATTTCTTATTTATCATTGAAAATAGATTGTATTACATTCAAAATTCAAAATTCATTACAAATTCAAAATTCAAGTAGTAGATGACTTAGTGTAGGGATCACAGAATTTGGAAATCATGCACAGAATTCACTTCTCCCCATAGCACGTCATGCACAGTTTTAACTGTTTGACGTATAAATAAATAAATAAATAAATAAATAAATAAATAAATAAATAAATAAATAAATAAATAAATAAATAAATAAATAAATAAATAAATAAATAAATAAATAAATAAATAAATAAATAAATAAATAAATAAATAAATAAATAAATAAATAAATAAATAAATAAATAAATAAATAAATAAATAAATAAATAAATAAATAAATAAATAAATAAATAAATAAATAAATAAATAAATAAATAAATAAATAAATAAATAAATAAATAAATAAATAAATAAATAAATAAATAAAGGCTATTTAAAGGTGGTAAGTAAAGAGCGAGACGAGTTTACTGGACGTTGGGTGTGGTCCAGAGCTCTTCCCGAAGCACTCACATGCCCGAAAAGAGGTGTGAGCGCCGAAACACTAGTTATGGAGATTATCTCAGCATAACCACGCCTTTGCCACCACCTCCAGGCGGACCTTCAACGCATCGAGATCCGTCACTGACAACGCTTTTCCATGGAGTTAGTGACTGGCGCTGCAAGAGTTAGATTACATTGGACTATTTCTTCTCTGTGGGTTCTGATGATGAGGATTATCCATCGAACATTGCCAAGGAACCTCAACAGCAAGTTATATATGCTGAAGATGATGCCAATGTGAGAATATTTTGGTTAGTTTTGACAGTTCAACTGTTTTACATTTGTATAATATGCGTCTATAAACTGAATTTCTTTCCATTTCAAACTATTAAATGAAGTGCGAGAGTAAAGTATGGAGAAAGTAGTGGTAACTATAAAATATAGTACTTTAAAGTGTAGATAAAGTATGCAGAGATGTGCAATGTATTTAACTGAAGATAAGAAATTGCTGCTGATTTTTGACAAAAATGCATGGAGGGCAAATACTTCTGTCATTAATGTATAGATATGTTTTTATGTTTGTATTATATTTCTATTACCATTGATGATGTTAGTTATAGTGAGTATTAGTTTTTTTCTCGCGGTTACTAACATTTTATTTTATTAATTTCTTATTTATTACTTTATTCATTTAATCACAAAATTGTTTGTTTTCAATGACAGAATACATTGCAATTGCCAAAACAGAGCTGAGTAAGATAATGGATTTTTTTCTTGTCTTGAAGTTTCTACAATGAAGTCTCTGAAGACACTAAAATATTTATCGGTACTGAGATGCTCATTTCTACTACATCCTAATTTGTCATAATAAGTGGTAAATTAGAAAACGGTGAAACGTTTCAATACATAATTTAAAATAACGACCTAAAGGTCGCATAAGATATTAAACAAAATATGCAATAATCATAAAAGTATTAATTAATGTAAGACTGCATGTACTGAGACCAAGTAATATACATCATGTTGTCCTTTCTCTCAAATCAGATAATAAAGTCCACTTTCCCACAGAATGAAAAACTATGTTGGAGCATTCCCGAGCACCTTTTGTAGAGGGAATCTACGTAGACTGCCAGCAAGCTTTCCACGGTATAGGAGAACGTGTTCCATGGATAGACCTGTTCTTCACGTGTCGAAGGTGGGCGGAGGTTCACCGCGCAGGGGCAAACGAAGCGAAAAGTGACAGTGGCCGACGGGAGGACGATGAGTGGACGGATTATTCAAATTATTATCCATATAAATAAATTTATTGTAATCCATCTCTACTTAATTATTAGCTACACCTTGACCTGACATAATATAAAATAAAATATAATGAAATTGTATACCCTCCACAAGATAAGCTTACTGACGGCGGTATTTAAACTGATAACAAATTTAAGTAATATAAATTGTGTATTATCAATTACAGGACAGATTCCTCTAAAAGGACTAAAATATCGCAAAATTCTTTGCGTTTCAAGATCATATATATTACGACCCCAATATACTTCCATTTACGTAATATATAATAGGGTATCTAATCCTAGTTTATAAATATATTTCGAAGCCTCTTATAACAATAATCAAATAAATATAATTAATTTTTTCCACCAAAATTAATTACAAAATGTATGAAAAATAATAATTAACTCCTAATTAAAAATATTTACTTGCATTTCACGTCTAACCGCGGCAGATGACACGCATTTAACCAATACTTTAAGAAAAACTATATTTAAAATAATCTGATTTTATAATACGATCGATTTACGATACGTATTAATCACTACCATTTTATCCTTTGATAATCAATACATGTAAAATATTCCTAATCAAACAATAAAGCAAGAATAAAACTTTATTTATCACAACTCAATTATTGGTTCAATTTAAAATATACTTTCAATAAAACATACACATAAAAAATTAAAGAACAAAATTCATAACCAAAAAACAAAATATTTTGCGGTTCAAGAGATCTTGTTCAAGTGGCAGTGGTCGATGGGTGGACGATGAGTGGACGGGTACACGTGCCATTCTCTGAACGACCGCAAATGGAACGTGATTAGAGCAAACATTTTCGGAGGACTTTATGCGTTTATCCGGGGTTCTTTTCCATGCCAAAAGAGTGACATGACTTTCTGGTTTTCAAAAATCAACCACCCCCAGCTGGCTTTGAAGATATTAACTTGGGTTTAGAAAGACAGTACGCAACCCACACACCATTGGGGATAATCATTTAAAATGTTGTGAAACAACAATGTAAAATTGAAAGGTATCAGATTTCGTTATGTGTATTACTAAACTGCCTGCAGAAGTTGAATGCGACAGTTTTTGAGACAGTCTGTATCTTCATCTGACTAATGAGTTATTACTGTTAGCAGTCACGTTTGCCGATAATGAATCTCAATGGGTCCTGGCCAGACACCGCTAACTGCCTATTCACAACATGCATTGATCTTTGCAAGTCAAATCCGGTGCCTTTCGGAGCTCATTGTGCGATGTTGCCACAATGTGCATTTCCATCTCCTTCATTATGCGCAAAGGCGATTGGAACTCATCTCTCACACATTTCATTTTCACTCCATCATTAATCCTCGCTCACATAGGGGCACTCCCGACCCACCTATTACTATAAGTGCTATGATTTCTGAAACCTGTTGTCCTTTGCGCACTGCAACCTTTCTTTTCTTTCACTTATTCTACCTCGAGCAGAATAAATTTCTCCACTTAACCGCTAAAAAAAATTAGGGAAATAAAACGAGGTACTCAGAAATTCAAATCGGGTGAGTTGACTCAGAGCGTCAACTGATGCCACGGCAGTGCCACTGACCAGGACGTTCTACGGTTCGAGTCCCAACAATGGCAAGATTTTCGGCACTAAATCAAATGCAGCCATTGTCTGGATGAAAATTCTAGCGGCTAGCTGCTCTGGCCGGTAGTTTTCCGTGTTTTTTCCGATCAATACCAGGGGAATGCCGGAGAAGTATCCTAGCAAACGGACCGCGGACCGGCGACAGACTGACTGGATTTTATATTACGTCTGTTTAGCTGAATGTATTTAATATGTAGTGTATAAATAATTATCGATGAGATCTAAAAAAATTCGTAGTTAAGTAACCTCATTTGTATCAATAATCAATTTCAAATCTCTATATACTCCATACAAATAATTAACTTTAATTAACTCTAACTTTAATTAACTAATTAACTCGTAACAAACATTGACAAGAGAGATCATTTTTCAATATCTATAAAATTTCAAAAATAAAGGTATATTACATTTATGATGAACACTAACAGCAATTTAATAAGCATGGGAAATATATTTTCATCTATAAGCGGTATCACTAAAATTATCAAAGCACATTCATCCATAAGTGGGAACATCTGTAAATACCCATAAAATTTTTATACAAATTAGAACCATCTTTACAATTTTAACCCTGCTAATCTAAATTATCGCCTCCTATCTCGAAATTTAAGCGAATGTGTCAGTGGAAGAGGTAGGAGGTATCGCTTATAATCCTTGCAACACAGAGCCCTTTCTCATTTTTTTTCTGTGAACATTCGATGCCACCACCCCTTAAAGTATTGAACACGATCGAACACATTTTTTGAAACAAATATTTTTCATAGTTCTCAAATAAAATCTCATAGATAACATTTTTGATACCCTTTAATTGTTTCTTCTCTTTCTTCTCACTTTTAAAAGCACATACTTTAGATCAAATGCCCACAATCTCGAAACACTATATTCCAACTAACTCGCCCTTAAATTTACCTACAACACGATTGTTAATTTCACCATGAAGATAATGCTCTTAAGGATAATTAGACCTATCAAATAAATGGCATCTACCCTTCATAAACTGATAAAATCACGATTCTTTATTTCCAAAATATAATTATCAGCATCTATGTACAATAATTTCATATAAGACCCAAATTCCTTCTTTAATACATTATAATATACGTTATACACATGATATTTTGACAGATCAAGAGCTGCTTGACGAATAAAAATAGGTTTATCAAATTTTACAATTGATTTACATTAGTGAACAGCAATCACATATATTTTATTAGTTTATGAAAATTTACATTGATATTCACAATTATATTTTAAAAATTATAGAAATCTGACAATGGGATACAATTTAACCAAACGTGTTATTAAAAATTCATTTATAATAAAAACATTATATATATGAAAACATGTGCAGGATATTATTCAATTATCTGTAAAAATTGATGGCCAGAGATAATATTTACAATAAAATATACTCTGAAATTTTTCTAGAATTAAAATTTGTCTTATTTATAGCCCTTTGAAGCTTATTTTTATTTATATAATTTTAATATTTAGTCTTTTTCTAACACATTTCATGTATGCTCAATGTATCTTAACTTTGTGATAGGAATCAAAATGAATTTTAACTTAATTCAAATGTACGAAAATCATTCACGCGATTTAGCTAACAGATAAACATTTCTCTTCATTATTAGGAATCAGTTTTAAATCAGATTTATCGTCTTCTAAATTTCTAATAAATCCATGTCAATCAGGATTACTAAAATTATGGCAATGTATTGGAATAAATGACAAATTTTCATCCTTTCAGCAATAATATTGGTTATCAGAGCCACAAAATATATTTCAGCACATTCTCCGCGATATAAATAAAAGGACACCTTAATTTTATTCCCTACTGCATAAAAGCTAAAACCACAAAGAATGTTAACAGAAAATTGTATTTTTCTCTTTGTAATTAATGTTTATTTTTTCACATATAATTGTCTTCAAATTTCTCATGATGTAAATATTTTGTGTTCATTTTCTTTGTAACACCTTGCTTTTTAGCCTGATAAGGACAAAATGTCCTCAAAACTGTTGCAAGACCAGAAAAAAGACACAAAATTATTACTACCTTACCACACATGTCGGGAGACCACACAGGAGCAGCTAGTCCCGAATGGGGTGGGGGAAGGCTGAAGGAGAGATACCTGATTGGGGAAAAGCCCGACTAGCCGACGTATATTCAACGCAGGATCTCAGCCCTCCAGCTGGGGATGAACACTGCCACCTTTCGTGGTAGACATACACTACACTTACAGGAATAATGACCATAACGATAGAAGCGCCACGAAATACGAAATAATTAATTATTTTCTTGATAACATGCCAGAGATGCAGGAGAATATCAAGAACAGTAATTTTTTCGTTCGTTACGCCGTGGCCGTGGGACTCCACGTTTTGAGGTGTGCGGTGATCAGGTTATGCTGTTTGTGCACCTGATATGTATGCATTTCTCCCAGATTTCTTATCAGCTGCAGCAGGACCCTATGGAATTGAGACATACCGCGTCACAAAAATAAAGTTGTGAAGTCGAACTATTCAACACACGAGTACTTTGGTGATAACTCGTTCATTCCCTTGCACATTTTTCTTTCTACGGGGCATATCCTTTGCAAGGTAAGTATTGCTGAGGGTTCCAGCTTTTAATAATTCCGAGTTACTATATTATATGTAATATCTGTTTTGTGAAGTAAGATAGCTCCCGTTAAGTAGCGTAATCGGATGTCCACGGTAAGAGCGCCAACGGACATTCTTTCCGGCCCTTCAGGCAAGATTAAAACGACGCCTGTCTTCCAGATGATAAAGGGAACGGCCACTCCTTTGACCGGAGAGCGTGACGTCCTCGCGTATTGCATTTCTGCGGCCTATGGAAGGGCCCCAAAGCGGCTGTTCTAACTGCACTTGTAAATGCATTAAAGCGTCGACCCAACGCAGATGCCGCGCGCGTCGTACGACCCAACAAGTCAATGAATATCTGGGCGCTCTCGCCAGCGACCACTGCACCGGAAGCGGCGAGCGGAAGGGGGACGGTGTCTCCGCCCCCAACCTCGCCGGCCCGTCTTCTGCGCTTCGCCGCCTATTCTTTTCCGCTGTCAGTGTTCCCGCCCCCGAGCGCGAACAGGGGTGGGACAGGGCGGGGAGCGGGAGGGGCAAGGGAGGACGGCGGCGGAAGCGGGCAGAACGTTGCCACGCGGCGCGGGAGGCAGATCGGAGGCGGCCCAGCGGACGGCTTGGGACAACGCGGCCTGGTCAGCGGGAGCCAACGGGGAGGGGTGCGGGTTCGAGGGCGGGGGCGGGAGCGGGGCGGGGCGGGGCGGGGGAGGGGGAGCACCGCCAGGAGCGCATCGATTTGGCCCAAAGGCGCCGCCCGCGCCGGACGCACTCGGCGCATCTGGCGGGGGCGCGGGGCGACGGCCCAGGGCTCCGGCCTAAACGAGATACGGGGTGCGCTTTATGGGAGGACACAAGGATGGTGACAGCGGTTAGGGACAAATCACCCCCCGCCGGCGGAAATAAACAGACAAAAATCAGTCGCTGTTTGACCTTGCAGCACATGCAGGCGACTTTGCCTTCGTAAGAGCAAGGTACCCCAATTATTCGGTTGTGGACTGCCATCCGCCGTTGTTAATTAAGCTTTTAAAGGCACTGTAGAGTAAAACATACGCTATTCGAGGCGCGATTGGGATTTTGTTGGTTTCCTCAGGAGATGGTGGTGATCTTCCCCCGCCGGGTGACGAGATCCGGCGCCGACCTACCGTCGGCTAGCGGGGTTTACCCCTAACCAGGACTCTCCCACCAGCGTGGCACCGCCCCAGCCGGGACCAGCTCAAAGCTCCCAAACGGTCTCCCTGCAAGTGTGGAGATAGTGGTGATAGTGCATGTTAGAGTGTGTGTGTGTGTGTGTGTGTGTGTGTAAGGGGAGAGGATAGGATAAGGAAGAGTAAGGAAAGATTGCGCGCGGTCCGATTTTTAGGGTACTGCTCCGGCATTCGCCTGGTGTTGATCGGAGAAACCACGGAAAAATACCGATCAGAGAAACCGGCCGCTAGAATTCTCCTCCAGACAGCGACTGAATTCAGCCTATCTGAAAAGCCAGTGTCTAAAATCCTCCCGCCATGAGGACTCGAATCTAAGACCTCCCGGTCAGAGACGCTGCAGTGGTATCAGTTGATGCACTGAGCTACCGATCCCGGTGGAGCTATAGAAACGACGTTTATTTTCGTGCGCTGATAGTTTCTTCTCGATTTTCGTTCTCACCTTCTTTTATTTTCTGCAAACTAGAATGGCGTGAAGTGGCGGTGAGGAGTTAACAGTTACCGTATCACATTCCTAGGTTGTACCGATCTCCTCTCATACTAGATCCCTTTATTGCATCTTATTAATTCATTAATTGCCAAATTAATTCTGTGCGCATAGCGCTCGCTGATTGTTTCGGGATTTAGTGGAAATCCACTGTTACATTGCTAGATTGTACTACTAGAGCACTCCAAAGCGCCAAACGGTGCTATTATGAGCATTTTTTTCTTTAAGAAAAAGCGATTCTGTTGGGCCTTAGCAGCATATGCCCCATCCACTTCGGTGCGGACCAGCCACTGTTTGATTTACAGTGGCTTCTCCTTCCGACTTAACAACACACATAGTAGCTGAGCAGTTTTGATGAGGATTCCAACGGACCCATGTCATATGAACACCGGAGTATACAATGCCTTAGCGAACTGGCGTTCAGCACATCAACATTTGGCATTCAGGAATGAAAAACCCTGCTTATATGTTTATATAATGAAGAAATAAAATTCGCAAATTATATTAAACAATTTGAAGCAACCATGAAAAAGTTCTAATATCCCCAATTGGGGTCATGGCAATTAACCGGTTAATATAATTACGAAAGATTTAGATTACTTGGAGAGGTGAATTTGAACTGTCATAATCAAATAGGTTGTTAAGAATTTATTTTGAAATTATAAAACCTATTTTAAAGTTTCTGAGGATCCATCTGTCTACAAAATACACTCATGTTACTCATAACCTTATTTTTCAACGAAGGTTAGCTTGAGCCTTCAGGTGCAGAAATAACTCGTCAAATATCAATCGGAGAGAACGCATCTCGTTTGTTGAATCGTCTCAGGGTTCAAATTATGGAGATATAGTAAATTTCTTTTCGTAACGTATGTTTCCCATGTTTCATGGTCAAGTCGCAGATTGCATGTTCATGTTTCAAGATTTTTGCAAGAGACTTGGTGCATAACATTGCTTTAATGTTTGCGTTGTGCTTAGATTCTTATATTTAATTTCGACACAATTAACTTCACTTCCACTGTGTCTTTGTACAATTTAAGTTATCTTAATATTCACACTGTTCCTGTTTATTTGCAACTTCGATACTAGCGGTGTTAGATTTACGTTTGTCATATTCACTACGTTCATCATCTAATTCTTTAAATCTATTTGAGAAACTTCGTTTCTACAGCCATCTTTCATGCCGATGCTTCAGTATCTACAACCGTTCCGAACCTTGAGTCTCACCTCACTATACAACTCTAAAAAATGTCAGAGGGTCTGTAATCTCTCACTTAAGATTTTAGGGTACTAATAGAAATGCTGAGTACACTTTGAGGAACGATAAAAGGTCTTTAAAATAATGAAATATAAAACTAGTTGTGGTTCTACAGTACACCCTTTCTGACATTGTTTGAAACAGTGACTTAAAATAACGTGAAAACTACTCACATTTTCCGAAACAATTATATGACGGTATTTAAAGATCTTATTTTAAAGAACGAACTTCGTTAGGAGAAAATATCTATCTCCAATATTCTAGTACATCTTTTGAAACATTTACTTCTAATTTAAAATTGTATTAATGGAATAAGCAATATACGAAGCATATTGGAATAAGCAATACGAAGTTGGAATGTCCTTAACCATAGGAAAAAAAATTATTTGTATTTATTTTTATTCGTAAATTTATTTTCATTTATTTATTATTTATTATATCATTTAGTACTGACAATCCTTTAAAAACAATTGCTATAAAACTCATTATTTCTATTGTATTGGGAGGCCGCCGTGGACGCCAGTGAGAACGGTGCAGTGGCCGGGACTGAAGAGCCACTCACCGCCTGCGTGTGTTACAACCTGCGGCGAGTGGGAGCTGTTTCAACTGAAACATTTTCACCTGGGGCACGCGGATCCTTATAACATATTTCAATACTCCACCGTATATAAAAAAGGCCAGGTCCGACTTCATCCGTAAGCATTATAAAAACAAATTCTCTCTAGTATGAAAAACTATCACTTCAATAGATTTATTTAATCGTTCATAAGAGGCCATTTGTGCCAATGAGATCAACAAAAGAAATTGTTCAATTATTCTAGGTACAAAGATTGATTGATTTGTTCGTGTTTTCGGGCGCGTCAATTGCTTCGGTAATTAGTCCCGTTAGTGTAGTGCGTGTGTTTTTCACGGGGGATGGCGGTGATCTTCTCCCGATGGATGGCGAGATCCGGCGCCGACCTACCGTGGGCTAGTGGGGGTTTCCCCCTAACAAGGACTCTCCCACCAGCGGGGCACCGCCCCAGCCGGGACAAGCTCTAAGCTCCCGACCGGTCTCCCGAAGTATGGGGTAGTGTAGTGCATGTTAGTGTAAGTGTGTGCGTAAGGGGAGAGGTTAGGACAAGGAAGAGGAAGGAAAGATCGCGCGCGGTCTGTTGCCCGTTTGTCAGGATACTGCTCCGGCATTCGCCAGGTGTTGATCGAAGAAACCACGGAAAACTACCGATCAGAGCAGCCGGCCGCTCTCCTCCAGACAGCGACTGAATTCAGCCTATCTGAACAGCTAGTGTCAAAAATCCTGCCGCTGTCAGGACTCGAACGTGGGACCTCCCGGTCAGAGGCGCTTCAGTGACATCAGTTAGGTATAAAGAGAATCATTATGAAATGTGCTGGCCATCACAAATTTGAAACTGTTGTGAATTGATAAAAATGTTAGACAAGAGAACGATCGTTTTCAGCACTTACGCGAAGCCATTCTACGAGACCAAGGGGCGCGTGTCTAAGCCAGCGGGAGGGGGGAGGCCTGGGCAGCGAGGCAAACGACGGGGGCGGCGCTGGCGATGCCGCCGTGAGGCCTGCGGAGGATCGGGAAGCGAGCGATGCGAACGTGTGAAAGGGTGCATCCCCAACAACGAATAAACTCGTTGCGGTCGGGTAGCGCCCGCGGGGGTGGGGTGTGGTGATGCGCGGGGAGGGAAGCGGAGCCGCCGGCGGAAGGGGAGCGGCAAGATGGACGCGCCGCTGAGATGTCTGGTGTGGCGCTCTCCCCCACCCCCACCCGCCCCCGCAGCCTTTACCGCACGTTGCGCCTCCCAACTTCCCTCCTCGCCACGCCCCTCAAGACACCGCGCCTCAGCGGTTCTGCTACTCCCAACCTTTTCATGCCCCCACATCTTTTGTCCTCTAATTCATTGTGCTGATAACAACCGTCATCGCCGTGATGGTTGGCGGTTGTCGATAGAGGATTTTGTTAAAATTATCGTGTTCAAGATACTACAGTTTCAAAAAATTGGGTTATATGGCCCTATTTCCGGAAAGAAAGCCGCATGATTCTGTTAATTGCATTCTGCCTGCGTCTGACGAAAAATGTTATTTTTCGTATCTAGAATACTTACGCGTTAAGCCAGAGGGCACTTTAAAATCAATTATTTGACAATGCACGTGCCTTAGTATTGGTTACAGAGAAACAAACAGTAATAGGGTTTCATTTTCAATAGGCCATGATTAAAAAGACCACATTATTACCCCTTCATCTTGCACCGATCTTTAACATTTAAACCTTCCGCTAAAATAATGGGTTGGAGAAGAATCATTGATACTACAAAAAATTGTTACAATAAGTTTACACACTGACTTTTTAGTTTCAATATATTAACTAGAGATTAAACAGGATTTTAAAAATAAACATGAAACAAGTGAATAAGAAAAAGAACACTAAACAGAATCTTCATTTCGTTCGCCGACGACTGCATTTCCGGGTGTGCCTTGAGCGAACTTCGGGCGCGCCTTGGAACAATCGAGGCTGCATGGGCGAAAGGTTCGATGAAAAGGAGCCTCCTCCGCCCTCCGCCTCCGCCCTCCGCCCTCCGCCCTCCGCCCTCCGCCCTCCGCCCTCCGCCCTCCGCCCTCCGCCCTCCGCCCTCCGCCCTCCGCCCTCCGCCCTCCGCCCTCCGCCCTCCGCCCTCCGCCCTCCGCCCTCCGCCCTCCGCCCTCCGCCCTCCGTCCTCCGTCCTCCGTCATCCGTCCCTCGCCCTCGCCCTTCGCCCTTCGCCCTCCGCCCTCCGCCCTCCGCCCTCCGCCCTCCGCCCTCCGCCCTCCGCCCTCCGCCCTCCGCCCTCCGCCCTCCGCCCTCCGCCCTCCGCCCTCCGCCCTCCGCCCTCCGCCCTGCGTCCTCCGCCCTCCGCCCTGCGTCCTCCGCCCTCCGCCCTGCGTCCTCCGCCCTCCGCCCTGCGTCCTCCGCCGAGCGCTGAGCGCCGAACCTGCAGGCCTCATGGCCTGAGCGCAAATTCTACTGCCTCCAGATGCCGCCAGGACCCCTGCGCCAAGCTTTCAGCAACCTGCAACTTCGCAGGGCTTTCACGTGGATGTTTTCCGGATGCAAGCGAGAAGTTGAAACTTTACTGTAAAACGAACTGAGAGCGGAGATGTGTGTCGACAACGTAGTAGAGTGTAATCTATTTATTTTTATTTGTTTTAAGTTTTTGATTTTCCCAAAATTCAGAAAATCGTTTCTAATTTCTGCTTCTTCATTATGAATATTAAATTCGTTTTTATATTACATTCTTCCTCTCATTATAACTCAATGCAACCCCCACGTTCTTCTTCGTCCCCAGACAACTCCGTAGGTTTAAGATTAGGGCCAAGCCAGGTAAGTGATGGCTATGTTTCTTTGGTGCTGCCACCAAACCGCGGAGTAACCAGGCAAGCTGATCAACGGACATTAGGGTCATCTGACTTGGGCGGTAGCGTTGCAAACAATTAATGCTAATATTAATTTACAATACTTCACCAGATATGACCGAATGGTAGGCCTGATATGATGGTACGCAAACAACTACAACACAATCGCTTGCATTATCTAATTGAGAAAAGGTCACGTAGGAATTGGGAATTACACAAAAAAGTGTGGAGTTTTTCAAAAGCTTGGCCACATTTCTGTAATGGCGAGTGAAGCGTTTATGAAAAAATTGTGTCTGATGCGTGAAAATCACCTTCCTGTGGTTTCAGAAACAACGTTCGGCTTCTTCCTGAACTGCAGCAGAACATTTTGGATAATAACTTCATCATTTATTTCATTAATTGAAAGTTTAGAAAAAGTTAAAATCTGTGTAAAGTTGTATGGGGAATGGTGAAATCTCTGCAGGATTTTGGAACGCTAGAATCTCAGTCCTAAAAATGTTTCCGGGCTGGTAGGCCGTGGTCCAGTTGGTGTTAAAATGCCGAACTGGAGCACGACCTACCAGCCCGGAAACACCGTTATTGATTCCTGGTGTGCACTTGTAAGGTTATATAATATAATACAATTCTGAAATCGAAAATAGATCGCCGTTTGTTCGTTTACATATTCGCTAATTTTGCATTTTTTTAAAATCTCGCATCTAAATTACCTTCAAACGTGATGCGAAATTTTGTATATCCGATCGGTGCTTTCGCCCATTCTTTGAGATATGTAATTGTTTACAAGCAACACTCGTAGTATCTCATAACAATTGCCATTTTTTTACATTCCAGTCATTCATAGATCCTACACAATACTCGTCAAGCCGTTTTCCAATGTCTTCCTTAGTTTGGTCGCTACATACGCTTAAAGTTGGTAATGAGTGTGGAGTTAACATGCGTCCCCAACGTTAGCATTTATTGTAATGGAAATTGTTGCTGGTTAGATATTGCGTTTTTCAGCTTGCGAATTTTCCATTTTATTCTACATACAGCAGTGAAACTCTTGTGTACAGATTTGAGTTGATTTATGAATTGTTCTCTTATAAAGAAATTCTTTCGCAAATTTAACGCCGTGTTGCCTGGCGAATACGAACAAAACACTCGTATTTATTGCATATTTTTTATATTCTCTATGTAGTCGTGCTCTTTATATCGGCATGTTTATCGGCTAGGAAATTGGTTATAAAAATATTCTTCTCCAAAATATATTTCGTGGAAACAATATTACGCAGCGCAAGACTGCTACTGACATTTTCTATTAAGAGCACGTTTTATCATCGAAAGGACGCATTCTTGATTTCTCAGAAACCCTGTTTGAGCCCAGCGCCAGAAACTTCTAAGTCCCCTTTCTTTAACAATCACCACATAAGTTTTAAAAGTACTATTTCATAATACTAGTAATTGTCCCTGATAGCCAGTAATGGATTATCAGGGACAAGGGGTAATTTTGACTACAGAACATGTTAGAGGAAGTAATTTACCACATTCAATAAAAAGATTTATCCACTTTGTCGATACCAGGGATCCACAATACGATTTTGTTGATGAAAAAATTGCGTATTTCTGCCGCGATATTAGAATACATTCTCTTTACTACGTACGCAAAATAAATTGGTAGCGACAATTTATTTCTTCCTTTCGGATATCAATTGTAGAGCACAGCATCCGGCACCATTGTAGAGCACGCGGGTTGACCATCCACGTAGGCAGTGCGCGAAGTCTCGCGCGTCGGAAGAGAGAAGGGAAGGCGATGGAGGGGGCGGGGCCCGCCAAGGGCCGCGAGCGCCGCAGGGGGCGTGGCACGCGAGTGATGCGTTGGGTGGTGAGCGCAGGGAGCGGGGTTTCGGGTCTCGGGCTCGAAAGAAACGCGCCAAGTTTAGGGCGGGCGCGAACGTCGAGTGTCGACCTCGAGAGCTCCGGCCCGGCCCAGGAGGACTTCTCCGTCGCGAACAGAGGTTGCGTCGGCCCCGCCCTCCGCCCTCCGCCCCCGCCCCTCCCCCGCTGAGATCAAGCCGTCGTGCCTCTGCCGCCTCCGCTTGAGACGCTCCCAGCGCGCCGCAACTGCTACGCCTTCTCCCCGCCCCGCCTCTCCTTCCTCCCCGCCCGTTCTGCCCCCGCCCCGGCCCCCGTTCCGCCCCGCACCGCTTAGGGTTCGCCGCCCGCGTCGAGAAGCGGAATTTTAAGAAAGTGGCTGAGCGAAGTAACACCTCCGTTAAGAGCCCGATCTATATCTCCACGCCGTAAAGGCAAGGGAGGTGTGAGCAAAGAGCGCGGGGGTGGGGAGGGGTCAGGGACGGAGCCGGATGTGGAGTAGAGGGGGAGAAGGAAGAGGTTAGGGTGTTGTGAAGAGGAGAAGGGTGAGGAAAATTGGAGGTGGCGACAGGGGCAGGGCGGTGGCTGGCGGGGGGGGGGGGGGGGGGAATTGGGGGGGGGGGGGGTTTGGACTATCTACTCCCCACCACAAGAGGAACCGACCAGTAAAGTTTCAGAAGTTACCTTTCGCAGAGCGACACTGCATGCGCCAAGGGTTGAACTTCTTCTACTGGAATCACCGGAAAATAATTCCGCAAGACTCAATACTGGCTGTCATTACTGTGCGATGCGTGTTATAGAATGATTCGCAAAAATGCAATTAACTTTGATTGAATTGCCGCGTACCATAAAGAGTGCAGACTGACATTTTTATTGCGTTCATTTCCTCTAATTCATGAGACATGCAATAAAGCTCGTAAATCTATCATATTCAAATAATTTTGCATACAAAGCCCTAAGTTGTTCTGCGAGGAAGCACAGGTACTATTACACAATACTCTTCTGTATAACACAAAATATTAATAATTTGAATTGAATTGATTGAATTTATATTCAACAATATCAAATATTAATCTGATGTCAAATGCTATACGCACTGTTTACAAGTGGAAACAATCATGTTCAGTGTCGTATTTCAAAGTATACCCTATTTTAAGTGCTTACAACCACTTTAAAACTACCATTAACGGTATTTTACTACGAAATAGAATTCAACAACAAAACACGATCTTAATACGTTTTTGAAAACACATAAATTTAGTATCCTTTGAAAAATGCAATAGATTTATGTATCACTGAAATTACATTACATATCAATTTACTGACAATCATAGTGCAAAATACACGTAAAAAGTTCTTATTTAAAATACTGTTTTCAAAATGGACACATTTTCTTGGTAAAAATTATGTTCTAAAGAAAAATAATGAAAGGCTCCACAGAGTTCCAAAACATTACACAAGTACTGATCTGAAGTAGGAAGAAAAAACGCTGCTGAACCAAACAGCGGAATGGCTTTCCAAAATGTAGCATGAACACTCTTCAAGAACAAATAAAATACTCTCATGTAAATTGCAACGAATTAAATATTGGAAATAAGTCTCATGGCAAAACTACACCGGCAGTGAAAGTACTGCGACGAGGATCGCATCATCCCCTGACAGGACCGACGCGGCTCCCCAATTCTCGCTCATCAGCGGTCGTGAACAGACGTGTCCGTCCAGTGCGACCAGAGTAGTTGGTTGAGTGTGTGTAGTGGTAGTGAATGGCGTACGATGTCGACCCAGTTTGCCGGTTCGAACTCAATCGAAGCCGTGGATTTTTAAGAGCGAAAAAATCCTTTGTACGCCTACCTTCGGAGGGAAAGTAAAGCCGGCTGTCCCATGGTGGTAGATTTACTGCATGTAAAAGATCCTCAAGCCTAAATGATGCCTCTGAGCTAACTTAAAATCGCCTGTTTCGTCGCCCAAGTAATATATTCTTTCCCCCATGGTTGGTGAAAGGAGCGTAGCGAAATTTGCGTGGTCAGAAGAGCAGACCTCATGGCCTGAGTCTCGCCACGTAAAATAAGGCAAATTCAATTTAATTACACCGATAATTTCGATAATTTCGAAAGTGAAACCGTCGACCCAGCCTCAAACAAGTACCGGAACGAGTACAGGGCGGTGGCCAACAACCCAGCTCTACAAGGGCTCAGCGCGCAGCAACCCCCGATTCAACATGAAAGCAACACAAAAAAGATCTGCCGTAAATCTGTGCAAATCTATCCAGTTAATAATAAAGTTAAGGTGTTAAAATACAAAAGAGATTTACTGAACTTAAAAGATTGGGCCAACGTCTTGAGGAAAAACGTTTTGAATATCCAAAGGTTACCTCGGTCAACAGCAAACTCTAACAAAAAACATCCTCCTATCTATGTAACAGATATAACTAACCTGAATAAATTTATAATAGAACTCAGAACCAATGTTATCAATAATTGCATAACAGATGTAAAGGACAATAAGATTAAGACAGAGCAAAACCCCTTACAGACTTCCGGAAAATAATAAAGTACCTCATATATACACAACGGAAAGTCCACTCATACAAGAACCCACCTAACAACCAATTCTCCGTTGTGTTGAAAACCTTCATCAATCTATATCTGAACAGGACATTTTGGCAGACCCTAAACAGTTCCACCCTTCAGTGTTAAGTATCACACGCTACAAAAAGAAGGTAATCCAATACCAGTGGTCGCAGCCCTATTCAACGGCGCAGAAACACTCGAACGTATATTACAAATAAACCAAATATGAAACCATCGAGCGACTACAAAAAAGACGAAAAAACACGACGGTCCCATTCAACTTCAACGGTGTTTCGACTACGGACATACAAAAAATAATTGTAAGTATCCAATCAAATGTGCTTTTGTGCTGGGAAACACGATTCTCTGCAATGTAAAAATGGTGGCACAAACTGTCTCGGCAGCCACAAGGCTGATGTAAGAAATTCAACCTGTAGTTCCTACAAAGTAATAGACAGAAAAAACAAAGCTATTAACAAAATTAAAAGAAATAATGGCAGCCTCTCGTCTTCTCCACCTCCTCCTCCCAATTAATCACAAATCCACTTTCCGGGTCTACTGCAGATCAGCCCACCATAAAATTTCACTCATATCCAAACCCTTCCCCCCACCACCTCGACAAAATATCCGGAAATAATCATAGGCATCGCATACCTGATCTCCAATCAAATAATTCCATTCTCTCCACAATTCCCATCACAACTTGTGTCATCAACTTCATTAATTCATTAATACCTTCAAGCATTAGTACCATTCAAAGATCGGTGGGGAAAACCGACACAAACCCTTCCCTCCCACCACCTCGAAAATAAGAGTAATTATAATATTATTAAGGACAATAATAATACAATAAAATCAATAATAATAATAATAATAATAATAATAATAAATTGATCTTACTAAACTGGAACGCCAACTCTATCACAAATGAAGAAACTGAACCAATTTACTTTTTATATAATTGGAATGTCGACATAGTATTACCTAAACACACTTAAATTAAAGCAACAAACTATTTATTCCTACTTACACAATATAGAAAACAGACAGGCAAGAAACCAAAGGAGTTGTATTTCTCATAGAAGTAAAATCTAATTACCAATATAATTTAAAAATACTCCCAAACACATCGTGTGCTGTAGCTCAGTGCATTAACTGATGTTACTGTAGCGCCTCTGACCGGGTTGTCCTAGGTTCGAGTCCTGGCTTGGCAGGATTTTCGACACTAGCTTTTCAGCTAGGTCGAATTCAATCGCTGTCTGGGGGAGAATTTTAGCTGCCGACTGTTCTGCTTGGTAGTTTTTCGTGGTTTCTCTGATCAACACCAGGCGAATGCCGTAGCAGTACCCTACCAAACGGGCCACGGACCGCGCGCGATCTTTCCTTCCTCTTCCTTGTCCTATACTCTCCCCTTACACACATACATTTACACTAACTTGCACTACACTACCACATTCCGGGAGACCGATCGGGAGCTTAGAGCTTGACCCGACTGGGGCGGTGCCCCACTGGTGGAAGAGTCTTGGTTAGGGGGAAAGCCCGCTATCCGAAGGTAGGTCGGCGCCGGATCTCGCCATCCAGCAGGGGAATCTCACCGCCATTGCCCCAGAAAAAAATATGCACGACACTTACGGAACTGAAGACTTATAAAAACTTAAAATTATCAGCTATTCATCAATTTTATGAACACATTAAGCAGTAGCAATGTGTTCATAACTCTTTCCATGTATTTCAAATCAAATTCGCAATCACAGAACCAGATTAGAGGACCCAAAGTAGGCAACGTCTCTAAAGTATAGTATGTAAGTTTCGAATAAGTTACTGAGTAGGTAATACAAATTGCATACATAAAGTTGAAATAACTACCTATGTATTTACTTTCAGAAAAAAAGTAAAATTAAAAAAATAATTAGGCGCCTCCCCAAACTTCAGTTCGCAAAGAAGAGTGACGCAAGTTCCTGGAGGCTCCCGTGCTCCGCGTCCGTCAGACATAAAACGTGCGGTTCTGGCCGGCAGTGCTCTCTGCGTCTGGCCTCTGCAATGTGTGCATAGCGGTGGCCAAGAGAGCAGTGGTCAGTGCAGCGGACAATGAAGCAGTGCAAAATAAGTGAGCCGCATGAACATAAATAATTAAGTGGACATAAATTCAAGAACTGTGATATAAAAATAGAAGACTATCTGTATATAAACCAGTATTATTAGTATATATTATGCTAGTCAGAACTTTTAGATGAAAATAAACGATATATATGTGTGTGTGTGATCATTACCAAGAATAGTAAAATACGAATATAAAATAATACGTTATGAAATTATTTACGTACTGAAATTACTTTTCCAAGTACGTGCGTCCCTAAAATATTGCAGTTACAAATCGAAAAGAAAACAATTATCATTTTGATGTGAAAGTATTGGAGTAACGGTACAGCAAAAGAAGGAAAATACTTGTATCAACAAAATAGTTAACACTTTAAAATAACTAATAATAAAATTAAATGTTTGCAATAATTTTCCATCCATTATAAAATGTACACGAGTAAAATATACAATACTTTATAAACTTCACGCAACTTTCTCCAGAGTAGAAAAATTGGTAACGTTATAAGGAAATAAACGAAAAGTGAACAACTTATACTCCATATGAAGAAACATACGGAGTTTGAGAAGTATATTAACAATTTCTTTTTACGAATATTTACTCGTGCATCGTATACCAAAAGTTCTTTAAGGTGTGACAAAAAAAAAAAAAATTTAAAATTAACACTGCAAGAACTAACAGTTCTTTAAGTGTTAACAGCGTATTTCAAAATATTTATTGCTTTGTTATTTTGGTTTGTGTTTTAATATGAAGTTTATTAACAGTGAATAAAAAGAGAAAACGTATACCTACCTATTATTTAATGAATTAATCGAGATATCACAATGACAATCTTTAAGCATTCATTCGCTCCCCATGTTTTAAAATGATGGCTTGTTTCTGCACTGAGCTCGATTCTTGTAAGCTTGAAAATGACCATTATTATTATTGTTGTTTTCACTACAATATTTTTTATTTCGTTATCTTCGGTTATCATTACTCGGAATTTCAGAAGAAGTAAAGTTCATTACAGATGAACAAATGGGGAAACAATCTCCCATTCTAATCGTTAATAGTCATTTTTGTTCGTATGTTCTTCGTGTCAAGACCACGAATTGCTACAGTTACGCCTTCATCCTTCACGGCATCCGTCTCACACTCCTCTTTCCACGAAAGAGTCTCGACGCCGCTAAGGCCAACCTCCCCCAACGGCGACTTTTGCAAAGGCTGCTAATGGAAATGCCCGTTACTTGACAAATCACATGCCAGAAAATCTAATTTTATACACAAATTACTCTCAAAATACTAACATATTATACATCATTTTATTCCTATTTTCATGATCTATCCATTGCTGGTGAGACAAATATACAGTTTCATTCAAAAAACCATAGATAATTAAATTTCTCGAAAACTAAAAATATTATAGACAATTTCTCAACAGCATATTCTTGCCCCATGATTCTACATTGTTGAGCAAACATTGCATTTCGATATCCGGAATCATTTAGAAGTTATGGGCGTGGTCCAGAGTTGGTGGAACACCTGTATACATAAGAATTACGAAGTTTCCATGCACAATGGTTTTTCATGCACATTATCTATCATGCAACTTTCGTTGTTTTTTTTCACAAAAAAATATCAAAAAGTTACTTACGGTATTTTAACACTATTAGTGACTCATATAAGAACAAGATTTATATAGTGTCTCGTTACAAGAATTTTTCTGTCGAAAAATCACTGATTTCCGCAGCACGATTACAATACTTCCTCTTTTTTACGTACCTAGTAGGTCGAGAAAGTAAAAAAAAGCATACATTACTATTGCTTGTTAGATGCCTGTCTAATATTAAACCAACACCACACGGTCCCGCCCTGCGCCGAGCCTTATGCTCCCCACAGGCGAGGGCGAGGAAAAGGGCAAGGGCGGAGACGAGGACGAGGCTAGGAGAGCGAGGGGGAGAGGAGGGCGTGGGAGAAGGCGAGGGAGAGGGGAGCGGGACGAAGGCGAAGAAGAGGACAGGGATAAGAGCGAGAACAAGGCAAGGGCTAGAGGGAGGACGAGGGCAAGGGAGAAGGGCAGGGGGCGCGGCGAGGGCGAGGGCAAGACAGCGAGGAACGGCGATGCGAGGGGGGGGGGAAGGGGGGCGGGGAAGGGAAGGGGAAGATGGGGGGGGTTCGCTCATTCCGGCACGCGGCGCGCCAACTTTTACGACCTGCGGAAGTCGTCTCCGCCCCTCCTCTGCGCCTCACCCATCCCGCCCCGCGCCGAGGCGAGCCGAGACGAGCCGAGCCGTGTCGGGCGAGTGCGCGCCGAGGCGAGCAAAGATTTGTCTTGTAGCGCTGTGCAGCCGCCGCCGCCGCCTCCACCTCCGCGTCAAGAACTTCGCCCTGCGTGGCGTAGACTGGTGTGGCGGGACCCGAAGCGGCGCGTGGAATGAGGTGCGGCAGAGCAGGGAGGGGCAGGTGGGGTAAGTTAGCATTGGGTGAGATAAGGTAGGAGCAGTCGGAGGTAGAGTGGAATAAGGTGAGGTAGAAGGGGTGGGTGGAGTGGGATAGGACGGGGCTGGGATGATCCCAAAAGACAGAGGGTATATTTTGGAGAAACTGCAAAATTGTAAAATAGGGGCTATTTTCAAATTACTTAGGTCGTTGAGGCAGCAGATTTTAGAATTTTTTCTAAAATATTTAATTAAGGGCGTTCATTTTCCAAATGTATTTTAAAATTTATATTGTGGCTAAATGTGTGTGTGTGTGTGTGTGTGTGTGTGTGTGCTACCAAGGAGATGAGAAGCAAAAGTAGAGCCATCTTGTTGTTATCTCCACGCAGGAGTATGTTCCTTGATTCTGCAAGAGGATTTCCTACCAAATTTTCCAATATAGGCTGAGTTGCAGACCTTACAACTTATTTGATGTACTCCCCTTTTTTTCTTTGGGAACAATATATTTATTGTTGGGGAATAGATTTTTAATTTATTAGTGGTCTTGTATAATACTGGAATATTTTGTTGTATTTAGGCAACGACCTATCCTTTGAGATACAGAACCGAAATATGGAATGCGAACATATATTTTTTTGTCATTGTTAAGTAAATTTTGGAAGAACTTTTTTCAATTAATGATTTCTTTTCGAAATGAATAATAATTTAATTTCGTTGATTCCAACTGTTGGATTCAAGACTCCGGCATTGGTTGCAACGGACTCCTTTTAAATCGAAGAGGAGCAGAAAATTTGAAACGACACTTCTCGCGAGTCTGCAACTCCTTGTCATACACTGATTGAAAAAGCAAAACGGTGATGTACAGGACAACACGACGGCGCGAGAAGTAGCGTCGTATTTATGAAGCTCTGCTAGCAGGGCTCCTAGGGTCTGCCATCTGGGGGCTTGCTAGGAGGACAAGGGGCGACTGGAATTGGCTGGGGTCCGTTCATAAATCGTAAAACCGAACACTGGCAGCCTGCTAGGCCTGGCAGGCCCCTGGCTGAAGTTTATAAATATGGCCCGTAGTTTTGGACCGGAACGAGACGCTGTGAATGAAGCGACAGAACAAGAGTCAGTCAACATACTAGTCTGTGATGGGGGATTAACGCAGGTGATACACAGATCCACGTGGCATGGAGAACATAAGCGACCACTAAGCTGTGGTAGTTGGATTAAAATAAATATTTTAAAGTTACATATTTCAAAAGAAACGAAAATATAGCAGTTCAATAAAGCAAGTGCAGAAGGCATTGCCACTGCCTGAGGGAACAATACAATCG